>JAMPIV010015816.1:0-474973 GCA_024509875.1 Oreohelix idahoensis | reverse complement strand
CTTTTATTTTCCCCACTGCGTAATAGAAAGACCGACGGCCTTAGGAAGAGAGCGAGCGAGAAGGAGGAACGCATTCCCTCCTAACAGTTCTCGGTGATTGAATAATTAATGCCACCCCAACGCGAAAAGGCATGAAGACTAACTTTTTTTCAAAATAGACAGTGATAAAAACAACACTCCAATACCACAGTAGGGTTTTTAATTAAAAAAACATGTTTATGCTTAATAGGGAAACATGACATTATCCTGTTTTACGTCTGCAACTCTGTCAGTTACAGATGGACTCCATTCGTATCGACAGTGAACAGGATAGGTTAGAAAAAAAATAATATTGAACGCTAGCCACTTAGCTCCATTAAATTTATTTATTAAATTTTGGGTTCCTTAGGACTTTGCTGGACAAAAGGATTATGTTCGTGTTACGCAAATAGTTAGGAAAATTAAACAATTATAGCCAACATCAAATACTGGCGGTTGTCAGGCCAGCACCAAATCATATTGTTCAGTGGCATGTTTTGAAACCACTATTTTAGGGAAATAGGCCACAAGTTAAAATTCGATTTCATTGGCTGACAGAATATGTAAGCCTAAACAATGATTCGTCGATTGCAGTACTATTTTTGGTTGTTCGGGACAACGGTTAGGAAGGGTACTTTTTTTTCACATACTTTTGTAACATGGTTCTTATTGGTTAGACCATTGATATAGTTCAATTTGGAGCGTCTGTTTTCAGTGCACATTTTGAAAATAAACTTATGAGCCAGGCAGAGATTGCGTTTGCGATACAGCTCCTATTTATTTTGAAAGCCTGGGTACAGAGGCAGGATCGGAATTGCGCCATAAATCATTGCAGTCAACGTATTTTGTGAATTACATTCATGAATTGTGGTCAGCTAGAAATATTTGATCTCTTATAGATGTACTAGCAATGTGAATTGATTACTTTTATGTCTGTTATCTTGTGTGTGGTTCAGTAGCAAAACATGAGGCAACGCCTAGATATTGCTCCAACCTGAACAAAACCTTGTCGGAGAGTAGTATAACTGCATGGGGATTGCCACTAGTAACTATGACACCTATCTTATTGTATAGAAGGAATTACAGCTGAAATTGCAGAGGGTTGTACTCATTAAGGAGAGCGAAAACATATGGTGAATGTTATTACATGCGAAGCTAACGTTGGGCTACGGCGCTGAAAACTCGGTGTTTGTTTTTATGTATTGTGCTCAGTGTGGGAAAATAGATTATATAAAAATAGTTCTGAAGTAGGAGGTACCCAATCTTCTTGTTTACAGGGAACAAGTGGTATAACATATAAAAGCCGAGTAAAATGGTCTGAGTTTTGCTGAACTCCAGAGGCTGGTAGCAGATCTTAGTCAATATATCGGACCTTGTGTGGTGTCCATGAAAACCCGGTGAAGCACGCGAGCAGTGGGAGACTGTTTCCCTGCGCCACACAGCAGGGTTAAGATTTCTGTTGGCCAGAGCAGTCAATCTTGTGTTATTACCCTCTAACGTGACTCTACCTTAAATCTGAGGGACATTTTAATTGTTTCAAAATAAAAAGAAACTGTGAACTTTCCCAATATTTATGTCCAGGAGAAATGTCCAGGAGAAACCAAACACATGAAGTTCATGCTGACACACAAACCCCTAGCTTGGAAAAGGCCATTATTACCTTCAGGTATGTGAAATGTAAATATAAGTGTTTACAAGTTTACATATTGAAATCTTTATTCATTTTCCTATGAATCCATGCTGGTCATTAATTTGTACATTTGATTGTTATGTATTCATTGCATTCTGTGCAGGGCAAGGGAAAAACCAAAAAAATACAAAAAAAAATGCACGTGCGTTATCCTGCTGGAGAAGCTGCAAGTCTGGATAAATTGTGAACGCAGGAGCAACCAGTGCATCCAGAACCTCATCTCGATATGTCACAGCATTAACATTTCCACGGAAGACGTGAAGAGGCAAGCGATGGTGAAAGCTGAATCCTCCCCAAATGTGAATACTGCCACTTCGAAATCGGTTGACACAGCAATCTTCAAAGCGCTCTTCACACCGTCGCGAAATCCGCATACGTCCATCTGCAAAGGATATGTTGAATCTGTTCTCGTCTGTGAATAGGACAGCATTCCACTGCAGTCTAGTCCATCTGATATGTTGCTCTGCCCATTGCAGGCGCTGCTAACGATGTCTGTGAGTCAAGTTTGGCCCAACATAAGGTCGTCTTGCAGTAATTCCTGTATCTGAGTCGTCGTATGACTGTCATTCGAGAGACTTGCCCATCTCTACCCACTATTGCTCTTGCTGTTTGACTTGCCGGGAGAGTCAATTCCTTAGGTGACTCAGCACAATATGACGATCTTGCGCAGGGGTAGTAACTCGTGGTTGGCCACTCCGAAGTCTATCCCGGGCACTGCCAGTGGTTCCGTAACGTTCATTGAGACGTACAATAGTGCTGTGGTGGCAATTCATCCTTCTGGCAATGGCCCGCGAGCTCATTCGGTCTCCAACATACCAATGGCTCGTTGGCGGTCGTTTTCAGATAGTCGTGGCATTTCAAGCACATGTACTGGGTGTTTTGTCTCAAACGGCCTTTTTTATACCGGAGTATACTGCCAGCAACGCGTACACATTTTCAGGGCTCATAGCTGTTGGCGTGAGAATCGTGTTGCCACGTGTAACTTTCATCGTTTTTAATGTAGTCTCGTACACACACCCAGTGGGTTGGGGGAAGTAAGTTCTTGCAGCAGGTTATCTATAGTCCAAAAGCAGCCATTCGCAGTCTCTAAACCCAGCATGGGGCAAATCACGGGAAGGAAAAAATCCCCATTGGCAGCGTGGGGGGGTCACACTGAATATTGTTTTGGGATGAGCTCCAGCTATCTCAGGCATCAGTAATATATAATAGTATGTGCGTTTTTTAATGTTGCTTCAGTATATGTCAATACAAAGATTACTATCTATAAATTTGTGGTACTATAACTTGATCTGTATTACATTTGATTTTTGATTCCCTGGTTATCACTTTGTAGTTGAATCAGGATATATCATTAGTTGAAGAATTAATTACATAAATATTTTTTAAATTTTAACACTTGATTCATTAATGATAGTCTTATAGAGTGTTCTATGTGCTGTGAGTGTCACAGTGTTGTAAAGTAATTGTGGATTAAATTAAATTGTGTATCTGTCTGTTGGTTGTTGTGAACTTATCACTTCATTCATTATACATACCCCTAGACATTCAACGTAAGTCAATCACAATATTCCAGAATAATTCTGACTGAGGTATAAATGTGGTAGCAAGTAAGGTCATCTGTAATACAACACACATCTGTAATACACCACACTTATTAGATACAGATACCTTCACAGCTGATCTCAGTCAGTACACTAAGTCCCCTATAAATATTTATATCATCCCACTCTTTGTCCACATATATTTGGGTCTCGCCCCGTAAGATTTTGAACCTTCCCCTAGGCATATATATATGGGAGTAATTCACTGCGGGAATTAATAAAAATTCAAAAGTTATTCTTGGGTGGAAAATAAATAAGGTTGGACCTCTCAGTGCCTGTGGTTGTCCTTAGATAAATTAATTTACAGATAAAATTGTTTGGTTAAATAGTGTATACATTTACCTGGAAGAAAATGGCGTCCGACTTGGCAAAATTTCGATCTGTGCTGTGCAGACTGCTAAAGAGTTAGGAAAATGGGACGGGCAAGGTTTATGATTGCTTATGTCCACTACTGAATGTGACAAATATATTGAACGTGAAGAAAGAAATTTGAAGCAGAAAAGGAAAAATTAGAATCTGAAAGCTTAGAAAAAGAGGCTGAAAGAAAGTTAGAGGCTGAAAAAAAATTAGACGAGGTGCGGACTGAGGCGACAAAGAAGGCTCGGGCATTGGAGGCTGAGGCTAAGACGTTACAATTAGAGGCTGAGCTAAGAAGTTCACAATTGAGGCAGAAAGAAATAGATTAGAGACAGGCTGCAGAAAGGGAAGACAAGCGATTAGCTGAGATAAAGGGTAGCAGAAGATAACAGCTTACAAGGGAACATGAGTTACGACTAAGAGGAGTTTTGAGTTATCAAAAACCATGCTCCTGAAAAATGGTGCCCAGGTCCCCTTTTGCCCTCTGATGCCACACTACTAGTCAGGGAGCCCTCAAACCTCAGCTTATGCACTTTCATTAAGGATCATTTTGTTGAGAAAGACGATGATATCGAGAGCTATCTAAATAGATATGAACTATTAGCTACCACGTATGGGTTAGAGAGAGAAAGGTGGAGCTTAAAGTTATCACAAGGGCTTCGTGGGGCAGCTTATGAAGTTTTTGCCAAAATGAGCAGAGGTGATCAAGAAAATTATGACATGCTAAAGCAGGCTCTTTTGTTAAGATATGAAAAGAATGGTGAATTTTATAGAAAAAAAATTTAGGAATGCTAAACTACTGTCAGGTGAAACCTATCACCAGTTCTCTGCACGGTTAGAGACATACTTGGAGAAATGGACTTCTCTGGGGAAAACCCAAGATCTTAAGGAAATGATCCTTATAGAACAACTAAGAGAGTCCATGGCTCCAGACCTGAGAAAGTTTCTCATGGAACAAGGTGCAGAGAGGCTGGGTGAGTTACTAAATGTTGCTGAAAGATATCAAGCAGCTCAAGCAGAAGTAACATGTAATAAGAAGAGGCAGGTAGACAATTATCAGGCACCACAAAACTTTAATGAATTTGATCATAGAGATCAAAACAAAGGTAAGCACCAGTTTGATAGGCCACGTTATGATAATAAAAATAAAACCACACAATTCAATTAAAGGAAATATGATAATAGGAAACCCTTCAGACAGGAAGGAAAATATTGTCAAATATGCAGGATGCATAATCATAATACCAGTGAATGTGGTAGGAAAGTTCCTCCATATCACGCGGCATGCATGATAACAGTGGACAAATGGAAGAAGAAACTGACAGAGAATCATATAAATCTTCAACATCCCCCCATCTGTGAAGAAGTGACATGTAATGGTGCCAAGGTTAGGTGCCTTTACGATTCAGGTTTAGAATATGACTCAGTTGTGAGTGCAACCCTAGTGCAACCTGAACAGTATACCACAGAGAAAGTGGAAATACAAGGAGCAGTAAAGGGAATATCCACCATGACACTTCCCGTAGCCGAGATCAATGTAGAGAAAAGGTTGGTGGAAGGAGTGATTAGAGCAGCCGTGTGTGACGACCCTAATTACCCGCTGGTGTTAGGAAGCAAATATGTTTTTCTAGGAAGCCCGGTAAAACCTGTGGTAATGGCCACGCTTCAGGTCAGGTCGACCCCTAGTAGAACGGAGGAGGAACCACCACTAGTTTATTCTCATAAGCAGATGAGAAAGGCCCAGGGAAAAGATAAAACATTAAAACCTTGCTTTGGTAAATTGCCAACAAGCCATGCACACCCTAAGAAAGGACAATTTTATTTGAAGGAAGGACTGCTCTTCAGGAAAGCTAGAGCAGGATCCAAAGAACAGGGACAATTGGTATTACCAACCCCCTACAGGGAAAAAAGTGATGGCACAAGCTCATGTTGTACCAGACGGTGGACACCAGAGAAATGGGACTACCCGTCAAAGGACATCGGAAAAATTCTACTGGCCCCAAGTAGCTGCTGATATTTCACAATTTGTGGGGGCCTGTGAAAAATGTAGCAAGGTACAGTCCCCAAGTTGGGAAAATCATAATCAGATGCCAGCCAAGCATTCTGAAACATATGGGCCTAACAATAACAAGGAAAATAAAAATAATAAGGTTGACATAGAGGATAGGTATCCACCTTCCCCCAACAGTGTTCACCAAAAATACTTAGATTCGCCACTCTGAGAAGGGCATCCAGAGAAAATAGAAATTCAGACCAGTCAACCCAGGAACAGTTTGAAGCCGCATTTAGGGAGCTGGCTGACATTGACATTAAAGATGATCCGCCTAAGTTAAAACCGAAACAAATTGTTGACATAAGAACAGTGGGCAGTGGACGAGTGAGCAATTCGGAAAATGCTCACAGCGCTTCACACTATGGCTATTAACTTAGCATTAAAAGGGCACTGGTGACATTGGTAGTCACCCGACCCTACACCGTCCAAGGAAAAGTATTGTTCGGACCCTGGATGGAGATAACCCACACATCTTATAGCAATGCTAAGGGCGAATTGATTTCTGATGCAGAAACTCATTTCCCCACATATTATCTTAATTCACCAGATTGTCGGTAGGCGGAACTATAGTTGGTGAATATGGCCTCCATTTGAGTGGCACATTATAGAACATTATAAATATATTATTAGAAGGGTGTTTCCACATTCAATTACGCCTGAGATCAGACCAATTGTTGGCTGTGAACATTTCGGAGGAGCAGAGTGTCCCCATTGTTGACTTTTTGAATTGAGGATAGTCCGAGTGTTTATTAAGGCTGATCAGGAAATTATTGGATCCTCTACACAACTCAGATATCACCATACAGATCAACTCCTCATAACGTACAAATTGAGGAACATCTAATATTCTCGGGACATGTCGTTGAACAGACTCAGAGAAGAGAAATGGTGAATATTGATTGCTTAGCAGCATTAAGACAAGCAGTAACACTTGCCGCTGTTCAGTAATATAACTGAAATGGATTCTTGGATTGCAGAGGTCTGAGGCAACCTTCGTCAGTAGTGCTTATTTTGAATTGACCCACCTGCATTAATCCATGATCAAAATAAAATCAAAGAAATCACCAGGCATAGACCTAAATTTCTCTATGTGTATGTAGAATTATAGACTGACATATAACGTCTGTTTTAAGTGGGGAGAATTTGTCGTGAAACATTCTAAATCCACATATCTAAATTAAAAAGTAAATGTAAAGCCTAACGAATTAATTCAATAAAATGAAAGAAGAATGGTAAAAGACCAGTGCTGTCACAATGGCGTACAAAAATCCCCCTTTTTCTACTTCGTCTGCATAGTGTAACGCTTTCACGTTTGATAGTAAAGCCTACAGCAGCATACACGCGTTTCAAAAAAAAAAAAAAAAAAAACCGGTACTGTGTTTCTTAGAAAACCTTGAGATACGCACACTGCTTAATGACCTAGATAAAATACTAGCATTAATTTCATTTTATACACTGCGTAACAAAAGACAGACGGCCTTAGAAGAGAGAGAGAGAGCGAGAAGGAGGAATGCATTCAATACTACCACAGTCTCGTGATTAATATTAATGCCACCCCCAACGCGAAAGGCATGAAGCACTAACTTTTTTTCAAATAGACAGTGATAAAAAAAAACACTACCAATACACGGTTAGGTTTTAAAAAAACATGTTTAATGCTTATTAGGAAACATGACATTATACTGTTTTACGTCTGAAATCCTGACAGTACAGATGACATCCCATCGTATCGAAGTGAACAGGAGGTAGAAGAAAATACATATTTGAACGCAGCCACTTAGCTCCATTAAATTTATATATTTGGGTTCCTTAGGACTTGCTGACAAAGAATATGTTAAGTGTTACGCAAATAGTCTAGGAATTAACAAATTATAGCCAAAATAAAATAATGAGGTTGTCTGACAGCACCACATCATAATTGCTCAGTGGCATGTTTTGAAACCACTATTTTACGGGAAATAGGCCAACAAGTTAAATCCGATTTCATTGGCTAGAAGAATATGTAAGCATAAACATGATTAGTCGATTGCAGATACTATTTTTGGTTGTTACGGGAAACGGTAGGAAGGGTACTTTTTTTCAAATACTTTTGTAAACATGGTCTTATTGGTTAGACCATTTGATATAGTCAATTAGGAGCGTCTGTTCAGTGCCACATTTTTAAAATAAACTTACTGAGAAGCAAGTGCGTTGAGATCCAGCTCATATTTTTCTTATGAAAGCCTGGGACAGAGGCAGATCGAAATTGTGCCATAACTCATTGCCAGTCAACGTATTTTGTGTATTATTTCCATGAATTGTGGTAAGCTAGAAATATTTGATATCTTTTAGATGAAAATTGAATGTGAATTGATAATTTATGTCTGTATATGTGTGTGGTTCAGTAGCAAACATGAGGCAAAGCCTAGATATTGCTCCAACCTGAACAAAACTTGTCGGAGAGTAGTATAACTGCATGGGATTGCCAATAGTACTATGACACCTATCTTATTGTATAGAAGGAATTACAGCTGAAATTGCAGAGGCGTTGTAATCATTAAGGAGAGGAATACTGGTGAATGTTATTACATGAGAAGCTAACAGTTGGCCTACGGCGCTGAACTCGGTGTTTGTTATGTATTGTGCTCAGTGTGGAAATAGATTATAAATTAGTTCTGAAGTAGGAGGTACAACCTTCTTGTTTCAGGGACAGTGGTACTAACATATTAAAAGCAGCACCTGGTCTGAGTTTTGCTGAATCCAGAGGCTGGTAGCAGACTCCTTAGTCAATATATCGACCTGTGTGGTGTCTCAAGAACACGGTGAAGCAAGCGAGCAGTGGAGACTGTTTCCTGCCGCCCACACAGAAGTTAAGATTCTGTGGCCAGAGCAGCTCAATCTTGTGTATACCCCCTCTAACAGTGACTCTACCTTAAATCTAGAGGGACATTTATTTGTTTCAAATAAAAAGAAACTGTGAACTTTCCCAATATTATGTCCACGAGAAACAAACACTTGAAGTCATGATGACATACAACCACCTAGCTTGAAAAGCCAGTATTACCTCAGAGTACTACAGCACAACTTACACACATATTGCAATAATAATATATGTCAATACAAAGATTCTATCTATAAATTGTGTACATATAACATGTGATTACATTTGATTGTGATTCCTGGTTCACTTTGTAGTTGAATCAGGATATCTAATATTTGAAGGAATTAATACATATATATTTTTAAACTTTAACACTTGATTCATTTAAGATAGTCTTATAGAGTGTTCTATGTATGTGAGTGTCACAGTGTTGTAAAGTATTGTGGATTAAATTAAATTGTGTATCTGTCTGTTGGTTGTTGTGAACCTACACTTCATCATTATCATAACCCTAGACATTCAACGTAAGTCATCACAATATTCCAGAATAGGTCTGACTGAGGTATAAATGTGGTAGCAAGTAAGGTCATCTGTAATACACCACACTATTAGATACAGATACCTTCACAGCTGATCTCAGTCAGTACACTAAGTCCCCTACAAATATTTATATCATCCCACTTTACCACAATGTCAAGTCACTTATGTACTTGCTTGTATGTCGTAAGCTTCCAGGCAAGAACTAGCCATGATATATGTGGCTAACCAATTAATGGTTATGCTTCCTGACAATGCCGGTGAAGGTTATCTCTGGTTAACGTCATTCTCTTTTTTTTATTATATCTGATACAATCAATCAGAAATAAAATCTGAAATAAAATGATATTATTCATACATATATCTTTAATAAACTTACATACCCTCTTAGGATCTATAAGCTCACGGTGAGATTATTTTGGTTGAAGTTAATCTGCCCTGCATGCAGCGTGAACAAAATAACTTTTCTTGCAGATACTGTCTTCCAGTTTCTCACTTTGGCTTCTGGATTTGGTGTGTGTGATTTTCAACGCGTCCCTCTGTCCTTATATTTCAGTCTCTCGCGCGTACGAGAAAGCACCTCTAAAAGTCCCAAAAGATTTTCGTTTCATCTCCTGGTTTGAGGCTATTTGAAGCAATCTGTGTTTTTCCTGTACTTGTTTTTTTCTTCTGTTCACTACACACTTATATTCTTCCGTCCTTTCTATGTATCATTTCCTTTTCCCCATATGAGGCTTTCATTACATATAAGTTTTATACAAATCCGTTGAGGCTTGTTAGTGTAATAGATTTTTAAAGATTATTAGCTAACTTTTAGCCGATGTGATGAAGGTGAAAAATATTAATTATCCTTAAAACTATTTATATTTGAATAATATCCTTTTGGATATAATTCCTAGTCTATCTCCTTTGTTGAATTATTTTTATTTAATATTATTCCAACTGGGCGTTCTCCGGTAGTTAATAATTTAATGTCCAGTAAATGCAAACTTTGAAAGTCCGCCATTCATTCTTATTAGCTATTTCATCATTCTTCGGTAATACTGTATGGCTTTTAACCGTAATTCACATTTCCCGTCTACTACAAACTTCAAAGAAAGACCGCCGCGCTGACCTTGCGCTGGTGTGTGTGTGTGGGAGTCGCGCTACACATTTTTTTTTCCACAACAAAGCAAGAGGAACCAAATTTCGCTACAGAGCCCTCTTCTTTAAAACAGTGCATGCACAGTTAACTTTTTGGTAACTCATGCTGCAGTTTTTCCTTACTTTTCTGTTTTTCTATATCTCCTTTGATATGATGACGACTTAAAAAATCGGGTCCAAGATTGTCCCGTCCTGGAATGTATCTCACATTGAACGAATATGGAGATAACAGTAAACTCCACCTTAAAAGTCGTGAATTTAATTTTTTAGACACTGCTAAAAACATCAAAGGCTGGTGATCACTTTCCACAATGAAGTGTTTCCCGTAAAGAAAAGGGGCGAATTTGTTGATCGACCAGTCCAAAGCGAGGCATTCACGTTCAACGGTAGAATAATTTCTTTCAGCTGTATTTAACTTTCTACTGGCAAACGCTACTGGTAGAAGCATATGTGGCGGTGTGTCTGCCCGCTGTAGTAATGTTGCTCCGATGCCTACATTGCTAGCATCCGTTCTTAGTACGAATTCTTGTGTGAGATCGGGAAGGGCAAGGATAGGTTTATTTGTCAGCTTATTTTTCAACTCTGTATAAGCCTGTTCACACTCCGCAGTCCATTGCATTTTATCCGGCTGACCTTTTTTGGTTAAGTCGGTTAATGGCGCGCACAATGAGTTAAAATGGGGTATATATTTCTGATAAAACCCGCACAGTGACACAAAGGATCTTACATCCTTCTTAGTTTGTGGTCTTGGTGCTTTTCTCATTTTCTCTACATTCTTTGGGTCCGGAGACATTTGCCCTGTAGAGATAGTGTGACCTAAAATTCCAATGTCTCACATCTAATATGACACTTAGTTGGGCGTGCTGTCAGTCCCGTTTCTCTCAATCTACCTAACAACATGGAGAGTGCTACTATGTGTTCCTCGAACGTAGTGGTAGCAATCAGAATATCATCCATGAAGTTGGTGATATGAGGATTTTGTAATGGTTCCAACAATTTCCTCATAATTCTGGTGAAGATACTTGGAGCATTCTTTAAACCAATTGGGAGTACATTGAACTCGTAATGTCCATCCGGTGTACTAAAGGCTAACAGTTTCCTAACTTCTGGTTTTACTGGTATTTGGTAGTATCCCTTGCTTAGATCTACTTTTGAAAAATACCGAGCCTTACTCAATGTAGCAAACAACTGATTGGTGTCAGGTAATGGGTCTACCTGAGATTCAGTGATAGCATTTAGTTTCCTATAATCAATGCATAACCTGTGTTCACCACTAGGTTTCCTTAATAGCACCACACTTGAGCTGTAGGGAGATTCAGACTTTGAAATAATTTTCTCTTTTAAGAGATAGTCAATCTCATCCTTGAGTGCCTGTCCTTTAGCATAAGGTATAGGGTATGTCCGCATACAAACTGGTGTAGGGTCAGTAATCGTCATGTCATACTCTAACAGATTAGTACACCCCGGCTTATCTGTGAGTACCTCAGCATGGATTTCTAACACCTCCTGAACCTTTTTCCTCTGCTCAAGAGTTAAATGTTCACTCACATTAACCTGAGCATAGCTTTCCGTAGTTGTTAGGGGGTATTCCATGGAGGAAATTGGTTCATCCTGCATTTCTGTTGCAATGGCCAGGGTCATGATATGTGCAACTTCTGATGCTTCCCTGTCATAATACTTTTTAAGAAGGTTGACATGATACACCTTCTCCTTTCCTTTCTTGTCAATCTTATAGTTGGTCCGGGAAAGTTTTTCCAATATGACGTAGGGACCCTGCCATCCAATTTGCAATTTATTATTGCTGCTGGGCAACAGTAACAGAACCTTTTCTCCCACCTCAAGTTCCCTATCTTTTGCTGTTTTATTATAGTAAGCAGCCTGCTTCCTCCTGGCCTGTCTCAAGTTATCATTTGCCAGTTTCCAACTTGTTTTCAATCGAGATGTCAACTCGTTGACGTATTGGTATGAAGAAGTCACGGTTTCTTCTGCTTTTTCATCAGTCCATGTCCGCAACAATGCTTCCAGTGGACCTTTGATTGGTCGTCCAAACAACAATGTAGCTGGAGCCAATCCTGTGGAGTTATGTGGGACTTCCCTATAGGCAAATAGTGCTGAGGGTAAGTATGTGTCCCAAGTTTCAGGTTTATCACTAGCCAACTTTCTAAGGATTGAAATGAGCGTGCCATTGAACCGCTCTACTTGACCATTCCCTTGGGCGTGGTACGGGCTACAGTGATAATGTCTAGCTTGAAATAACCTGAATACTTCTTGTGTTAGCTTTCCCCTAAACTGAGAACCATTGCCAGTCAATATTTGATGTGGGAAACCTAATAGGGTGAATATTGTTAACAGTGCCTCTGCCACATGTTTCGAATCTATCGATGACATTGCTACTGCCTCTCCCCACATAGAGCAAGTATCGACCAAGGTTAAGATATATGCATTTCTCTTCTTGGTCCTACTGAGGGGTCCAACAATATCCACGGCAACACGTTCGAAGGGCGTTCCCATGATGGGCATTTCTCCCAGTGTTGCTGGTGCAGTCCTATGTTTAGGAGCTACTCTTTGGCATTCTGGACAGGATCTCACATACCTCTTTATGTCCTCTGTGATCCCTGGCCAAAAGTAGTGACAGGCTATCCGTTGTCCAGTGGCCCCTATTCCCATATGTCCACTGAAGGGTATAGCATGTCCTAGCTTCATAACCTGCTCCCTGTATGATTTTGGCACTACAAGCTGTCCATGTCCTTTTGGTCCTGTTCCAGATTTTCTATATAGTAGGCCATTTTTCATATATAAGTCTCCTTTCTCTGGAGGGTTATGGCTTTTAGGTAATTTGCCAAAGCAAGGCTTCAATGTACTGTCAGCAGTTTGAGCCTTTCTCATCTCTTCTGGATGAGTATTTATGATAGTGTCCTCCTCTTTCTTAGAGCTTGCCCTGGTCTGGACTGTTGCCATCACTATGGGTCTTATAGGTTCTCCTAGAAAGACATATCTACATCCCAGTATTAATGGGTAGATAGGGTTGTCCATCACTGCTGCTTTGATCTCTCCTTCCACATAGCGAGATCTTATGTTGATACGGGCTATGGGCAGTGTCATGGTTCCTGCTCCCTTGACTGGTCCTCTGATTTCCACTGTTTCTGTGGTTATCTGTTCCGGACTCACCAGAGAAGAGCACACTACTGAGTCAAAGTCCAAGCCTGTATCATATAAGCACAGTACTTGGGTGCCATTCAAGGTCACTTCCTCACAGACAGGGGATGATGGAGGTCCTTCTGACTATCTGCCAGGTCCTTCCTTCCCTTTCTCTGTTGTAAGGCATGCAGCGTGATGAGGAGGGTTTTTCCGTCTGCTTTCCGCAGTATTGTGGTTACTCATTTGGCAAGATTTACTCCACTTTCCTTCCTTTCTTGGAGGTTTCTTTTCTGATCCTAGAGGGGTTTTGTCTTTATAATCAGTTCTGTGTTTGTTCTTGTTGGAATTGTCCCTGTGTTCATAGTTGGTAAAGTTTTGTGAAGGTTTGAAGTTCTCACCCTGCTTCTTCTTATTTCCTGACACTTCTGACTGAGCTGCTTGATATCTTTCAGCCATGGTTAAAATATCGTCCAATCTCTCAGCTCCTTGCTCCATAAGAAATTTTCTCATTTCCTGAGGCATGGATTCTCTCAGTTGTTCCATCATGACCATTTCTTTTATATCTTGACATTTTCCTAAGCTAATCCATTTTGTCAGATAAGTTTCCAATCTGGCAGAAAACTGGTGATAGTTTTCTCCTGGAAGTAGCTTAGCAGTTCGGAATCTCTTTCTATAAGATTCAGAATTCTTTTCGTACCTGACCAGTAAAGCTTGTTTTAAGATTTCATAATCTTCCTGGTCTTCTTTTGAGAGTTTTAAATAAACATCGTATGAAACTCCCCTCAACCCCTGAGATAGCTTAAGGCTCCATTTTTCCTTTTCCAATCCATAGGTAGAGGCCAGTCTCTCATATCTATCCAGGTATGACTCAATGGCGTCCTCCTTCTCAATAAATGGATCCAGGTGGAAACTCATGGCTCCATTTGCTGTGCTGTGGTTGGAGCTCTCAGAGTGAGGTGAGCTAGCACCATGATTGCTAGCTGCTCCCTGGAGTTCAAGTTCCTTTAAACTTAACTCATGAGCTCTTTGTAACCTTCTTTCTTCAGCTTCAGCCTCAACTTCAAATCTTTTGGCTTCTCTTTCTGCTTCTAACCTTTTGGCTTCTCTCTCTGCTTCCATTCTTTGGGCTTCTCTTTCTGCCTCTAATTTCTTAGCTTCAGCCTCAACTTCCATTCTTTTAGTCTCTCTTTCAGCTTCAGCTTCCATTCTTTAAGTCTCTCTATCTAAATATTTATCCACTTCAGTTGTGATATGTCGAATTAGAGCATCTCCTGTCATACCCAAGTCTTTTCCTTCCTGCATAATCGCAGCTCTAAACTTCACCAATTCAGCCATGATGCTTACTTACCAGAGGGTATATAATTTTATCTTCACTAACCAACTAACTTAATTAAAATCAATTAATTACTTTGAACAAGACAAATCCTTAAAACCTTGTGAGCGTTTCCTATTTCCTTCGTACTCAATGGTACTACTATTACGAAAAAAATTTCTAAGTTTTAGAATGTTTTCAAAAAAAATTTATTTTTACAAACTATTTGTGGCTCAAGATAGAAGAATACATAGATAGTGGCTCAGGATAAAAAATAATATCCCGCGAAAGAGCCCCCAGTGTAGCGAAAGGTTTTCCTATTATGATAATAGTGGTAGAGCAGAAGTAGAATCTCTCTCCAGAAAGTATGAAGTTCCAGTGCCCGAGAAGTACACTGGTATCACAAGTGAGTTACAGCTGTGAATACTCTGAGCTGGACAATAGATTTAGGCTTCAGAAGTATAAGTTGCTACTTTCGCTATCGTAACCCTATGTGATAATATAATTAAATTTGAAAAGGTAACTCAAAATTTAACAGTTAAAAATTTAACAAGTCAAATGAGTACAATTATCCAATTTATTATGTACATCTAAATATTCTTGTAATGATAAATGGGTGTTGGAAGATGGTAAAATGTATGATTATTTACAGTTACAAATTAAAATAACTAATAGAAAAAGTCTTGGATTTATCTTCCACTGAATTTACAACAAAAGGATTGTCACATTATCTCTTGCCATCTAGTTGTCATCATTAGACAGTCGTTTTAGAAACTGCTCACAGGATTTGTTGGATGGATACAAAGAAACTCAACTTTAGCCACGTCTGCTCGAGGTTCCTCTGACACACTGGAGTACGGAAGACTTTCCTTCAGCCCGCCCTATAACTACGGGGGACTAAGGTGTTGAAGTTTGGTTGACCTCTAGGCTTCAGTGAGCTGGATCAACTTCTTCAAGTCTTTAGTTTCTCGATCAGGAATGATCATAAACATTGATCATAAAAACCTGGAACAAGAAGTAATAGGTGGCCATGTTGTTCCAACAATCTCACCACCAACTACTGTTCATGATGCGACCATGTCTTCAGTGTTTGTATATAAATGAATGAATCATGGTAGTATGTTACAGAGATAGCATGATAAGATAATGTATACTGTGCAGAATTAACAAATTACATAAATAAATCATAGGTTATGATACATGGGTACGATATAACCTTTGCCTTCCACTTATGGATGTCAAGTCACTTATGTACTTGCTGGTATGTCGTAAGCTTCCAGGCAAGAACTAGCCATGATATATGTGGCTAACCAATTAATGGTTATGCTTCCTGACAATGCCGGTGAAGGTTATCTCTGGTTAGCGTCATTCTCTTTTTTATTATATCTGATACAATCAATCAGAAATAAAATCTGAAATAAAATGATATTATTCATACATATATCTTTAATAAACTTACATACCCTCTTAGGATCTATAAGCTCACGGTGAGATTATTTTGGTTGAAGTTAATCTGCCCTGCATGCAGCGTGAAAAAATAACTTTTCTTGCAGATACTGTCTTCCAGTTTCTCACTTTGGCTTCTGGATTTGGTGTGTGTGATTTTCAACGCGTCCCTCTGTCCTTATATTTCAGTCTCTCGCGCGTACGAGAAAGCACCTCTAAAAGTCCCAAAAGATTTTCGTTTCATCTCCTGGTTTGAGGCTATTTGAAGCAATCTGTGTTTTTCCTGTACTTGTTTTTTTCTTCTGTTCACTAAACACTTATATTCTTCCGTCCTTTCTATGTATCATTTCCTTTTCCCCCATATGAGGCTTTCATTACATATAAGTTTTATACAAATCCGTTGAGGCTTGTTAGTGTAATAAATTTTTAAAGATTATTAGCTAACTTTTAGCCGATGTGATGAAGGTGAAAAATATTAATTATCTTTAAAACTATTTATATTTGAATAATATCCTTTTGGATATAATTCCTAGTCTATCTCCTTTGTTGAATTATTTTTATTTAATATTATTCCAACTGGGCGTTCTCCGGTAGTTAATAATTTAATGTCCAGTAAATGCAAACTTTGAAAGTCCGCCATTCATTCTTATTAGCTATTTCATCATTCTTCGGTAATACTGTATGGCTTTTAACCGTAATTCACATTTCCCGTCTACTACAAACTTCAAAGAAAGACCGCCGCGCTGACCTTGCGCTGGTGTGTGTGTGTGGGAGTCGCGCTACACATTTTTTTTTCCACAACAAAGCAAGAGGAACCAAATTTTGCTACAATGATGAAGGAGTGATTCATGCAGCGAAGAAATGGCTACATGATCAAGACAAAATCTGGTACGGGCTAGGAATACATGCACTTTTTCGCGCTGGCATAAAGCCGTACAAGTTGATGGGGATTACGTTGAATAATACCTTTGTTTACATGACATATCCATGTATATTGTGTATAAATTTCATGCTTTTTGAATAAACAGCTCCTGAGAAAAACGATGTGGTGCATTACTTTCTGAACGCCCCTCGTACTCTAGTCCATTACAATGTGTCCTTAAATATCTGAGATAATTTCATTATACACTTCTGAAGACACTTTCCGAACATATAGAATTCTCCTACTTTAGCCACACACAGAATAAGAAATGAGGGACACTGAGACACGTCCGTTTCGTAAACACCGGACGGCAAACAACATGGTGTGTAGTCAACACAAATCCAGGTTTTTCCTCCTTGTTTACTAATTGTCCATGACTCCCATCCATAAATCAAGACTGGCTCTTTTTAACACTGAAGAACTATCTTCCTTACTTACATTGACAAAGAGTTGCATAAAGTAAGTGCAATAACTGGAACCTATAGAATCCAGTATTTATCAGTATACCTCAGCATTTAAACTGAATCGACCAGGAAGTAGCTTCTCCTATTTGCAATTCTAAAATCTGAGATAACAATTTCAATGCTACATGTGCGGTATCTCATATGGACGTGAAGTAATTGGATGTGATGTCAAGGGACACAAACACGTACATAAACATCGTTCTGCATAGATATTATTTTGGAATGTGCGGTAGAAAAGGAAACAAATATAACAACAGTTCACAAGATTCCAGATATGATAGGAACCTCTACACAGAGCAATACAACAGGAGGCAATCTGATCATCAGAAGTCCCCCCCCCCCCTTTGATCAAGTGTTTCGGCCATTTAATCTCCTTTACGCTCTCAAAAGGGGGGGGGGGGTAGGGAGAGGAGAAACGACTTGGGTCATGGCTCCCAAGCGTCAGCCTCCTGTTGTCATGGCTCCCAAGTGTCAGCCTCCTGTTGTCATGGCTCCCAAGTGTCAGCCTCTTGCTGTCATGGCTCCCAAGTGTCAGCCTCCTGTTGTCATGACTCCCAAGTGTCAGCCTCCTGTTGTCACGTGCCGATAATTTAATCCACTCCACCTTGGTTGCAGCTTTCAACTTCAGTCCTGTTTTTGCTGCTAGGTGGAGGCAGTTGTGAAAATAACACTCATTTTGAAAATACATTACTATCCCGAATTTCATAGCCAGTTGCGGTATTTCCACAGCAAGCACGATGCCCTTTCGGCAGTTTCATTGAGTCTTTTAAGTGTCCTCGATCTTGACTGTCCTTTCAAACCCAACCGTTTCAGTAGATCATACAATGAGGCACCATGTTTATCGCCCTTGCCCTAATGACAGTAGTATGTCATGTCCAAAACGAAGCGTATTCAGGCGGAGCGCAGGCGGGACGGCAGGCGGGACGTGACTTTTATATAAGGAAAAAACGGTTAGTATTCAGGCGAAGCGCAGGAGGCGCGTGACTTTTATATAGAGATATATATTAGCCGGGGTATCTGACGAGCAGCTGGCGTCCTGGTAGTGTGTGTGTAGGTTGTGTATCACAATATATAATTTACAACATTTAGTTATATATTACAGCTAGTTATACGATATATTTATACATATATCACAACAGGAAGACGATATATTTAGACAACAGTTAGACATATATTACAACAGGTATATAGACATAGATAACAAAGATGTTAGTTAATATAGTTTTTATTTTATATTCAATAGTGTTTTGTAGTAACAAAACATACAAGGGCAAATAGCAGTAACAAACAGGAGCATATATGTACAGTATTTTTTTTAAACACATATGAGTATACATTGTGCAGTATTTTTTAACATTATATGATTATTATATTGGAAGACAGTGTGTTTTCAAAAAAACATTATCACAGATTGGTGTGTTCTGTATACAATATTTACATAACAAAGGGGTTATAATAAATATATCCCCGGGGGTACAGCTGCAGACCAGACCTTGAGGGAGGGGAGTCGTCATTGTCATCGTAAAAATAGAAAGGTGCAATGTTGTGTGTGTGTGATATGGTTTTTGGGGTGGTAGAGAGATAGTATTTGGGTAGGGAGATGTATTGGATTTGTGTTGTATCTGTGTTGGGTACAGAGAGTTTAGATGTTGAGGGGTGATGTGATGACGTTGTCGGGATGCACCTGTCATTTGATGTAAAAGTAAGACAAAGAGTTGTGGTGTTGCTCGTATGTGTATATGGCAGAGTTGTGTGTTCGGAACCCGATATTTTTCCCGCCCTGTGCGTGTTGTGTGTTGAGTACCTCTAAGAATGTGTTTTTGTCTACTTTGTTGTGGTGTTTGCTCAATCCTTTTTTTTTGTTGTCTTGTCATAGTCCCCAAAACAGTGATACGTCTTGCTGCAGAGGGAAACCATCCCTCTGCCTTCGTATTCTAATTTAAAAAGGCCCGGTGTCCGTTTGTCGTATAATTTTTGTTCGCGGCATTTCTGACAAACTACGCGCGTGGTACCCTCACTAGCTACAAAGTCGGCTCTATGATCGGGACATACTTCGGCGGGGAACCACTGGTGGTAGGTACTATAAAACTCCTGTCGCATAGCGGGCTTAACAACGTCCGCTAAGCTGTCTGAGCTAGGGCCAAGTAAAGGCTGTCTGTGTCTGTCTCGCACAACTGAAAGTCTGCCCTATCTACAAATTTATCTAGACAGTCATAGTAAAACTCTAACATTCTCAATTTAGCATATTGGTAAACGAAAAAACCCATCTGCGCGGGCAGGTCCCAACTAATTTTCTTTTTTGCCATCTCTACTTCAAAAATGTCGTCCGTCACTAAACTCATTTTCCTAAAGCGGGGGCAGTTTATTAATTTAGAGGTACCCTCTCCCGTCGTGTACGAAACCTCTACGTGCTTCGCCTTATTGGTCAATGTTTTACCATAGGCGGCGTTACCCAACAGTTGCATGGTTTCGCTGGTAATCGCGTAGGCAGGTTCAGTATCACCCTGGCGGCGCGCGTCTGAAACAGTGTCCCCAAACTGTTTGAAACACGTCGCGGGCATATATTCAATCACCTGGTAAATACAGGTGACTTCTAAGCCCTTGGCCAGGTACCACCGAAGCAAATGTGTCGCCAACAGAATCTTTTTACCCACATAACTCCCGATCAACGTCCTTCTGGGTGTAGTCAGGAGTTTGTGCTTTTCGGCGTATTCCCGCATGGAAGGCCCAATATCATCTCTCGTGACGTCGACGTTTTTAAAAATGGGCGTCATCTCCGAGAAATGTTCCTTTAGGGAGTCGGGGACATGAATGTCACACTCGACTAGGCCAAACAAGGTTTCGTCTAGCACAGAGGCGAGAATATTTTCTTCTGTTAGCGGGTACCGACATTTGGTGTAAGATGGTTTCCGGGTCGGAAGGTGGCGCGCAGAAAGCGACCGATTGATGGCTCGTCTTCCTTCAACATTTGCCACTCACATTCCCACATTTTGACCAAGGTAACGTCGCACTCGTTTTTCAAATAGGTAGAAATTTCCCGTGTCTTTTCGTACAACTCAGCCAACGGTTTTTTATTGACTGGGTTAACGTCACGACCGGTGGTTAACGGACAGTTAGGATGCCCGTGGAACAGGCACCCATGGAACTGGTAGACGGTGCGAGAATCTTTGTCCCAACCATCTACCCTAATGTGCCTATGACCCACCGACATCTCACGACCGTTAAACTGGGTCTTTAAAACCACATTATTTTGTGCGACACCCAGCTCAACCAGTCGCGGCACTGCACGGTATATTTATGGAGCTTGTGGTGCCTGAAACCATCCTCTCTGTTTCTTTGAACGGGAAAGTCAGTGGGCATTTTCTGCTTAAACGAGCTGAAAGTGACAAGTGCTTATATCCTTCACAAAAGCGTCGGCAGAATTAGAGAGTTAACATGCTCAGCCTAAACAGTGTTGATCTCGCTTATTCTGAATATCTTGTGAAGACTCCCTTTGTAATAGAAGTGTCATCACTCTTCTATCTACATCTCTGCCAAGAGTAATCTTGTGCTAAGGTAGATACCTTTGAAGCCCATATTAGATACTCTTGAGTTTTGGCCACTGTTGGACCACTACTGCAAAGCAGGGGAGGCAATACCGTCACAATCTGAAACACATTGTCGTATGAGTTTACAGATGTGTTGGTGAGTTCGCATGCCAGGCTATCGGATGTTTTCATACCATATATGGGGGAGGTGACCTCTGAATTACTTTCAAAATGTTTTCATGTCAGGTATATTTTGAAATCGCCTCCCCCCCCCCCCTTTCCCCCAACCAGCATGTTTGAAATGATTGGAGCTTTTATTTAGCTCCATAACAAACAGATGCGTGGGAGGACAGTGAATATAACCTGACACGTTTCAGTGTTAAGACACTGTAAAGATCGCTTGCCAAGACGACACAACCAGACTTTGCCAGAGTGAAGCCTAGAAATCAGAATTTCATTTTATCAGACCGGACCTGTTTATTGGAGTATTTATGAGGACTTATAAAACAGCCCGGAAATCTCTTTAATTTAAAATAGGAAACCCGGAATATTTGAGGAAACTCAACACACAGAGTCAGAGAGGGAATTAAAGTTAGAATTAACGACCCCAAGTACACGTGTAAAACGGCATCGGCTAGTGCCTTAACTTCATTCATCTGAGCAAAAAGTCTGTGATCCAGGATTGGCGTAAGTTTTCATTTTACATTCTATATTTTCATTACTAACATGTGAACTAATCTGTTTATATTACCATGTGCATATTCATATGTGAAAATCGCTAGTGGATGTCCCAGTCATTTGAGGCTGGCAACCTCAGCGCATAGAATGACGATTTCATTAACCACCACAGCACGGGCTGGCGACTGCTTTATTGCTAGTTTCTTGGTGAAAACTAAACGCATCCATATGGAGCAGGGAGGGAAAGATGAAAGAAATGATGTACATTTTAATTATAATACTTACAGTTTCAAACCAGTGTAAATGTCGATGTTAACATATTCACTTTAAAATTAATGGAAGTTTCAAACTTTTCAATTCAGTGTAAACATAAATGAAAACATATTCAATTTATATTGTAAACATTTTTCAATCAGTGGAAATGTAAATGTAAACATATTCTATCTTTCCTATTATCCTTTTTCATTTAAATGTAAAGTAACTATAAAGCTTTCAATTTAAATGTAAAGAAAGTTTTCTCTCGAAGGATTCAAGTTAATTCTCATCGAGGGTAAATTCTGAGGTAGAGGGATGGTGGAGTAGGATTAGGGTAAGTATGTGTCGTCGAGACGCAATACTCAGGAGAGCGTTTAGTTTATATTCTTTTACCATAGTTGTTGGTGGTGGTACCACTTGAAGGGTACTATCTCTGGAACAAGAAGGGAACAGTGGCCTGAGCTTTAAGACGAGTGACCAACTTTGTAGACTCTCCCTGATACTTCTGGGAACTAGCTGCACCCTACATCCTTGACCAGCGACGAGCGTGAGCAGTGTAAAAAGAACCACCCCAGCGGGAGCAGAAACAACCACTGGCAGCTAAGTGCAATATATAAGCTGCCAAAGTAACTTTTTTCCATAGAACCTACTATCAATCAATGGTGAACCTTCGCTTATAAACTATTCAATTATTTTCAAACTGTTAAAACTTAAGTGATTATTAAATGTTGTTAGTTGTAATTTTACAAATTTAACTTCGATGTAATCTTTTTAAATGTACTGCATATTTGTCTCAGTTAATTTACTAGACACACTAAACAGAGATATACCAGAATAATAAGAATTCAACTGAGAAAATCAGAGGTGGGGGCTTGAACAAGCTAAGATTATTCATTGCTTACTTCTTCACAAAAGTTGTCGGCAGATTCTAGAATTAACGTGCTCAGCCAATGCAGCATTGTTTCCGCTTATCTGAATATCTTGTGAATACTCCATTGAGATAGAAGCGTCATTATCCTTCTATTTACAAATCTGCCAAGAGTAATCTTGTGCAAAGGTAGACACCTTTGAAGCCCATACTAGATACTCTTGAGTTTTGGCCACTGTTGGACCACTACTGCAAAGCAGGGGAGGCAATACAGTCTTCCTAGACAGGTTTGAAGCCACATGTAGATCCTATAACTTGAATAAAACTATTCGAGTCCGTCCATACACTATCCCTTTACACTTTCGTGCTAAGGATGATAAGGAATTGGATGAGCTGCTTCAATTAAATACCTTCTACATCAACATATTCTTCGTCTATGGTGATTATCAGAAAAAAAGATAACAATATTCGTCTTTGTGTAGACTACAGAAAATTAAACAGTCACACAATTCGACGCTGAACCTTGGTGGTGCATTTCGGGAGACAACTTTTTAGTTCGTGTTTTGACTATTTTATAACATATATGGCAATGCTTTTCTCGCATCCATGTGTATTAAACCTTTCCTCCAAAAGCCTTATAACATGCATGTTCCACCATTTTTTTTATTTCTGTGATTCTGATTGTTTCACCAGCTCTTTTTCATTAATATTTTGTGTTTGTTTTTTCCCCTAGAATTCTTCTTTTTGTTTCTGTTTCCACGAAATAAGAACCCTTCTTGTGCAAATCCACATTTCCAGGCCATACATTGTTTCTTTCAATTGTTCATTAAATGTCCATGTTTCACCACCATTCAGTAATCAATTAGCACTTTTCATGTTTTTTTTTTGTTGTGCTATTTGTTTTAATGTGAATTTAAGATCTGTCTCGTTCTGTGGAAAGTAATTTCGTCAATTCCTATTCAATTATTTTTCTACATTCATCTCTACAATTATCTACGTCTTTTCATTAAAATACTGCTGCGCTTTGTCAATGTGTGTCTGTCAGCGTGACTGCCTGTCTGCAACACAAGTCTTTCCCCATGACATTGACCTTTCACTCTCTCACTTTTCTGGCTGTCACTAACTCCAGGCGCGGTTCCTAAAAAATGTTCTCCGTCTGACCGTAAAATCCAATAACTGGACGCCGAAATCAAATTTTCGCAATCATAACAAAGTCAAACAGTCTTGTTTGCATGTTTATCGAACATTATAAAATCGTTCTGGTATTTTCTCCTCCACGGTGGTCTTGGCTCAGTTCACCTCTCCCTCGCTTCGAACACTTAGCGATGACAGTAATATTCAGCCTTTAAAAGCCTCGTTTGCATCAAAGTGTCCGACTACCAGATATGTTAGAGTCCTTTATTTAGCGGTAAAGTTACCGGTTTCCAGAAGCGTCACGCTTCAATCTTCCCAGTTGTAAATGGGTACCTAAATTTGCTCTTGAGTTAAGGAAAGCAAGGGCAGCGAACAACCTATTATAGTGAAGTATCCAAAACTTCACTTCTGTTGCGTACATTTAATGTCCTCAACAGGCATTAACAGATAAATGTAGTCCCAGGTCCTACATATGTTAGAGATATGTACACACCAACTCTGTTGTGAGTATTATAGTTTATTGCGCACGAGAACGCACATTTTTGATATTTGTAAATTAGCGCGTTTTGTTGCCAGAGAGGCCAGATGACGTATCTCCCTGGTGGAGCAAGGCAGCGTTCCTTTTCCAGACTGTGAGTCTGATGTTTTTAGTCCTTGATTCGGACTTATTATACTTGCTTGATGACTGGCTCACTGCAATTCAAGTCATAGCCCTTAGGTCATCCAAGCCAGGTAACAGATTTATTAATCGATGATTTTGTGCAAATTATTTCGTCTTCCTTTTTCGTTGACCTCCAGCTGGTACCCATACGAGATTAGTATCAGAAAGGATCGTAGTCATAACGTCTATACATAGGAAGCTTTGAAGGTGTTCAAAGTATGAACATTGTTTATATTATTAATGGAATCTGCCTATGGCATATTTATAGCAGCCGTCTTGAAAGTGTCGGCGTATTACAGTGGTGATTCAAATATAATATTATTATCAGTCTATACGTCAAGGATGTCGTCCATAGACATATGTTAAATTATTATAATCTGATTGATCATGAGGCCAGTAAAGTCAGGAATGTACTTATGCGAGAGACCTCAGATGCAAGGAGACATAATAGGGATCTCACTGTCCTTGTCAAGGTCAAAAAGGACAATTGAATGTCACTCTTTAATCTAACTGCCTCATCGTTAACATGTACTTTATATTAATGCAATATGATCAGTTCTAAATTGATGATGGAATTCTATTACGGATCTATCCACACATATATTTCAAGAATGAATATTACGCCATGTTTTACCGTTTTGTTACATGTTGATCGTCAGTCGTCAGAAGTAACTGTTTCGTATTGTCAACCGTGACTCGTCAATAAATTGTATGAACTGTTCCTCCAACGACTTGAGTATTAACGTATTGGGCTGTTTGGCGTGCCTCTGGTTGGAGTGTTGAATTGAAGAAGTTATATCAACTTTGACATTGAATATTCGCGTAAAGGTGTATTGGTGGCCCTCCTTATTCACCACTACAAGAAAAGACAACTACAGTCGTAAGTCCACGGTTACAGTCTGGTGAAAAGACCCGGCTACAGCTGGTGACGCCAGTGTGTTTTGGAAACTGCTATTTTTCGAGAAGGGACCGACCTCATTACTTCTTCAGATAATCGGTTGAACATGAACTTAATCTTCAACATGAACTTGGAAGCAAAACGACGGTTGGCGAAAGGTCAAGGACGACGTTACACCTCAACTTCCAGTCCTAATCTGTGGATACCGACATTGTTGTACTCCATATATGCTCATACGTACACTTACGGATGCGAGGAATATTATTTCTTCGGTCAAGATAAGTTAAAAAAAAAAAACGTCGTGTCGTTTTTACACCGTTTTATATTGAGCTGTTCCTTTTCTTGAGTATATATGTCCGCCTATTGCCTATTCATGTTACGTGTACTATGTTTTATGTTTTTCGCGGGAGGTTGGGTAGGTGAATTATGAAGGTAACATACCAGTTTCACAACTGGTCCTTCATAATTGTTCTTTAGGAACTTATTTGCAGACTTCCCGCAGTGGAATGTTCCGACACGTGAGTGTCGATGGATTTTAGGTCCACTGTGTCCGGTTGCCTGTGACAACTGACTGTTTAGCTGTTTTGTCAAGTTTTATTGGAGTTTTCGTAGTAAATTTTTATCCGTACTTATTTTTATAATGTACCTTGTTTGTAACATTCGTCCTTCTCCATCTTGCTTTCGTTTAGTTTTTTACACCTTGATGTTTATACACTGTGTTGTCAATTGTCTTGTCCTTTGTTCCATCGCAGTTATCGTTGCATCTTTTGCAAAATTATTTTTCAGTTCTACATTCCAGTTTCTTTGATCTCTGCGTATGTTTTCATTTGTCCTATTTATTTTGTCCTGTCACTATTGTTACTATTGTCTATTGCTTTTGTCTTATCATATTATTGCATTGCATAAATTATTTTTTTTAATTTATAATATATTGATAATTATCTGATATTGCATACCGTTCTTGGACATGAACGAGTAATACTTATTATAGTGATAAGAAAAAATTATTGGACATTAGTTAATTAACGTTTTCGAAGAAAAAGTATAGTAACTAATTGGTGATCATAATGTATTCACTAGATTATTTGATTAAACAAGCTAAAGCCCTTCAGATGACTCCTAAAGAGGTAAAAGCATTCGCACTTGCGGAATATGAAACGTCTCAGAAGTTGGAAACTCTAAGATTAGAAAATTTGAAATTTGAAGCTGAAGAAAATGAGAAAAAAAAGGAGATTTGAGGCTGCAGAAAATGAGAGAAAAGCTGCTGAAAAAGAAAGGCAACTTCAAATTGAAATGGAAGGTAAGCAAAGGGAAATGGAAGAGAGGAGATTGATAGCTCAGGAGAATGCAAGAAAATTTCAGCTTGAGACTGAGGAAAATGAAAAAAAGTTTCAACGTGAAAAACAGTTGAAGAAAATGAAATTTGAACAATTTAGATTAGCTCATGATGTTAATAGTCAAAAGACTCATGAAGGTCAAGCTTCATCTAAACATGATAATTTTAGGGAAGTTAACTTAAAATTACCAAAATTCAATCCACCATCCGACGATGTGATTTTCTTCCTAGACAGGTTTGAAGCCACATGTAGATCCTATAACTTGGATAAAACTATTCGAGTCCGTCCATACACTATCCCTTTACACTTTCGTGCTAAGGATGATAAGGAGTTGGATGAGCTGCTTCAATTAAATACCTTCTACATCAACATATTCTTCGTCTATGGTGATTATCAGAAAAAAAGATAACAATATTCGTCTTTGTGTAGACTACAGAAAATTAAACAAAGTCACACAATTCGACGCTGAACCTTTACCACTTTTAGAAGATTTATTGGTCAAATTAGCTAACTCTACTTTCTTCTCTAAATTTGACCTGTCTAAGGGATATTGGCAAGTCCCTCTGACACCAAAAGCAAAGCCACTCACTGCTTTTTCTACTCCTCGGGGCCTATCCCAATGGAATTTTATGCCATTTGGTTTAGTAAACGCACCTGCTACCTTTGTACGCATGATGCGTTGCATATTATCTCACCGTTCCGATGTCATTACATACATCGATGACATTTGTCTTTTTAGCGAATCACGGGATGAGCACATTCAGGGATTAAAAGCATTACTGTCCACACTACGGGATTATACCTTAACAGCTAAGCCATCGAAGGCATTTGTCGGTTTTCACGACATTTCTTTTTTGGGTCATCGTATTGGTCACGGCATGTTATACACAGAGGACAGTAATGTCTCTAAAATCCTCAACATCACCGCACCAAAGACTAAGAAACAAGTAAGATCCTTGTTAGGACTAATACAATTTTACGGTAAATTTATTCCTCATTTATCGACCACCACTGCTCCTTTCTCTTCATTGTTGAGGAAAGGGACAGCTAATGTGATTCGGTGGTCTGACGAACATGAAATCGCGTTAGACTCAATTAAAATTTTTTTTTCCAATGATCCAGTTCTAAGGTTACCTAACCCAAACCTTATTTTTATTCTGCGTAGTGATGCGTCATCATACGGAATCGCCGGTGTATTAATGCAAGAATACTCAGGCACCTTACATCCTGTGATGTACGTATCGAGGAAATTAACAGCATCTGAACAGAATTATTTGGTTCTGGACAAAGAACTTTTAGCTTTGGTTTGGTCAATTACCAAGCTGCAACGATACTTACTAGGTTCTCATTTTATTGTGGAGTCTGATCAAAAGGCACTCACGGCTCCTAATACTAAAGATGTGAAGTCTTCAAAATCAACGAGGTATGCTATTGCCTTACAGCCCTATAGCTTCTCGATTCGGTCGATACCTGGATCGCAAAATGTTTTCGCGGACTGTTTGTCACGCTGTCCAAGCGAACCAAGCCAATCAAAACGACCTACCGAGATCGAAACCTCTTCACAGACAGTCGTTCAATTGGAATATGATGCTCAGTGAACTTTCATGACTTGTCGAACTTCTACGCAAACTTCATATGGAAATGGATTACTCATACTTCTATGCCTATAAGGAAATACTCAGTGTATTTGTTAGAACATAACGTGTTTATGTGGTAACATTTTCTTTGAAAAGTTACATTGTAGACATTTATCAACATCATTGTAATGTGATGGATATTTACCGTTCCAAAGGAACATGCTACAGTACTCGATGTTTTGGAAAGTAACCTTTCAGCGTGATTGGAATCTATATAACAGATTTTCGGATATTATTAACTGTTTTCGATATAACAGTGACACTGATTAAGATTGTTAGAAATTAAAAGAATTCGGAATTAGTGACAATTTTAATATATGAACAATATTGTTTAGTTAGAATCAATTTAATATACTTAATTAGTTGAATATTTAACATTCACTAACTATAATAGTTTGTATATGATTCTTTATACTAGTAACTGCCACTCATAGAGTATTATTTTAACACTCATAGGTGATGAGTGCATCTTACTGATTGTAGAAACATTAGGGGTGTTGTTCACTTCGCGTGTTTGATTATGGATGTTATTCACTTGGCTTGTTTTATTTTCAATTTTTGGTTTCTAATTCACTTGTCATTTCTGATATATTTTCATTTTATTTATTTAAAATCATTTGTTGATTTTTTTTTGTGGGATCTGGTTTGATGTTTTAACATTTTTGTGGTTTTTATTTCAATCATCCTTCATACTTTCTTTTAATTTTACCACTTCGTACCAAAGTCAGTCGATTGTGGATGTGTGCTTTAATGCATACTCTGGTTTAGTTGGGTTGATTTACATTTCATATTTATTTTCTTTTTATTGATTAATATAATGATTATGTTAAATTTCATATATGAATTTGTAAATTTGACTCACCTCTCCGAGTTACTTAACGTAAAAAAAAAAAAAAAATTAATATAATTAATTTTTTTTTTTTAAAGGGGGGTGATAAGGAAGCTGTTGCGTACATTTAATGTCCTCAACAGGCATTAACAGATAAATGTAGTCCCAGGTCCTACATATGTTAGAGATATGTACACACCAACTCTGTTGTGAGTATTATAGTTTATTGCGCACGAGAACGCACATTTTTGATATTTGTAAATTAGCGCGTTTTGTTGCCAGAGAGGCCAGATGACGTATCTCCCTAGTGGAGCAAGGCAGAGTTCCTTTTCCAGACTCTGAGTCTGATGTTTTTAGTCCTTGATTCGGACTTATTATACTTGCTTGATGACTGGCTCACTGCAATTCAAGTCATAGCCCTTAGGTCATCCAAGCCAGGTAACAGATTTATTAATCGATGATTTTGTGCAAATTATTTCGTCTTCCTTTTTCGTTGACCTCCAGCTGGTACCCATACGAGATTAGTATCAGAAAGGATCGTAGTCATAACGTCTATACATAGGAAGCTTTGAAGGTGTTCAAAGTATGAACATTGTTTATATTATTAATGGAATCTGCCTATGGCATATTTATAGCAGCCGTCTTGAAAGTGTCGGCGTATTATAGAGGTGATTCAAATATAATATTATTATCAGTCTATACGTCAAGGATGTCGTCCATAGACATATATTAAGTTATTATAATCTGATTGATCATGAGGCCAGTAAAGTCAGGAATGTACTTATGCGAGAGACCTCAGATGCAAGGAGACATATTAGGGATCTCACAGTCCTTGTCAAGGTCAAAAAGGACAATTGAATGTCACTCTTTAATCTACGACTGCGACTCATCGTTTGAAGAAATGTTTACGACCGGAAATTTGACTGAATAATCTGAACGGCTCCTGCACATAAAAAAAACCCCCAAAAAAAACATGTTGATCGTCAGTCGTCAGAAGTAACTGTTTAGTATTGTCAACCGTGACTCGTCAATAAATTGTATGAACTGTTCCTCCAACGACTTGAGTATTAACGTATTGGCCTGTTTGGCGTGCCTCTGGTTGGAGTGTTGAATTGAAGAAGTTATATCACCTTTGACATTGAATATTCGCGTAAAGGTGTATTGGTGGCCCTCCTTATTCACCACTACAAGAAAAGACAACTACAGTCGTAAGACCACGGTTACAGTGTGGTGAAAAAACACGGCTACAACTTCCCTAAGGCAGAATCAGCAACAAGACCACCATTAACTTCGCCTTAACCCCCTTCCCCCCCCCCCCCCCCCCACACACACACAACCTGCATCTGCCCTACTGTAAAATTACTAGGTAAGCTGAAATGTTTGTCCACAGAAAACCATCCAATGTAATAATCAATACTGTCTGTTTTAAGCAAAGGCCGACTAACACATTGTTAAACTTGTCCATATCCAGTAACAATCACTCAAGTACTTCCATAACAAAGTTACTGATTAAGCATGCAACCGGAAATTTAACATACAGTCCAATCTCCCTTCAATCAGCCTTTGAATGAACCACTCAAATCTTCATCACGTTAAGTAACAACTTCTCAAATCGGCATAGAGTGAGATCCATGAATCCAAGTTTTATCTCGCTATATCCAGGTTTGGATTCGGTACACTCCCTTCGATTTCCCAGCAATCAGATGTTGAAAGTTTTCATTTATTTTTGCACGGTTCTGCAAGAACTGAACCTTCCCATAAACAATCAAGCAACAACAACAAAAACAACAACAACCATTTAGATCATCTCTCCCACCAAACTATGTAACAATCAAATCTGTCATTAAACAGGTTACACAACACTCCATCTAAAATGCCACTGACCAAGTTAAGTAACACCTAATCAAAATTTGCCGTTAACTAGATGATGTAACAATCAATTAAATCTGCCATTAACCCGGTTAAGTAGCACTCAATCTAATCTCCAATAGGTCAGGTTATGTAACAATAAATTTGATCTGCCATTAATCAGATTAGGTAACACTCAATTTAATCTGCCGTTAACCAGGTTATGTAACTCTTAATCTAATCTGCCATTAATCAGGTTATGTAACACGTAATCTCATCTGCCTTTAACCAGGCTATATAATACACAATCGAATCTGCCATTAACCAAACTATGTACCAATCAATTAAATCTACCATTAACCAGGTTCTGTAGCAGTACTTTAAATCCTAAATTTGTGTCAGCCAGTCAGTTCTACCACTAACCAGGTTACGTGTCAGCTAGTCAAATCTACCATTGACCAAGTTAGGTGTCAGCCAGTCAAACCTACCATTGACCAAGTTAGGTTTCAGCCAGTCAAATCTACCATTGACCAAGTTAGGTGTCAGCCAGTCAAATCTACCATTGACCAAGTTAGGTGTCAGCCAGTCAAATCTACCATTGACTAAGTTAGGTGCCAGCTAGTCCAAACTACCACTGACCAAGCGAAGCACACTATCCTCCCTGCACTTGTAGTGCCTATCTGGCAGGGAGGATAGTGTGATTCTATTCCCTAGCTAGTCGGTGGTGCCGTTCGGAAAGTCAAGGGTTCGGTTCTCCGGTAAGCCACCCATTTCTGCTGTTTTTCTTTTGTCTAGTTTTCTACGTCTTTATTTCTCACGAGTGCATGAAACATACCTTTATACGTTTAATATTTATTTATTAGATGTGCTAGAGCAGGAGTTCTCATCGTGGGTCATATGACCACAAAGGGCCTTGCCATATTTCTGTGGGACCACAGTAAGATGGTAAAGTACCTTTTTCCAGCTAACAAAAGCTTTTTCAGCTTTTTTCCTCTTTTCACCACAGAGGTAATTGAGACTCAAAATGGGACCATGAGCAAAAAACAGGTTGAAAACCATTGTGCTAGAGGAGACATAAGCATGCATAGTTTTTGTTAACTAGCATCAGATGATCTTCACTTGCCTCAGCTCAACAACCATCTTGGCCGACCTTGTTCGACCTGATGTCGGTTTTAATTAGGGTATTTAGTGTATTTTTATTTTCAGTGTTGTGATATATTCAAATACACATTGTCATTTACTATTGATTGCTGTTGGTGTTGACAATTTATATTAAAATTAATTGTTTGCTTACTTCTTGTATTACGTTATTGTTTTTCGTTATCTTATGATTAGTTAATAGATATTTGTTTATTTTTCATGTGTTGTTTCTTACGGTTCATGATGTGCCCGTTTACGTTCATTGATCATATATATATTTATTTATTTATTTTTTAAATTTTTTTTTAAAAATTTGGTTTTGTGCCTCGGTTCGGCGAGGCATGCCTCATTCAACCTAGACACAAGGTACGTCGGTTATAGGCCCTATTAGGGCGCAAGTCTTAAACAATTTAATCAGCAGTGATTACTCAAGTATAAACTCGCACACGCATAAACACTACTTTACACATGACAAACGCGACGTTAAGATAACAAACTTATTGAATCAGTCAAACTCTGTAGTTCATCGTTGTTTTATGGTTAACCAAACGATACGTCAAGGCGTAAAAATCCAACCCCTGTAGACCCAAGTAGAACAGTCCCAACTATTTGGTCTGGCCATGTCTGCAGAATGGGAGAAGATCGGCTACCACGACAAGGATGGGAAACTAAGAGCCAGAGATCCAGACCTCCAGGAGGACCCAGAGTCCGCTGGGAGGATAACATTAGACAATCTTTGAAGGACCGGGGACTAGAATGGAACCAGGCCAGGAGGAAGACAGCCCATAGGATAGTATGGCGCTCACTCTTACAAACCTCGGCACCTCACGGTAGAAGAGGAACGACTAAGTAAGTAAGTTCATGGATACTGCTGTATTGCTAGATGAAAGTCAGTAACACTGCCACAAAAATTTATAAGAAATATTTGACTGGTTGCTTTAAAAACAGGAATGAAATAAATGTGTTTAGCAAGAGTTGTAAAAATCCTCTCTGTTATCTCCCTTATTTTTTAATCACATTTTTTTCATCCGTAATTGTTGCCTTGGATACGAAAGAATATTAGAAAAAAAGGGTTGATTTAAATGGGATACAGGAAGTTTACCTGCTAGGCATGGGATCACAATTATCTTGCAGTTGGAAATCGTTCAATGCCGAGAATGGATCAGCTAAACAGATAAGAATTCTTAAGCAGTGAGAAATTTTCTTCCTCCGTCTTTCGGGTTTATTTATTTTTGCCTCTGCTGACCCCATTGACTGGAAAACCAGGCAGACGTGAGACCACCCTAAGGGGAAGTTTCCATGACGACATATAAGAGAAACGAACTCAAAGGCGCTTGCATTGACTAATACGTTGTGAAATATCGGACATTTCGTGTTTATCTTCCCTTGTTTTGAACGACGCAAGGAATATAATTGTATTTTCATGTTGAGCTATGAGGTCTGTATAAAGCTATTATCAAAGACAGCGCGCTTAACATAGATCTACCACCGAAGGTAATCTTTGATAATCATCATCATCATCACCGTTTACATTTTCGGTTCCTATGGAGCAACCACTACAGCTGGCCTGGATGAATCCTGCACAACAACGTACATGTGCTCTAGGAGTTGTAGTAGTATCTGTAGCAACTTTTTACATGATGCGGTTGCCAGCTACATGCACTACCTCATATTAGTCAACTCTTACGATATACTTGAAGGAGCAGTGGCCATATTCTTTATTTGTCACCCCAGAGATCACAAGAACTACATGGGAAGAACTAATACAGTAGAACGTCGATTATCCGAAAGTAAATTATCCATACCGTCTATTATCTGAACCACCGCCGCCTATTAAAAAAAAATTACATTATCTACTTTTAGTGCACTAATTGTTATGATGAAAGATTACTCTTGTCGCTTAATGTATTATTTTCTGATTATTTATTCGAAGATAATGTACAATATTAATTAGAAATAGTCTTAATTTGTCGTTACATAAGTTACAAATCAAATTTTGGCTTTAGCTGCTGTGTGGTTTATAGTGGAAACCAGGTAAAATATTTAGGTCAGCTCAAAATATATGTAATATACACTGTTTATTTAAAACGTTTTTGTTTTTATTTACAAATCATTTCCTAAATCAGTTGTTTTTGTAATAATACTTCATATTTCAAATATACAGGAGTAATAACCTTGCGAACAACAATTTAATTGTAGACCTAATTACACTTAGTTTCATATAAATTGGGTATTCTCATGTGTGTTTGATCTTCCGAACTATTAAATTAACCGAACCATCCTTGGTCCCAGTTAGTTAATCAACGCGCTTCTGTATATTGTTATTACTGTTATGAATGTTGGAAGCCTCGCCTGTTATATTGACGCATGGAACATGTATTGACGCTTACTGTATGAAGAATGATGTCGTGATTTCCTATGGCATACCAATGTCATCACCATCGCTACCCATCTGGCAGATAAGTATTATGACATCCTCGGATATGTTCAGTGAAATGTCATAGTTAATTATTGATATGCACAACATGTACTTCCATACTCGTTGATTGAAGGTCACCACTGACGACACAGCCAACCTACAAGTTACTACACGTCCGCATGAACGTGTCGTTCTACGTATTCCCAGAACACAGAGATTCTCAAGCATCCATGGAACATCGAATCAGAGCCCACACATAACTACACGCTGGCATACACGAAAGAAGGACACACACACACACTCACACACAGACAAGTCATCTGGCTTACGCTTCTAGATTCAATGTCAAGGACGTCAAGAACATTGATAAGCAAATCTAAAGAAACCAAGCGGGCGCAAACTGTGAATTAAGAAAGATAACCCATGAAAACCCAGCAATTGCATTATTAATGAATTACCCCTTCAGCTCCCTAAGGAACCTAGAGATGAGTATACTCATTCAATCATTCATTTTCCGTTTCACTCCTTACAGAGCTAGAAGTCACCACGGCAGTTGGTGCAGAAAGCAAGCATTCTCATGCTCTTGCCCTTGTGATTTCCGTAGTATGGTGTTTTACATGATGAAGTCCCCAGCGCCATAGATGACCTCACAATAATCGCCTTGTACGACATGCTTGAGTGAGCAGTAGTCGTACTCGTTACTTGTCTGGGAACTACACAGGGTCAACTTGTATATGGTCCTGTTCCATCCGCTTAAGTTCTTTCCATTTCGTCTTTATCCCTTTCATTTCTGTCTCCGGTACTGTTATCTATTTGTCGTTCAGTTTTCTTCTACCCCTCTTACCCTGGGGGTTCCAGAACAAGAACTGCCTTATAATGCCAGTAACAGATTTCTTCAATATGTGTCCTCCTTTCCACGGCTAGCGCCTTCTTGTTCTTGTTCTTCTTCTTCTGCCTTCGTCATAAAAAGGACGTTTGTTACGTTGTGTCGCCGTTTACAGCAACGCTGCGATATTTGCGCCTATCCGCCCGACACATCCGGTTTCAGCATGGTATTTTTGGGACCGGGTTAACATTCCCTCTTCGATCCCTACTCTCTCAGCCAGACTGCAGTGGATGCAGCCTGTTTCCAGGACCACCACTTGGAGGTGGAGTAGGGTCTTGGTCAGTTCTGGTTCGCTGACCCTGACGCAAGCAGTCAAGCTATGGGTCGCTGACTGCATTTATCACCGTTGCTGCGCCTTCGCTGCCACTTGTTAGGTTCTACTCATCAGTTCTACATTAGTGATCTTGTTTAAACCTTTTCAATTCTTCTATTTTACACAAGCACATATTTATCCAAGTTTGTTAAGGCTGAAAATTCTTTAATTCTGCAGCTAAATATCCGCAAAGAAAAAGTGACTATACACATTTTCTCCATGTCAACATAAACTGATTTGTCTCTGTACAACTTAGGTAATGAGATACTGAGATATTAGTATAAGAAGATAGGCCTATCTGAGGCATTCGCATTGGTAAACACATTTAAACGTAACTATCTGTTATCTAGTGCAGTAGTTCTCAACGTGAGTCACGGAGAATTTCTAGGGGTCAACAGTAAGTGCCATATTTCTGGTAAAGTACCTTTTTCCACCTAACAACGGCGATGAGGGTGGCCTCAGAGGTAACTAAGGCTCAGACGGGGGCCATGAGCAAAAAAAGGTTGAGAACCACTAATCTATAGTCCGTTCGGAAATTCGTGCCCACAGAAAGCGTCAATTTTCTCCAAAACTGTTTGTTGTATGGACATGAATTTTTGCATGCAGTCTTAGATTTTCCATGCAGTTATTAATATATTTTTTGCCCTTACAAAACTCATGTCATGTTCGAATTTTCTTCTTTACGTTATATAAAAAACTCTTACTGTTGTCTGGGTTAATTTTTAGTAGTTTTACAGGCAAGTTACAAGATCCGTTCAAAAATATTTTTTTTTGGTTTGAATTAGTGTAGTGACTACATGTCCGCACGAGTGCGCACCTATTGTACACAGTCGTGAGTAACTAATTCAAACAAAAAACAAAATATTTTTGAACGGATCTTGTAACTTTCCTGTAAAGCTACTAAAAATTAACCCAGACAACAGTAAGAGTTTTTTATATAACGTAAAGAAGAAAATTCGAACATGACATGAGTTTTGTAAGGGCAAAAAATATATTAATAACTGCATGGAAAATCTAAGACTGCATGCAAAAATTTATGTCCATACAACAAACAGTTTTGGAGAAAATTGACGCTTTCTGTGGGCACGAATTTCCGAACGGACTACCCAGCAGAGTCATGTTCTGATAAAAGGTTAATATTTTATTATTCCAGTGAAATTTCAATAGCCTCCATTTTTTTACTAGGCCTGTGTTTAACATTCTCCCTCAGGCATGTCGTACAAAGTGACCAATATGGATTTGTGCATAGGGCTGGCAACCTGATCATGTCAAACACATTGCTACAGACACCACAGCTACAAGAGCACGTGAATGCTGTGTGCAGACTTCATACAAGTGTGCGAGTCACAATGGTGGCGCCAGCACAGTAAGGAACGAAAAGAAACACTGATATTATGACTACTGAACATCTGCTTCAAAGTTGATCCTTATATGCGGTACAGAGAAAGCGCATATGGCCGACGCCAGTTCCTTTCGTGGAAAAGCTTTACGGAGATTCAAATAACCTCAAACTGACTACTGCTGTCTTTGAGAACATTCAAGTGGACGTCTGAGAGTGTACGAAGAAGAATTGACATTTAACATTTAAAAAAAAAACCCCATTTCATATTTCAGAAACATACTTCCCCCCCCCCCCCCCCCCTTCTCTCCAAGCCCCCCACCCCAACCCAATGCCGTTTGATAGTAGAGAAATTACTTTTTTTATTCTCCTCTCTTTTAGTGCGGAAAATCTCGGAATCGATTATTTCAATCCAAGTCAAAAACATGTTCCCGATTCTTGGAATGTGGTCTAACTGACATTACTCTGTATTTATTGAGACGCTTCACAATCTGAGTTCATAAAAAATTCAAAAGCTCAGACATCTTATACTGAACAGTTCCTTTCTTCTAAGCAGCACCACTTCTTACAAACTACAGGGCAATAACCATTGGGTATGGGCGGGTTATTCTCAAATGAAAAAGTTGTCTTCTTTTACACTTTGTAGTTTTCTCACGTTTCTTACGCTTTGCAATGTTGGAATCACAAGATACACGAAAATATAAATGCCCCTAGGATTCACCGAAAAAAACAGGGGGGGGGGGGGGGGGAGAATGACGAATCCACAGGTGATTTATTGGAATCGACTAGACCATGTACACGGACTTAGAGTTCTGACCAACGGCTGGAATTTACATGTGCCTGTGGTAGGAAATTCTCAACTCAGAGAGGCCTGAAAATCCATAGAACAAAACTGGGGCGCGGGAGCTCATCATTGGTAGATCAACAGCGCTCTCTCTCTACAGATAAGACGTTAGAAGACCTCACACAGCAGACAGTCCACAGCGCGGAGAAAATTCACGTTGATCTGCCTGATGATGATCTCACACACTTCTTGGACGGGAAAAGAGATACCATCAGGCTTCCACCTGCCAGTGCACAAGGGCTTTGTGAACAGTTGGACGAAGACTTGTAGAAAGAGTTGGATAACAACTTGAAGCAGATATCTTTGGAAAAGAAGCTGGAAATCTTAGGCGACATAATATATCTTCACTGTCGCAAGAGTTTTGAGCCAGGGAGGCAATGAAAAGTAACCCACAAAAAAAAAAAAAAAATTATATCCATCGTCACAAAAGGCGGCGGGTCAGATACAAAGTTAACGTGCTAAGACTCGTTCAGCATTGTTCTTGACTTCTGAAATATCTTGTGAAAACTCCCTCGAGGTACAAGCATCTTTATCCTTCTATCTACAACTCTGCCAAGAGTAATCTTGTGCGAAGGCCCACATTAGATACTCTAGGTTTTGGCCACTTTTGGACCACTACTGCAGAGCAAGAGGAGGCAACCCGTGACAGTTCTGAAAAAAAAAATTCTATAAATTATATTATCTTAACTAAGAATCGAACCCGGTACCTCTAGAATTCGAGGCCGACGCCATACCTCTTAGCTACTCCGATTCCCTACCCTGTTTTCACTTTGTCATAACTGTTTTTTTTTTAAATATTTCTTGCCTTTGTCGCATGTTTGTAATTGTGGCTGACGAAGGGTGAACTCGAAACGTCCCGTGTTTCTAGTGTACCGTTAATTTGTAAACTGACTCCATACGCTGGTTGTCCGGGCTATGGCTAACAGAGCAATCTCGCACAAACTGTCGAACATCATGTCGCAAACCTGGCCAGAAGCAATTCAAGGAGACCTGTTTTACCAGGGCATTTAAATCTTTAAGGGGATGGGGCATGGTTAAATGCATTTCAGGCATTAGGCGGGTGCGATGGGGTAATGGGACAACTAGATGTCTCGAAGGGTAACTAGGATTTTGTTCATATACCTGGGGGTCATGTTTCCCTATCGGCCCCCTGATCAGGCAAGCGACACTATAAGGGCCGAATTTCAGCTTCTTACAGTCCGAAGTGAAATGTGTGTCAGTTTTGCACGATTTACAATATCGTCGTCCAATTCCCTGGGCTGAATTGCTCAGTTTCTGCCTCTGGTGATCTTGTCGTTGTTATTGCTGTTGGTGGGCTGTTTTGGGTGTTGTTGTTGCTGTTGGTGTGCTGTTTTGTGTGTTGTGTTGTCCGTACGTTTGGAGTTATCATCTGGGAGATCCTTCTGTTTGGGGTGACTATAGTGGTGGCGCCTTTTAGCCGGATTCACTCCCGACTGAGCGCTCTGGTATCTATTGGCAAACAGTACCACCTGCTAAAGAGTTTCGGCCCCATGCTCCGCCAGAAACCGTCTCATGTCAGGGGTGAGCGAGTCCTTGAACAACTGCTCCACGACAGTCATCTCCTGCAACCCTTCAAAAGATTCATCAAAGGTGCTGAGATCCCCACTTCTCCAAGTACGTTTCTAGTCGTGTAGCAAATTGTCTATACGATTCATCTTTCTGTCGTTTCGCTTCACGGAATTTACCAGGAAAAGTCTCCGCACTGAGCATAAAACGCTGAAGCAGAGCTTTCTTCAACATGTCGTAGTTGTTCTGTTCTTCCGTGGGCATCTTGAGAAACACATCATAAGCAGATCCTCTCAGACTCTGGGATAGCTTCATGTTGTATACATCTCTCTCCAAGCCAAATGTAGCTGCTAAGGATTCAAACCTAGAGAGATATATGTCTATTTCTTCTGAAGCCTCAGAATATACATCTAGTTAGAAGGATACTGCACTAGGTGCCACCACCTGAGTGGTGTTTCCTCCATCGCTATTTTGAGAACTGCCAGACGCGCCATTGTTAGAACTAGAATCTACTCTTCTTCCTTCGAGTTTCAATTCCTTCAATCTAATGGCTCTGTCGGCCTGTTCATTCCTTTCTTGGAATTCCTTCTCCTGTTCCTTTTCCGCTCTTTCGGCCTGTTCCTTCTCCTTAGCGAATGCCCTCTCCTGTTCTTGTTCCCCTCTTTCGTCTTGTTCCTTCTTTTCTTTGAATGCCCTCTCGGCCTGTTCCTTCTCCTTAGCAAATACCCTCTCTTTTTCTCTCTCTGCGGCTTCGTGTTTTTGCTTTGACTTTTTCGTGCTTTCTTGCCAGTTTTCTTTCCAGGCGTTCCACGGCTTTCTCTGCCTCCATCCTGTCATTTTCCTCTTTATCTTTTTCTTTCTGTTCTCTCACCGAAGTAAGCACGAAGTCAGCAAGTTCATTGGCTGAAAACCCGAGTTCGCAAACTAGATTAAGGTAAAAGGTACGGAGGTTCTGGGACTGCCATTCTGAGCAAAAAATCTGTTTACAAAGCTACCCAAATGCCCAACAGCTACTAACACTAAACACCAAATTACAACAATGAATTTGCTTCACCAAGTCAACTTATTTCTTTAACTTTAACTTTAGTTTACAAGAAATTTTGTTTCTTTCACTTATTCCATTATTCTTTACACACTTATATTTACTGTTATTAATGAATGCAATTTATGCTCCGTCTTACAGTTACACAATCTCTTGGCTCCATTCTTTCAGTAAAACTGAAATTTATGTCAATCAAGTCTGTATGAATAACTTGACAAGTTCTTTAATCCCGGCGCGTGTCACTAAACTGTGAATTATTACGCTTGTGCGACCACGTTCAATCCCAAGTCGAGACCCCAATTGTGACGGTATTGCTTCCCCTGCTTTACAGTAGTGGTCCAACAGTGGCCAAAACTCAAGAGTACCTAATATGGGCTTCAAAGGTATCTACCACCCGTGTGTTACCGGGGCCCGAAAGGGGAGCAAAGAATAGTAACACTGTTCCCTGCAATGCATGTCCTAGAAAGCGACTAAGTAGGGTTGGGCATGGGGCTGGTTACCACATCCTGTAAAAAATTTAAACCACAAAAAATCTTCAACAAACATGGACAAGTCAATTAAGGAAAATAAAACACAACCATCCAAGACAGGGGAAGGTCCTCTCGCAGGGAGGCGTATGATGCAAACAGAGAAAGCCGAAAGGAGTCTGTGTTACTGACTAACCTTCTTTCTTCTAGGAGAACTTCCAGATTTGGCACCTAGAATGTTCGGACATTAAACGAACAAGGGAAAGTGGCACAAGTAGCAGCAGAAATGAGGGAATATAAAATCGAGGTTCTGGGAATGTGTGAAACAAAGTGGAAGGGGGTAGACAAGAAGAAACTCATCACAGGTGAATTGGTGCTGTCCTCTGGACATGAAGACGAAAGTTCGCGCCACAGTGAAGGGGTAGCTCTTATGTTATCTAAAGAAGCACAGAAAGCACTCATTGAATGGGACGCTGTTGGACCCAGAATAATAACAGCTACTTTTAAAGCAGCTAAAAAAGAAAATAAATGTAAATGTCATCCAATATTATGCACCAACTAATGACAAAGAAGAGTCTGTGAAAGAAGCATTTTATACTAGACTACAGGAAATTATGGAAAAAGTAAAAAGAAGAGAAATCACAATTTTGATGGGTGACATGAATGCAAAGATAGGTACAGTCAACACCGGCTTTGAAGAAGTCATGGGAAAACATGGGCTAGGAATAATGAATGAAAATGGGGAACTATTCTCAAACTTCTGTGCTTCAAATCAACTGGCTATAGGAGGAAGCATGTTTCCACAAAAGAGAATACACAAGGCAACATGGATATCACCAGACCATAGAACAGAAAATCAGATTGATCATATATGCATAAACAAGAAATTTATATCACCATTGCAGGATGTAAAGGAACATAGAGTAGCATATGTGGCATCAGATCACCACCTTCTGATAGCCAAAGTAAAAATGAAACTCAAGAGATATGCAACAATGCAAAATTATAGATAACAATTTAATGTAGGACATCTAAGAAATCAAGAAACAAGAGACAAATGTGCGGTCACAATATCCAACAAATTCCAAGTGCTCAAACAGCTGGAAGATGTAGAGAATACAGAAGACTATTGGCAGCAAATCAAAACGGTATGGAATGAGACATGTGAAGAAATACTGGGGAAAAGGGAACGATAACAAAAAGCATGGATAACAACAGAAACCATCAATAAGATAACAGACAGAAAAAAACAAGAAAGCAGATTTAAACACAAGCAAAACCAGAAGTTCCAAAGCCAAGGCTCAAGAAGTGTACACAGAAGCAAACAAAGAAGTAAAAAGATCAAAAGAGACAAGAGGAAGTATATTGAGGAGTTGACAAGAGAAGCAGAAGATGCTGCAGCCAAAAGAAATATGAGAGAACTGTATAGCAGCACAAAGAAGCAAACAGGTTGCCTCATAAAAGACAAGAATGGAAAACTGCTCAGCAACATACAAGAGCAAATGAAGAAGTGGACAGAATATTTTGAGGACCTTCTCAATAGACCAGCTCCACAAAACCTCCGGACATCCAGCCAGCAGAAGAAGAGCTACATATTAACGGTGAAAGACCAACGAAGGAAGAAATAAAGAAAGCCAAAAAGCATCTAAGAGATGGAAAAGAGTCTGGACCTGATGGCATTCCAGCAGAGGTCATCAAAGCAGATATCGACACGGCTACAGAGATGTTATATAAATGTAGTAGTCATTTTTGGTAGTGATGACTAATTGACTACTGGTGCTAGTAACGCGAATGTTATTTGGTTAGGTGCCGATCAAGCAACAGGAATCTCAACAGGGCACGTCAACAAATGCCAGTGCCAAATGAAGCACACTGGAACTATTGAATGAATTTTAGTCACAGTTTATTGGACAATCACGTTTGACGTACGATAAGACGGTCAGAGTATACATCCTCTGATATGGACGATTTGCATTATAATAAACATGGCGAAAATGTTAATATATTATCAATGTTCAGATCGGATAGTCTCATGATATTCATATTAAAGAACAGACGACAGGACATCGTAAGTAAAGCATCAATGTTCATGTATGATCAAGCAATTTATATCATGAGCTTAATTGACATCTAATTTTATAACGGTCGACCTCTCAAGGGCAGACATACCCATTACGATCAAGGGTATATGATACATCCAAGAATGTCCCATTTTCAAACGGCCTCGTAAACAATATATTTGGCATATCAGAAACAAAGTAAACAATACATATTTATAATCCTAAGTCCTGAATTTGACTGACCTTTCAATCATCTGCCGTAATCCATAGGACGGCTAAAATATATACTTTGTACGTTTGTGATATATTTCTTCCAAACGGCACGTACTTGCAAATAATCGGCTGGATCCACAAACTTTACTTCAACTTTGATCCATTTCAGTACACCCTATTGGAGGGTCAATAATTCCCCATAGAATGTGCTGACTAGATTCATCTTTGCGAAAACCGCAATATAAATATTTATTTTTCATAAGCTTCAATGAACAAAACTTACTGTGAAATTCCCAAGGCGATAGCTTCCATCTGGAAGGCCGTATAACATAAACATAAACAGTAGTTTACCCCCAATCTGGGGTTCGAACGAACAGACCAATGTCTGACTTCCATTCCAGCCATCTCTCCCTGAGGTCACTGCGTCATCTAGTGTTTAGCAACAAAACGCAAAATACCCACGCACAAATATGTGTGCTTCCGTGCGTGATGAATTTAATTACGAATATATTCTTACCACATTTGTTAATGCGTACCCTCTTAACAGAAGTCAGTCAGACTCATGTCTACTTTACTACTGTTAAGGACCCAAAAAGGACGCAACAGTTTACCTTATCCCCCCGCGGAAAAAAATTTTTTTTTTTTTTTTTACTTGAATAACCGCGGAGAGGTAAATCAAATTATCATCTACACATAATATCAATCTAAATATACTAAACAAAATATTACTAGTGGCAGAATAAATATGAAAGTGAACTCAACTCAAATAAACAAAATGCAATGTAAGTAAATGTATAACCACTATGAACCAACATGAGGCAAATGTGGCAACACTAGATAATATTAAATAATAAAGACGATGAAACACAAATAAAATGTTAACAGAAAGAAAAAATGTCAATAAATGAATTGAAATAAATGGAATATGAACGCATCAAAACGATGAGTTATAAATGAAAAAGAATGGAAATAAAACACGCGAAGTAATCAACACACTTAGCAATACTAAATAAGTATGAGTGGTGATATACTACCGATGTTATGAGTGAAAATCACTAGCGCTATGAACTAGAAATAATCTATTAGCTATAAACATATTAAATATTAGACATAATTAAATGTGATTAAGTAATAGTTTAAGCATAGTGACCATGGCCTTAAAATGTTATTAATTCACACTGAGTTCACTATTAATTAAAGTCACGAAGTTGCAATGTTATACTAGAAAACAGTCAATACTTCTCAAAGTTCCGCTTGACTTAAAATGTTATCACTGTTAAATGTTATATGCACACACTAGTCCAATTTATTTAAGTGCATGTTATTTCAACGTCAAACTGTATATGCTAATTTAAAGAAATGTACATGTAGATACTCAACCAGTAAACGAAAAAAAAGTTCATCACAATAGTGTTGCTGAACGACGTAAAGTTACTTTAGTAGTGAGTCATAATTAAGGAAATGTTCGTGCAGAGGCGTCACTCTTCGTAGGGCGTAGAATATCGCTTGATTCAGAAGGACACGGCGAAAGGATGTCTGCTAGAACATTCTGAGATCCAGGTATTGCTCGGATCGTAAAACTATATGGTTGCAGAGCGATTGCGTATCTGGTTGATCTCGATGATTTCACGTCTCTGTTGTTGAGAGCAGTAAGAGCACGCTGGTCGGTCTCTACAATAAAGTGTGCTCCCAACAAAAAAACGTTGAAGCTTGGTGATAGACCAGACTAGAGCCAAAAGCTCTTTATCGAGAACAGAATAATTCCTTTCTGTAGGCGTTAGTTTCCTGGACACGTACATGACAGGATGCAATGTACCTGAGTATTTTTTAAGTAATGCGCCGTCTATGCCAAAATTTGACGCATCGCTGCGGAGAATGAAAGGTAGGTCCGCATTAGGTAACCGTAAGACAGGTGCATTAGAAAAGTATGATTTAATTATAACCAACGTGATTTGATGTTCTTGCGACCACCGAATCATGTTAGCTGCGCCCTTCTTTAACAAAGTAGAGAAAGGTGCAGTGATGGTAGATAAATGAGGAATGAATCTCCCATAGAATTGTATTAGACCTAAAAGACTCCTTACTTGTTTCTTAGTCTTAGGTGTTGTGATATTCAGGATTTTAGAAACATTACTGTCCTCAGTATGTAAAAGACCGTGACCAACACGGTGACCTAAAAATGATATGTCATGAAAACCAACATATGCTTTAGATGGTTTAGCCGTTAGGTTATACGAACGTAAAGTGGACAATAATGTGTTCAATCCACGAAAATGTTCATCCCATGAGTCACTAAAAAGGCAAATGTCATCGATATAGGCAATGACATCGGAACGATGTGATAACATACGACGCATCATGCGCACAAAGGTGGCAGGAGCGTTTACTAGTCCAAATGGCATAAAATTCCATTGGAAAAGACCACGAGGAGTAGAAAAAGCAGTGAGTGGCTTTGCACGATCTGTCAAGGGGACTTGCCAATAGCCCTTTGACAAATCTAACTTAGTAAAGAAAATAGATTTAGAAAGTTTAACCAGTAAATCTTCCAAAAGTGGTAATGGTTCCGCGTCAAATTGTGTAACTTTATTTAACTTACGATAGTCAACACAAAGACGGATGTTATTATCTTTCTTACGAATAATAACCATCGAAGAATGATATGGTGAAGTGGATGGTTCAATTATTTTAAATTGAAGCATCTCATCCAATTCCTTATCAACCTGAGATCGAAAGTGAAGAGGAATGGGATATGGACGGACCCGAATAGGTGTGTCGTCGGTCAGTAAAATGTCATGTTGAATGACAGACGTACGACCGGGGATGTCAGTGAGAACATCCTGATAGGATTGAAGAAGAGACGATACTTGCTGACGCTGATCAGCAGAAAGGTCAGGAGAAATTGACACATCATTCCAATTTTCTGTTGAATGAAGTGGTACTACCGGTATAGGTAAAGGTACATCCTGAAAAGAAGACTCTTCTTCCTGAATTACCGATAAAGCGGTATAATGATGAAGACAAGGTGTAGGGTCGTCAGTTGCTTGGAACACTGACTGAAGATAGTCAGGACGAGAGTGAAATTCCTTTAACATATTTATGTGAAAGGTTTTATGTTTGCCCATGATATCGACAATGTAATCGACATCAGAAATTCTAGAAATTATTTTGAAAGGGCCTTTCCAGGCAATGAGTAAACGATTGTCTTTACGAGGGAGTAATACATAGGCCTCGTCACCAGGAAAAAGCTGGCGAAGACGTCGATATTTATTAGCAAAAAGTCGAGCTTTTTCTTTTGCTAATTCAGATGATGTGGTAGCTAACCTACATGCATCTATAATTTTTTTTCCTCAAAGAAATTACATACTCATAAGAGGATTGAGTGTCATTTGTAATATCCTCCTCCGTAAGTAGGTCGTGAAGTAACGACATAGGACCACGAGGTTGAACACCGAAGACGAGTTGAAACGGTGAAAAACCTGTAGCTTCATTTTGCACCTCTCGATAAGCGAAGAGAGCAGCGGGTAGGACTCTATCCCAATCTTGAGGATGATCCTCAGTAATTTTACCCAATAACTGTTTGAGTGTCCTATTTTGACGCTCAATTAAACCGTTCGACATTGCGTGATAGATAGAACTAAGAGATCTATCGATGTGTAGCATAGCCATGACTTGAGACATAGCTTCAGAAACGAATTGCACACCATGGTCGGATAATATTTTACGTGGAAAACCCAAACGTGAAAAAATTAACCATAGTGCATCTGCGACACTAGCAGATGAAGTACTCTTTAGAGGTATAGCCTCAGGCCAACGAGTACACATATCAATACAAGTGAGAATATGTGTATGTCCTCTAGCAGAAGGTTGGATAGGACCAATAATGTCAATTGCCATTTTCTCAAATGGTCGAATTGGAATGTCAGCAGCTTGAATAGGAGCTGCGTGGTATGGACCACGAACCTTAACCTCTTGACATGTAATGCAGGAACGACAGTAGATATTAACATCTCTATGAACACCTGGCCAATAGAATGCAGATAGCACTCTGGATTTGGTGCGTGAAAAACCCATGTGGCCTGCACATTGAGAGTCGTGAGCATGACGCAATATACGAGCTCTCATTGTAGAAGGTACTAAAATTTGAGATTGTACGGATGACGTAGTATCATGTACCACTCTCACTATCACGCCATTCTTCAGTACAAAACTATGTCTAGAGTTTGTTTCTGTGTTTGTAGTATTCTTAGCTAATTAAGAAAATTTCTTTAATGAAGCATCATTTTGTTGTAATGCTATAAAAGACTCACGTGATATAGGAGAGTCAACATCATTATTATTATTAACAGGAGATATTGTTGGTGTACTTTGCAACATATCCTTAGCTTGCGCTCTAGTGACAACTGCATTGGCAGAATGCATATGTTGCTTTTCCCAAGCAGTAATTTGCTGTGGGGTACACTCTTTAATCCCATGTATGCGACCAATTATCAAATCACTAATTGGCGCAGGAAGTAGACAGGCATGTATTTTCCCTGTAAAAAATTGAGTTTTTATATCAATGATTGCTGTAGGAAAAGTCTCAACTGTGCCTCCAAAAGTGACACACTTCACAGTTTTCCCCGTTGCGCATGACGGGTGGACTAACGAATGTCTGACGCCGATGGTGCTACAACCTGTATCAAAAAGAACAGAGACAGAAATTCCGTTAACAAAACCATTATGTAAGTTAAGAGATCCTGTTCCATCAAGTGTCGAAGCTGACATGGCCGTAGACATTGCAGGAAGGCTTGGTAACACATGTCCGCAACTCAGCGTAGTGATCGCCTTGGGCTGGAATAAAGTTGTGCATTCCTGGCAAAGTTTAGCCTGCTCAAAATCAAGAGAACAAGACGATGCATTATGAGGATTAACATTTGTATCCTGATCTAAATTAACCTGAGTATCATGCAGAGCAGAATTTGTCTGATGATGCGATCTACCGTTGGAAGATCTATCTCTACCTCGAGATCGATTTTGACTATTGTCTCTAAAACTGCTATAATTATTATTTCTATTGGGATTACCATTTTGGTTAGCTCGCCAATTATTGTTATGACTATTGTCCCTTTGACCATATTGTTTGTTTGGAGAACTATGTCGGTTATTAGAAAAATTTGATCTGGATTGCCAATTATGGTTGTAATTATTACCTTGATAATTTCCAGGATCATTCTTATAAAAATCCCGTGATCTGTGAGATTGACCCCAATTTTGATTATATGGAGATCCATGTCGAAATGATTTCCCTTTAAAAGAATTGTAATTCTTGTTATCTCCCTTTTTAAAGTTCCTATCATTACTGAGAGAGCGATGACGGAAATGATTTCCTTGTTGCATGGCAAATGCAACAGGCAATTCCTCTTTGACAAGAGAATTGCTAACTACCATGTTTGGATGTGCAGTACAATAATTTCTACAGTTTTGCTCCATTTCGTTCATATTTGTTGGTTTACGTTCATGTAAGAACGAACGAAATAACCAGTTAACCGAAGACAAAACCTTATCACGCAGTAATAAGTCTACGAGAGCCTCATAGGAACGTTCTGTTTTGGATAGTTCAACCCATCTGTCAAATGTAAGACGTATGAGTGAGATAAAGTCACCAAAATCCGTTCCACTTTCCGGTTTTAGAGATTTAAATTTTAGTCTATAACCATCCTCATCCAGTTGAAATTTTTTAAGCAAAGCAGCTCTGACAATATTGTAATCAATTTTGTCAGTGTCTTTCAACAGATTAAATACTGTTAATGCTTCGCCTGCAAGTAATGCCAACAAATGTGCACAATACTGTGATTTGTCAATCTTATTGGCTTCGCATATTGTTTGAAATCTATCCAGGTAAAATAGTATGTCGTCTGAATTTTGTTTGAATACTGGCAATTTTATGTTTACATGCTTAATATTTTCTTTGTTAGAAGAGGTGTGAACAAATTGAGCGTTGTGAGCATTACCTTCATTAGTTAATCTAATTTTTTCAAGCTTCAGTGCCATCAACGTTTGTTCATGTTGTCTTCTATTTTCATTTTCAGCAGACTCAAGCTGAAATCTTCTTTCATTTTCAGTGGCCTCAAGCTGAAATCTTTTTTCATTTTCTTCAGCTGCCAATCTCCTATTTTCAAGTTCCATTTTTTTCCATATGAATTTTTCTATCATTTTCTTCAGCTGCTAATTTTCTATTTTCCATTTCCATTTGAAGTTTTCTTTCATTTTCATGAGCAGCTAATTTTTTACTCTCAAGTTCCATTTCTATTTTTTTTTCTTCCAACTTCTGAGCCTTGCCATATTCGACAAGTGCGAATTGTTTGACTTCTTCAGGAGTCATACTAAGAGCTTTAGCTTGCTTAATAAAATAATCCAAAGTTGCCATTATGACAAATGTTTATTTGTAATCTTACTTACTTAGAAAGATTATATCAAATGATTTAAATTGTATTACTCTCTTATAAGTGCAATACGTTCCTGTCCATAGAACTGCAACCAATACTTGCTAATTATATTAATAATGTTATTAATCAAAGAATCAAATTATGCATTAAAATATTATCAGAGTACATCAGAAGTGGACAATCTAACAATAGCGACAAAGACACGATATTAAAGGACGAATGAAAACGTTCGCAGGAATCAAACGAACCACAAAGTAGAACTAAAAAGAGAATTTTGCAAAGAATGCAATGACAACTGCGAAATTAATAACAAGACAATTGACAACACAAGGTATAAACACAAAGGGTGTATAAAAATAAACGATAGTAAGGTTGAGGTTGACGTTTACAAACAAAATACATCATACAAATAAGGCACATATAAGAAATTACTACGGAAACAATAATAAAAAACTTGACGATACAGCTAAACAATTAGTTGTCACAGACAACCAAACACAGTGGACTCAAAAATCCTACAGCTAACATAAGCTGGATTTCCACTGAGGGAAGTCTGCAAAAGTGTCCCTACAGAACACTCACGAAGGCCCGGGGGTGAATCTGGGATATTTCCTTCGCAAGCCGCCAAACCCAACCGCCCACATGAAACATGGAATATAAAACATGGAATACACAAATAGACATATTAAAGCAAGGGCTCAACTATACATGCCACGGTGATAGAACACACTCAATTTTACTCATCTTTTTTCAGAAAAAGTTTTTCTGGCCCTCACAGAGTTTGCGATCTTGGCATTCTGACGATGCATAAAGAAGCCATAATGAACGAGTTAACGTAAAACGTGACAGTGTCCAAAGTTGATGGTGGTAGTTGAGGTCCGCTTGACCTTGAATAACCGTTACACTTGATTCCAAGTCAAAGATGTTGTCGTCTTGAAAGCTCAATAAATTTCAAACGATTCTTCCCTTGAAACTTGCTACCAGCTGTTGTAGACCTTTTCACAGCACACTGGCCAACCAAATTGTAGTAGTCATTTTTGGTAGTGATGATTAATTGACTACTGGTGCTAGTAACGCGAATGTTATTTGGTTAGGTGGCGATCAAGCAACAGGAATCTCAACAGGGCACGTCAACAAATGCCAGTGCCAAATGAAGCACACTGGAACTCTTGAATGAATTTTAGACACAGTTTATTGGACAATCACGTTTGATGTACGATAAGACGGTCAGAGTATACATCCTCTGATATGGACGATTTGCATTATAATAAACATGGCGAAAATGTTAATATATTATCAATGTTCAGATCGGATAGTCTCATGATATTCATATTAAAGAACAGACGACAGGACATCGTAAGTAAAGCATCAATGTTCATGTATGATCAAGCAATTTATATCATGAGCTTGATTGACATCTAATACTATAACGGTCGACCTCTCAAGGGCAGACATACCCATTATGATCAAGGGTAATGATACATCCAATGTCCCATCTTGAAACGGCCTCGTAAATAATATATTTGGCATATCCGAATATCCTATATGAGGCATCAAAGTAAACAATACATATTTATAATCCTAAGTCCTGAATTTGATTGACCTCTCAATCATCTGCCGTAATCCATAGGACGGCTAAAATATATACTTTATACGTTTGTGATATACTTCTTCCAAACGGCACGTACTTGCAAATAATCGGCTGGATCCACAAACTTTACTTCAACTTTGATCCATTTCAGTACACCCTAATGGAGGGTCAATTATTCCCCATAGAATGTGCTGACTAGATTCATCTTTGCGAAAACCGCAATATAAATATTTATTTTTCATAAGCTTCAATGAACAAAACTTACTGTGAAATTCCCAAGGCGATAGCTTTCATCTAGAAGGCCGTATAACATAAACATAAACAGTAGTTTACCCCCAATCTGGGGTTCGAACGAACAGACCAATGTCTGACTTCCATTCCAGCCTTCTCTCCCTGAGGTCACGGTGTCATCTAGTGTTTAGCAACAAAACGCAAAATACCCACGCACAAATATGTGCGCTTCCGTGCGCGATGAATTTAATTACGAATATATTCTTACCACATTTGTTGATGCATACCCTCTTAACAGAAGTCAGACTCATGTCTACTTTACTACTGTTAAGGACCCAAAAAGGACGCAACAATAAATTACTTGGTAAAGTCTGGGAAAAGGAAGAGATACCAGCAGAATGGAAGGAAGGATATCTGGTTAAGTTGCCTAAGAAGGGAAATTTACAAGAGTGCACAAATTATAGAGGAATAATGTTACTATCAGTGCCAGGAAAAGTATTAAACAGGATTATCCTTGAGAGATTAAAAGAGTCCATAGACAAGAAACTGAGAGATGAACAAGCAGGTTTTCGACAAAACAGATCATGTACAGACCAGATAGCCACTTTGAGAATAATAGTTGAACAAAGTCTGGAATGTAATTCACCACTATACATCGGATTTGTGGACTACGAAAAGGCATTTGACAGTGTAGACAGAGAATCACTTTGTAAATTGATGAGGCATTATGGAGTTCCCCTGAAGATCATTAATTTAATAAAGAAAACATATGAAGACATGACATGCAGAGTTCTTCACGAAGGACAGCTTACAGAACCGTTTGAGATAAGAACAGGAGTGCGACAGGGATGCCTCTTGTCTCCATTTCTTTTCTTACTAGCAATACACTGGTTTATGAGATCATCGGCAACACACAACAGAAATGGAATCCAGTGGACTCTGACTAAGCAGTTGGATGATCTGGATTTTGCTGATGACTTGGCTCTTCTGTCCCATAACCGTAATCAGATGCAGGACAAATTGAAAACACTTGATGGGAGGTCACAGCAATTGGGTCTGAAAATACACAGGGAAAAGATAAAAATAATGAGAATAAATGCAGATCATGATAACAGGGTTGAACTTGAAGAAACACCAATACAAGATGTAGAATCGTACACATATTTTGGCAGCAATATAGACAAAGTTAAAGGGACAGACAGTGATATCAAACTAAGAATACAAAAAGCAAGAGGAGCTTTCATTGCATTGGGAAATATATGGAGATCAAGAGAAATAGGATCCAACACGAAAATAAGAATCTTCAACTCAAATGTGAAGTCAGTCCTATTGTATGGCTCTGAGACATGGAAAACAACAAAGACAACAACCAAAAAGCTACAGACTTTCATAAATGGGTGCTTGCGTAGAATAGAGGAATTAAAATGGTATGACAAGGTTACCAACGTGGAACTGAGGATAAGAACTAGACAAGTACCAGTGGAACAAGAGATGAGAAGAAGACGATGGCGATGGATAGGACACACACTGAGGAAACCTGTTGATAAATATTAGACAAACATAAAGGTATGTTTTCAGGCACTCGTAAGAAATAAAGAAGTAGAACACTAGACAACAGAAAAACAACAGACGTGAGTGGCTTACCCAGGATTTGAACCCCGGACCTTCCGTACGACAACACCGCCTAGCTATACAAGTGAATTACACTATCCTCCCGGCCAGCTAGGCATCCCCCAAAAAAAGATGCTTTACTGACCGGTCATTAGTGCGAAACGCAAGACAACACCGGAAGTTTACAATGGGCAGCTTAGCATTATTAATGACGCAATCACTTCTGTTGTTCCCCTATTATACAGTATATGTCAGTCCACACAAGACAAAGACCTTGATACTGTGTCTAGTAAATGATAGAAGACTTAAGAACAGTAGTATAGAACAGAGGGTAGGTTTCTGGTATTGTATAAACATTTATAACATATAAGGAAGGGAAACCCGAGGCCTGTAAACAATAAATTAATATTAGACAAACATAAAGGTATGTTTTCAGGCACTCGTAAGAAATAAAGAAGTAGAACACTAGACAACAGAAAAACAACAGACGTGAGTGGCTTACCCAGGATTTGAACCTATTTCAAAATAGTCCCACGTGAAATAAAGTGCGTGCCTGCAAAGGCCACGTATTATCATATATGGACATCTGATGCCTTGCATACACTCACAAAGGCAGATCGGTAGACACACATGACAACATGGGTAAGCTGTAATAAGTATTAATGATATAGTGAGGCAAACCCACAGGCCCAGAGAAACAACACTGGAAGCAAAACTATACGGATCTCTATATGAACTACAAAGACAGTGAAGTTTATACAAGAAACAACATTGCAGATATAGACAATATATTTCAAGCGAACGACAGAAGAAGAAGAAGAATGTTAATGTGTTCTTTAATTTTTTTTTTAAAACACAAAAACCGAACATTTGAGAAATTCAGTCCTTGTTTGTTAGCACGAGGGAAGAAATTTGATCACTGTCGAGAAAAAAAGAGATGGGGGGGGGGGGGGGGGGGGGGGGGCAAATGGAAGTCAAATTATCGCGTATCTTGTTAGGAAGAGATACATTTTTAATCAATAAAGAATGTGGCAATCAGTGTGTCGCAGAGGATGAAGATGGGGTGGAGGAAAAGTAGTACAGAGAGACAGACAGAGAGACAGACATATCTAGATAGATAGACAGACAGACAGATGTATGGATGGATGGAAGGCCGTGTCACGGGTTGCCTCCCCTTGCTCTGTAGTAATGGTCAAACAGTGGCCAAAACCTAGAGTATCTAATGTGGGTCTTCAAAGGTGTCTACCTTCGCACAAGACTACTCTCGGCAGAGTTGTAGATAGAAGGATAATGATGCTTCTACCTCTAGGGAGTGTTCACAAGATATCTAAAAAATCAATAACGATGCTGAATGAGCCTGAGCACGTTAAATCTGTATCTTTCCTGCCGCCTTTTGTGAAGATGGGTTATCTTATAAGTAGCTCGTTCAAGCTCCTAACTGATTTAATTCAGCGAAATTCCTCTAATTATTATTATTGTTCTTATTGGCTCTTCAGATGTAAGTATAACTATATATATATATATATTTAAAATCGGGATTCTCACGTATGCCCTTCGTTTTGTAATACTGTAATAATTAATTCAACTAAGAATTTGTAAAATAACACATAACAAATGTAATGATCAATTATTCTTCAACAGTTTAAAATAAACATGAATGGTGGGTGAAATCTAGTAAAAGTGTTGTCTCCATTTAGACTTGATACGCGAATGTTAATGTTCTTTGCTGTTGTCTTTTAGTAAGCACTTAGCTTAAAATCGATGACTAATGCTGCTGTTGTTCCGTTAAGTCTTTTTTGTTATAAGGGAACTTCTCTAGAAACTTCTAGGGATAGCCACTCCCAACGTAACAGTAGGTATCTTCACAACTCGTCTAATGTAGATGGTTAGTGTCGAACCCCAGCTCCTGAATCACAAAACAACTCCATTTTTAAACACTTCAACATTAAGGAGCTCAAACACATTCCGTCCACTCGCCATGACACACCCTTGAATCCCCGAACTTCTGCCCCTCTAGTATTACGTGAGCCAGCCAAGCATATCGGCATAACGCCGCTCAACCGTCGTTATCAGTGACTTTCTTCTTCTTTGATCCTTAGCCGCCGACCGTCAAAGCCGTCAGTGGCCATTACGCCTGGTGGCGTCTTGTAGGGCAACAACAAATTGATTCCACTTTGCTCGGTTGGCGGCCATCCTTCGTACAGTGCCCCAACTCTGGTTCATTCTTTGCATCTCAGCCTCCACAGTCCTCCGACAAGTTGTTTTTGGTCGGCCTCTCTTTCGTTTTCCTTCAGGGGTCCATAACATAGCTGTTCTTGTGATGGCATCGGGGTCTCTTCTGAGGACATGGCCAACCCAGCTCCAGCGTCTGCCAGCTATGATGGTGTGCATGTCCTCTTGCTTGCTCCGAGTAAGCAGATCTTGGTTGGTGATGATATTCGGCCAAAAGATTCGGAGAATTTTTCTTAGGCATGTTGTGTGAAAAGAGGAAAATTTCGACATTTCCTTCTCTGTAACTCTCCAGCTCTCCGCGCCATAAAGAAGCACAGAAAGCACACTGCTCTTATATAATCCTAATTTTGTGCTTGTGCTGTACTGAGAGGACTTCCAGATGTTGTTTAGACTAAAAAAGGCTGTTCTTGCTTTGTTCATTCTGTTGTTGATGTCTTTGCTTGCTCCGCCGTCTGGTGTTACTATGCATCCTAGGTATGTGAAGGCATCTGTCTGTTCCAGTTGCTGATTCCTTACTGATATGGGCTCAGGGTTGCTCACATTGAGCGTCATGACCTCTGTCTTCTTTAGGTTGATGTTCAAGCCCACCTGCTGGCTATACTTATTAAGTCTATCCGTTTTTTCCTGTTATCAGTGACCCGTATACAATAAACAAAACAAGAGCCCTCCTGAGCTAAACCTATAATGTGCACGATTGTTATGAATTTTAATCATAACATCTATTTAATGGGGAATTCTGTCCGATTCTTCTCTGGCTCCTGGAGTTGCTCTTTTGAAGTTGTAATGCAGTCTGCCTTAGTCCCCGAATTTGCTAGGTTATATTCTCATTTCTTCCTCCAAGCTTCCATATTGTGTTTCTGACAAACTTGCTAATAAGAGCTATTGTTATTTTCCTGCTCTCGATTGAACTATTCCTGCTCTTAGAACTAGGGGGTCGGAGTGTTAATTTTTAATTCTTTCCCGTGTGTTTAAAATGATCACGTTAAAATTTAAATCCATGACCTATCTTTCAAGTATGGCATGATTACTTCCGTTGCTATTACACAGACTTGCCAACACATCTGTGATCTCATTCCTAATGATTACCTTGCTCATAATGTCTCTTCAGACATGTTTTATTGGTAATACAGACGCCGATAATGTCTGGACAAAAATGATAAAGTGATTATCACGCGTACTCAAATCTTCCACCAGACTTCCCCTGACGTACGGGACCACAGCCAGCTCCCTCAGACAGACAAAATGGTTTCCGATAGATAGATAGATAGATAGATAGATAGATAGATAGATAGATAGATAGATAGATAGATAGATAGATAGATAGATAGATAGATAGATAGATAGATAGAGACAGAAAAGATACGTTCTGAAAAAGCAAAATCGTGGTTCTGTTCTGTTCTGTGAATACGTTCAGGTCTTTTGTTCACAAAGTGAAGGTAATTATCATCACATAGAACTAATGCTTCCTCAGCATGTTATAAGAGGCGACTAGTATGAGATTGTCATGCGGCTGGTAAATTCATGGTGTCAAACAGATTGTTACAGAAACCATTGTTGAAATTGCATATGAATGATTTGGTGAAGGTTGCCACAGATGGAACCTGCTGCGGTGTAGCTCCATGTTTCATAAGGAACGAAAAATGGAAATGAATTATGTTAACCTTTGATGGGATCAAATAGAAAGCCTGGTTCAGGCACGGCTAGCGAAATGTCAGTGTTGGAAAGCATGCAATAACAGCGATGATAAATATTTGATTGACAAGAAGTATGACAAGCTATGAAGATAAAAACCAAGCATATAACAATAGTGATGATAAATGTGTGATTGAGAAGAAAGATGACAAGTTGGTTTGGTTTGGTTTGGTTTTAAGGACTATCGTCATTGCACACGGACAGCTCCATGAGTGTTCCGATCTCCTCCCTTAGATCACATAAGGAGGATCTCAGCACAGTGCACGAACTCCGTAGCACCGGCGAGAATCCCAATGTGTATAAATAAGAATCACACATTCTATAAATATTTTTGTGGTGGGTAGGTTTCTAATTGTGTAATTTTGCCAGGGCAGCGGCCTTATGGCCTATACTTTACGATTTCCAACTGCCGTGGGATTTTTAACGTGCGCAACTTGCACACGGGACCTTCTTTTTTTCGCCCTTATCTCGAGAAGGCTAGGTATCCGATCTCACTACTTAGGAGAACAAGGGGGGGGGGGGGGGGGAATGATATCATTAGGACCACTGGTGCTGATGAAAAAATGTCTGTAAATTATATTCCCTCTACTGGGAATCGAACTCGGTACCTTTAGAATTCGAGGCGAACGCCATACCTCTTAGCCACTCCGACCCCAAATAAGTTATACGGATGAAGCCACGCATATGTCAACAGTGATGAGAAATATATGACAGAAAAGAAACATGACAACAACAACAACAACAACAACAACAACAACAACAACAACAACAACAACGGAAACTACAATTCTCCAGACCTAAAGGTCTTTTATATTTGGACATGCGCCCTAATATAACCGACTAGTTTGAACGGCACGCGCCTCGCCAAAACGAGGCAAAATTTATTTTAAAAAAATAAAAAATGACAAGTTTAAAGGTGAACGAACGCAGGAAAAACAGGTTTTTAGGCTACACTTTCACAGCTGTAATCTTCTAAGATGTCTTTGACCTTTTCGGCTTTAATTTGTGTGTGGCGAGCCAGGATCAGGTCACTCAAGGTTCCTTCAAAATTTGATAGTTTTATAATGAATCAACATACATATATCGTGGAAACACCTGTCCTCTGGAGATTTCTTGTGCTTAGCTTGTTTTACTGTTTTCGTGGGTCTTTGAGAAGGCAACAGAAGAGCAGGGATCACCGCTCTTAATAGGCGACGTAAAATGAGGTTGTGTATGAGCCTCGTCATTTGAATTGTATTTCTACATAAACTTCTATTGCAAGGAGCACACAAGTGCTTTGGCATAGGTTTCCTGCAAGATGGCGAACTGCAGTGGGTAAAAAGGAAAAAAAATGTAAAGGATCCCGTTACACGCCCATTGAGGCATATTGGGAATATGGCGTTAGGCCCATATTTTCTCGACCGTCAGCACACTAGGGGTGATGTGGTCAGCATCACGCCGGCAGCCTTAACCTTCCCAGAGTTGCTTTGGTACCCATTTGGGTACCCATGTTTGGGTGCTGAAAACTATATATGGAAAAGTAGATAGGAAACTACAGACAGGACAAATAAAACAGGAAAAAGATGACCGGAATCAGGAGACTGGAGAATGGAGGCAGGAGAAAATAGGCATGAAAAAGTAAACAGGAGAAAGGCGATAGAAAAAGGGAGAGAGAGGGGAAAAAGAACAAGGCAGGGCAACAAAGAAAGGAAAAGGGAGGGGAAAAAAAACAGGTAGAATAAAAGAAGACACGAAAGAGGAGAAGCAGAAATGAGACACCCCCTCCCTTCCCCCCCCCCCCCCCCAACAAAATCAAGACAGGAACAAGGAGACAGAAAAAAAGACACGAAAACGAGACATAAATAAGACAGTCAAGAAAACGAGACAGAAATAAAACAGACAGGATAACGAAACAGAAATAAAACAGACAAGAAAACGAGACATAAATAAAACAGACAAGAAAACGAGACATAAATAAAACAGACAAGAAAACGAGACAGAAATAGAACAGACAGGATAACGAGACAGAAATAAAACAGACAGGATAACGAGACAGAAATAAAACAGACAAGAAAACGAGACATAAATAAAACAGGCAAGAAAACGAGACAGAAATAAAATAGACAAGAAAACGAGACAGAAATAAAACAGACCAGAAAGAGAAGACAGGGAAAAGGAGATAAAAAAAGAAGGCAAATAAAACGGAGGCAGAAAGGAGAGAGGAAAGCTGAAGCAGAAAAAAAAACGAAGTAGAAAATAGAGATGAGAAAAAAGGGGGTAACTAAAGATACACAAATGTAGACAGAAAACAGGATGCAATAAAAGGGGAGACAGAATAAAGCTCTTGGGCTGACCATCAAAAATACTTGACAGGCAACACTGCCTTTCTTGCTCCATGAATAACCAAACACCATAGCAGAAACCTGCACCTACACCTATGAAAGTGGCTAATTGGAACGGCTTGATGGCTGGACAACATAGTTTTCTGTACAATACAGAAGTCAACCACCTCCAGTGGCCTATTAGCCCTAGTACACCATCCAAGCAAGTGTTCACCACTACACAAAATGTTTAATACAGCGATAACCTTCTTTTTTTTTTTTAAAGCCTTTATTAGGTCGTGATTTCAACAACATCAATATTTTACAAAATTTAAAATTATTACATGATATAAGATGAAGGATAAAGGATACAAAACCCCCTCCCCCCCTTCCTCCCTCCCAAAATTGTATTACAACAAATCAAGAATATGCAAAATTATTACACATCAAAATCATATCATATCAAAAATACCGAGATTACAACAAATTAAAGCAAAAAATATTACCCTAAAAAAATGAAATTCAGAATTTCCCAAATATCACTAAAGGTTAAAAGGACATCGATGATAAACAGAATGTTGATGAGAACATGGGGGTATATGAGAATGATGATGCATAGTGCTTAAATACAAATGGTAATGATGCCTAACATGAGAAAACATACTTAATATAAGATAATTTTTGGATACAATAAGTTTACATGCAAAAATTCCAAAATTTTTCAAAACAGTATCATATCAAAAACAAAAACACAAACTAATATCATTTATATTGTATAGGATAAACATTCTATTACAAATCAAAATTACAAATTACATAATGGCAATGAAGACTAAAGAGATACAAATAATGAGGGAATACAATTTTCCCAATCATTCCAACAAACAAAAAATCCAGTAACCAAAATTATTTAAAGTTGTCTTGTTATATCTTGTGTCATGTGCTCGTATATTTGTGAAAATACTTTGTGGTCATAGTGTATACCGTCATGTACAGCCCTATTTCTGCACGTCCATACAAAATATCTAAATTCTGCTAATAGAGTCAATAACACTGGCTAACAAACAAAAAAAATTGTTTTCTTTCTCTAACATTTCTATGTTTTTCTGGTCAATTTTAATGCGCTGTTTTTAAATCTGCAAACCGTTTTTCTCTATCAGGTCGGGATCTCTAGAAATACGCAATCGAAGTTTTTTAACAACGCATACAGTATTACAATATCATTCGTACAAGAAGTATAACAGTTATGTAGGCTTGAATTTCTTTGCAGTCGACTTTCGTCGGTGAATGGCATGTGGTACATCGCGATGAAGCATCCAACAATAATCGGCAAGCATGGTCACACTCCACCGTCCTTGATAACGTGATTCCATTACGGCGATATCTTGATGGAATCGTTCTCCATGTTCATCGCTGACTTCGCAAAGGTTGGCAAGGAAAAAGTCAAGATGCGAATCGAGCAAATGGATTTTGAGGGACATGTTACAGCCCATAATTCTGTATGCATCTATGCACTGCTTAACAATATGCACATAGTCGACAGATTTGTGATTTCCCAGAAAGTTATCGACGATCGATTTGAATGTCATCCATGCGCGAAGTTCACTACCATGTAACAAGTTCTCGAATTGTTTGTCTGCAATAACTTTCCTAATCTGAGGTCCTACAAAGATACCTTCCTTTATCTTTGCATCGCTAACTTGCGGAAACTTTTCTCGAAGATAAGTGAAAGCTTTGCTCGTTTTATCTAACGCTTTTACGAAATTCTTCATGAGCCCCAACTTTATATGTAACGGTGGTAAAATGATGCTGTCTTTGTTAACTAATGGCTCGTGTATTACATTTTTATGCCCGAGCTGCATACGATCCCTGTTAGGCCACACCTTTCTTGCATAATGTTCCTGTCTGTTGCGGCTGTCCCATTCACATATGAAGCAACAAAATTTAGTATACCCAGTCTGCATGCCCGTGAGATATGCAATGACCTTTAGGTCTCAACAAATCCGCCATTGGTAGTCATTTTACTTTATTTTTGCCAAAAGTATAGCCATATTGTCATAAGTTTCTTTCATATGAACAGAGTAGGCGACTGGAATTGATGAAAATAAATTTCCGTTATGCAATAACACGGCTTTTAGACTAGTCAATGGAAGAGTCGATGAAAAGTCCCCATTCGTTGACTATGTGCTCATGACCGAGGTGTACCATTAGACCGTTTACATCTTTGCAATAGCAAATGTCATCATCCATCTCAAAGTATTGAACAAGTTCTCTGTGTCTATGACGAAATTTAGATATCGGAGTATTGGGCGCTAAAAGATTCCATTCTTTGAGTCGCGAACCGAGTAATTCCGCTTGTTCTTTGGTAAGAGCGAGATCACGTATTAGATCTGAAAGTTCTGAATGGTTAATTAAGTGAACACCATCATTCACCGGTATATAATCCGAGTCAGAATTAGTTTCTAAAGCAGGTAAACTATCACTTTCTTATGGTTCTTTCACGTCCAACGGATATTGTTCTGGTGGAACTGGGATCGGACACGTGATTGGATCATGAGGCATTGGTTTCGAAACCGATTCAATATTTGGATAAACCACAGACTTTCTAGTTTTAAAAGTGAAACCATGGATATTTGTCAAGCAGATATAACAATCAGTAGCGTGATTTGTCGGTTCACGCCGTATTACTGGCACTCCATAAGGCATCGACTTATGCTTCAGCGATTTTCGTAACCAACTTGCCAATGTATTTGCACAAGTCGAACAAACTGCATTTGGCTTCAAAGATTTATTTGCATCATCAACTTTCGAATCGAAATAAAGTTCATATGCTTTCTTTAGTAATGGTGTAAAGTTTTTAGGTGAACACCATCGGTAAAATATCCGCACACGTAACAGTACAGATCAGCCGAATTTCTACAACTTCTAGAAGCCATATTTCGCTCAGAATTTTTTCAAAATACAGTAACTATTTGAAAAATAGCGTAACATATGTCATGCATCTTTTAGCAGTACAAAAAGTAGAACTATTTTGCATGTTATTAATTTTTAATAAGTTATATAGTAAAAATGAAACGGAGCAAATAACGGTTTCCCAAAAATATATTTATTCACAAATATCTTAAGAACCCGATGTGATAGAGATAAACGGATTTCAAATTTGAAATCAGCGCAAGAAACTGACCTAAGAACATTTATTCTTATATAAGAAAGAAAAATGTTGTTTGTCAGTGTAATTTAAGTTCCTTCTGTCTCAGTGTCGTAGGTAGTGTATTAAGCATGACAGCCTGGTACATGTTAAGTGTTTGTTGTGTCTTAGAGGCTATTAGTCTTCTTAATTTGTTTAAAGTAGGGACCACTGTCTTACATGTGTAAAACAAGTGGTCCTCTGTTTCTATTGTGTTGTTACTGCACAGTTTACATTTTGGCAGTGTCTTGCCTGCTTTTATTGATGATTGTTTGCTCATAATGGGCGTTAAACTGTACAGTAATATGAATGTAATTTCCCTTACCTGTGGCTTAACGTCTATTGCGTGAATGTTTATGAAGCTCCGTGTGTGGTCTGCTATGAAAAGGTTGTACCCTCGTTTTATCCGTGTACCTAAAAAGGGTTCTTGTGCCCCAACCAAAAGTTTATATATGAGTTTGGTGTCTTGTTTTATTAAATGTTCATTTCCTTTTAAATTTTGAAGACAAATTCTGTAGAAGGGTGGCGGGGTGCCAAAGAAGTGAGGTTGGTTGTTGTCTAATTTACATAGGTTAGATAGTCTAAGTCCTATGTAATAGTGTGCTAGTGGGTACAAACTTGAGTTCTTAATTACCTCTCCTATATACTTAATCCTTAAAGCTTTAACTTTAGTGTTAATGTCTTGCAAAGCTATCCCCCCTTGTTTTGTTTTTTTTTTTGGTTGTATTAGTGTTACGTGCTTTATACTAGATATAGTGTTCTTGAAAATGAAAGTCCTAATCAGTTTATTTATTTTTACCACAATCGTTTTTGGCATAATTTGTATATTTACTGTATATATTATTTTAGGCATAATGAAACAGTTCACTATGGTGCTTCTTCCAAAAATGGTAGTTATCTTATACTTATATTTTTCCAACATGTTTTGAATTTCCTCTAATAGTTTTGCCCATGTTTCCGTATTGGGGTCTTGTGGATTACTGGAATAATTTATACCATAAATTTTGGTTCTGTTAACTCGCGTTAACTGAAAAGGAAAATCCGTTGTATTGGCCCATCTGCCTATTCCCTTTATACTATATTTTTGAATATTTAGTTTGGATTCGCTAGCGTATCCAAACTCTGTAAAAACTTCCAATATGCTTTTTATAGAATCCTTTGTTGTTGGAAAGAATGCCGTGTCATCAGCATAAGCTAATGACTTCCTCTCGCCTTTGCCGGGAACGAATGTCTTGTCTTATTCTTTCCAAAACTGGTTCTAGTGTTATTACATATAACAAGGGTGACAATGGGCATCCTTGCCTGACGGACCTAGATAATTTAAAGGGATCAGTTAAACCATGGTTAACCAATATTCTACTTTCGGGTTTTTTGTATAGAATTTTAACCCGTGTTCTAAAATACTCCCCTATGTTATTTGCTTGTAAACTTTTGTGTAAGAAGGAGTGCGATACCCTATCGAAAGCTTTCTCTTGGTCTAAGGATAATATTGCACTTGGACACTGTCTATCATGTGTGTATGTAATCAAATCCCTTATAAAGTGCGTGTGTCTACAAATGTTCCTACCGTGTACGCTACATTGTTGATCTTCGTATATTATGTTTTGCATAAACGGTTTAAGCTTCAAAGTGAGAGCCTTGGCCAGGATTTTATAATCAGTATTTAAAAGTGAAATGGGCCTATAATTTTTGTTTGACTTTTTGTCGGTATAATCTTTAGGTATTAAAGTAATGAAAGATTCATTTAAACTGTTCGGAAGCTCTCCTTTCTGGAAGGCTTCCTCAAACATTTTAATTAAAAGGGGCCCTAAAATGGGGAAGAAGAAAACGTAAAATTCCGCGGAGAGCCCGTCTGGTCCGGGCGTTTTATCTCTTTGGAAAGTACTAATAGCTTCTCTTAAGTTTTCTAAAGTTAAAGTTTGATCTAATTTCTTGCTCTCCTCTTCACTTAGACGCTTTGTGTAATGTAGAAATTTATCTTGTGTATTTACATTGGTTTCTTCTTTAGTGTATAATTTTGTGTAGTACTCAAAAAACGCGTGTCTGATACTAGTATTTTCTGTCTGCTGTTGATCATTCATGTCCACTATTTCGTGCATCTGTCTACTGTGTTGTACATTTTGCTCTATCTCTAAATATTATCTACTGGGTATCTCTTGTGTTATGGTGTTTAATTTAGTCCTAAGTAAAGCCCCTTGGTATGTGTACTGTTTGTAAAGGTCTAACTGCTCTTCTAAAATATGAATGTGTGGGTTAGTTTTATCTAATTGTTTAGTTAAACTTATTGCATCCTCTAATATATTCTGTTCTTTTTTAAACGCTCTGTGTATGGTTGTAGCTAGAATCTGTGTCCTATCTCTTATTGCGTTTTTTTAACAGGTCCCAATATTCTGCAATGTTGTTATTGGGAATGTCCTGCGTGTATCCCTGAATAAGCTGTGACATTGTGTTCGTAAAGAAAGTATTTTTTAGTAAGTTATTGTTGAATTTCCAATGCGGGGATCTCTTTAATTTTGTATGTGGGTGTCCCGTATTTAAAACTGTGTATACTGCTTTGTGGTCTGTGAATTTGAAGGTATTTTGGATGTGACTAGCTTTGCGTATGTTGTAAGTGCTTGATACGTAAATTCTGTCTAGTCTTGAGGCTCGTCTAAAATATGGGTTTGTCTTGTGTTCGTATGTAACAGCTTGTGTTTGCGGTTCTATTTTCCTGAAAACGTCAAGTAGGTCATGTTCGTCTAGCATGGATTGTAAGCGTCGGAGATGTAAAGATACTTCGGTAGTCGTTTTCCGTAATTTGGATTCTAAGGAACTCTTGGATAGGTCTAAATTGGACAAAACGCAATTAAAGTCGCCTCCTAACACTATTTTGGTTCCTTTGTAATGCCTAGCTATAGTGTCGTACAGTCCGTCATAAAACTTAGGTTGGTCAGTGTTCGTCGCTGGTGCGTATATGTTGATAAGTGTGTGTGTGTGTCTTGTCTGTTGTGTTTGTTTTGTATTTGTATTATGACAGTTCTGCCACAACTGTCTGTTCTATTATGTACTGCTTCCCAATCTTCACTAATCTGCAGAATAGCTACTCCTGCGTGGCTGGTGCCTAAGCCGAACCAGCCATGTTTAAGTCCTAATTTAGATACCAACTGATTGGCATGAAAATCAGATGTAATACCGGTTTGTTGCAAAAATAAGAAATCCGGTTTATCTTTTTTTATCAGTTTGATAACGGGCTCTAGTTTATTTCTCGGGTTGGCCACATTCCGCAACTGATCTACTCGACGAAGTGGAAGGTTGGCCACTTGCCGCAACTAATCTACTCGACAATACGGTGGCTGAGGGCTTGCCGCTTGTCGTATGTAAAACGCTCGACATAATGGTGGCTGAGGGCTGGCCATTTGTCGTTACGCATTGATGATTTTGGCCAAGCACGGATGAACCCGTGCTGCCAGGCACTCCCACCCTAGTAGTGGGGAGAGCCGACTGCCTAGCTGTGTTTGTGTACATTAAGAGTGTGTTGGCGTGTGCAGTGTGTACATTATGCTAAAACTAACACGAAACTTATTACATTAAGAAACACAACTTTTAAAATATAAGTAACACTCCTAAACTATAGTTATTTAAATACTTTACTAACAAAAATACAATGCTATTTGCGAGTCTTATCCCTTGGGCCGACTGGAGGCTGTTTGTCTTACTGTATCCTTGCAGCTCTTTTCCCGTCTTCATGGGGGGACTTCTCATGCTCACAAGACTTGACCAGGAACAGGGTTGTCTATACAGGAACCTCATTCACTTACAGCATCGAACTCTTGGTCGTCTATAAAAAGACTGGCTTGTGTCATCATACTGTCCAGTGCTTCGTCTTCGACTATAGTCGCCCAGCTCTTAAAGGCCCCTGTCATGTCGGGGCGCACGTCTGTTTCGCCTCTGGACACAGTCAGCTCCGGCTCATCGGTTACAGGCGTCGACACCCACGTAGAGGAGGGCTTTGCAAAGGGCGCCTTTGGGGATAGCGGCACGTCTTGAGGTTTCATCGGTGAACACTGTGTTGGAGACACCCTCCCTGGCTGATATCTCCGACTTTCTTTAGACTTGATCGGCCTATCTGCTATCTGGATGGTTTGCATCTTTCTTTTAGGCGTACGCTTGTCATTTATGACGGTTGTATAGCCATCCGCATCTATGTTGGCCCGGGAGCTCTCTGGGGCAGGGAGCTCACTTGCCCTGCTCTGTTCCACCAGTGTTCTATCGGCTACTGCTTCCTCCTCCCTCGTTTGCTTGACCTGGGGGGGGGGGGGCCCTCTTCCTGGGACACTGACTCACCCAGTGAGTGTCTAGCCCACAAATGGCACATTCAATTTTTCTCCCCGTTGGAATTTATCAACTGGTCCTTCCATTTTTAGATTGATAAAATGGGGTACTGTTACGTGCAGTCTTTGATATCTTACAATATAATACATTTGTATGCTTATGTTCGCAAATATTTTGTAAACAAAATAGATACTTTTTTGTGCTTAAGGAAAAGTCATTATTGAGTTACTTCCCTTGAAAGGAGTGTCGTCATTTTTGATCGAACTCCGCGGATGAATCCAGTTTTACTGCGATTTATTCTTTGTTTGGGTAGAAATAGGTTGTTCTTGCTTCGGTGTATCTATGGCCTGAATTTATGTGTATTGTTTGTCTGGGTAGGACGAGTCTGTCTTATATCTGTATATCTTTACATATCTAAGTCGAACTATATGGTCTTTTGTCGTTAGAAAGGTCAAAGGGCTGTTCGGCGGATGTGTCGCTAGAGAGGTGTGATTTGGCTTCGCCCTGATGGGGGCTGTGATTTTTCTATGTCGGCTTGTCGCCGGAAAAAGTGATCTCAGTATTTATGGGGAAAGTGATAGTCGTCTAGACCTATCGTGTATGCTTTACCCCAGTGTTTATTCTTATTGCCAAGGAATGGCAGAATCATATTTCTGATACCAAGGTAACAAAAGATTCTCCTTATGAACTCTCTCACGAAGCCACCGTTTTTCGATAGGCACGATTTGTACGTCTGAGAGAATATATTTAACTAGATGAAGATGACATTCATTCCTAGCAGCACTATATCTTGTATGATGAAGTCAATTGTATCATGATAGAATCTACAGAGCTATGAGAACATTTAATGAATGACTAACTTTAATACAGATTCTTTATCTGTATCCAAACGTGAGTGACAGCTCACGAGAGAAGCCATCTTGTATCCAAATATTTTGTGACTTTCAAGAAGAGAAAGGGATACCCCGTATTATCGCTTGATGAGTCCAGAGATCACTGCTACACATGAGAACCCAGTACTAGCGGTTCAATATGATTATATGAAAAATATGTGCTGAATATTATTTCAAGGAATCTTCGCTAGACGAGGTTAGGTCTAGAAGCCATCTTGAATGTTGTTTATAATCTGACGTGCTTTGTCAGTAAACTCAGATGATATATATATATATATATGGGCAATACTGAGTGCTTGTCTACTGACAGTCCATTATGCTATTATTCTACATGAGTGCCCATGTATCATTGCAAGACCATTTATCCACTGTACCATGATGTATTATGCCAACCTGTGATTTGTCACTATCTGTACTGTCGAGTGTGTACGTCCAATTAAACTGTAGCAAAGGTACACAGTCGTTGGTGTCGATGACTTCCAGCCATACATGAGTGAAAGAGAAAGACCATTTGTCAACACCACGAACTCTTCTTATCATTCGCATATTATACTCTCACTCCATGTCTACACACCACTGCGTAGGTCGAGTTGACATTCCATACTCAAACCACAAGCAACACAACAACACAGCATGTAGCTCTGATGGTGATGTTCTAGTGAGCTTATAGTTATCAACTGATTGAGCTAAAAAGAGACTTTATCAGGTACCTGGTGCTCGGAAGGCTTATACAGGAAGTTCCACTTGTCGTGGGCAGTTCTAATCCTGGACACCTCTGCTTCCTTGTCCCCCGACGCTGTCGCCGCAATTCTTTGCACTGCCTCGGGCTTCATGGTAGGGGGCAACCAGTGCAAGATCCCCTTGGACTTTTCTTTGTCCTGATGTTCAATATAGATGGACATCTGGGGATTGGTCCATTCAAACTTTTTCCCGTGTAACCCAGCGTAATGTTTCATGTCGGCCGCTGTTGTCAAAGTCGCGTACCATTTAAATGGTCCCGCGAACCTATATAAAGTGGCAACTCCACTTGTTCCCACTCCGGCTGGTCCGGCTAGAATGCTCGCGATTAACGAGTATGAGGCCCTATTTGCCTGTGATCCGGTAACAGTAATGACTATTGTTCCTTGTTTGTGTAACACTCCACCCTCTAAATCTTCCTCCATATTAACAACAAAGATTGGCACAACTGGCGCTGACATTATGTAAATAAACCTTCTTGGTATAACACCAAATATAGGAAAGCAAAAAAGTCACACGTTAGCAAGCTAACACCACAAAAAGTCCAAACACGAAATCACAAGAAGAAGAGGCCAGAAAAAGCGATAACTTCCGCTGGGCCTATCTTTCTTCTCTACTTCGCGCTCAAAATCAGACTGACTTAATTTTATTCCCGATTTAACATTTCCCCCGTTCTCTGCTAAAATGTGTTCACCTTCGCAACATTTTCTCGTGTGTGTTTATTTTGATCACTCACCAAAATATTTCAAGGGACGTAATTGTGACAGATTATGGTATAGATTTCTATATCTATTTCCTTTTATCTACATCTCTCTTTTGCCAAACTTTCATCGTCATACTTTTGCTGTCACCTACGCTTGTTGGGTAAAACATCCCATATTCTGAGACCTGTCTTCTCATTGTCCAATTTAGCACGCCTAAATTTATTTCTGTTCGATGTTTCTTTGATGTAGTTGCGAGCATACTTAATTAACTAACGTGAGCCGGTATCATTTAATTTTGAAAGCCAGATATCGGAAGTAGTTGTAAAGTGACGCAAATATGGGGCGGTAGCGTTAAGTTAATGTATGGTTCGATGGACAGCGATCAAAGGAGTAATTAAAGTTTAGTACTAGAGTAGTTAACTCGGGAAACAAGGTGAGCAGATTTTATTACCTCCCTTGTAAAACCCGCTCGCTAGTGAAGTAATAACCACGGTGAGAACGAGCAGATCAAAGACCTTCCTCACGAGAAGACGAACAGAGAGAGGTGAAGAAAACTCACACTGATTAGCAATAGTCGGGGTTCGGTTTTAGTGTGAGACAGATCTTTGATTTTGCAGAATGAGCAGGAAATATGTAAATCTGGACGTAGGTGTTATCAGTGTTAAGTCTGGCTTATTCTGGTTTTCGGGAAATAGCGTAGCATTCTTTGTCAGTTTCATATATTTAAACCCCAGCAGTTTAGACTAAATTCATTCAGTACTGCCACAGCTTTAGAGAGACAGCTAGTGCGAGTTCTGGAATCACTGTAATAGTAGAGTCTTAGTTTCTCGTAGAGAATATCTTAGAAGTTTGTGTGAAGGTAAAATATAGTGACTAGTATTGTCGAGTGATAGAACTGTTAGTGCGAATTATATCTTCACTAGATTTTGTGCAGATGTTTTACTAGAATAGATCCGTCATTTGATAATTCTCTAAGTTTACTGTGTCACAGTGGATAGCGGAATAATAATATTTCTAGCTAAACTATAATATAAATTTTATTACTGCTAGTAACCAGTCAGAGAATAATTTAACTATCTAAGTAAATGCACTGATTCATCATGAGTGTTGACGATATATGTATTTATTTCTAATTCATGATGATTGATTTTTTTAATGACTAGAATTTATTTCACGGGAGTTTTAAACGATAAGACAAGCTCTAAGTTTGCGGTTTATAATTCAAGTTAAATGACCGAAGTGAACGTATTCTATTTACGCGTAGGATTGTGTATACTATTAGGGTTGAGTATTTTGTACTTTTCTCTTCCTTATACAGTATCTGGGTCTAACCCTAAACCTACCAGCGGTTTTTCCATGAGTGTATGAGAATAGCCATAGTGAAGAACATTTGTACTTAATCGTTGGGTTTTCAAGGTAAACCTGTCTGGCATTGTGTGTGCAACCAGAAGGAGACAGAGTACCGACCTAAAAGACATGAATACTAAATGCTGTAACTGGGCCTATCGAGCCAGATTATATTTCTTTCCTAAATCTCATTTACATTCAGCCTATGTGGCAATTTACAAACATTAACATTTCCGACGGTTAATCATTTGTGGTGTGACCAAGAATTTTATACTGAAAGAAGTTGAGTACCTGTCATTTCCTAAACACTGGAAACCTCAAGATTCTGACACTGTGAGCCCTGTGACATCTCTTACCTGAACTGATTTCTAGCGACATAAACAGTAATCCTAAAATATAAACAGTGAAGATAACGCTCCCCGGAGTCTTGGAATTAACCGGTCACTGTAGAGCTGGGGTTGTTTTTGCTAACAGAACACTGGATGTGCTGTGAGTGTGTGTCCTATGATTGCGCCAGAAGGTGAAAAGTCCAGTTTTGTAGGTAAGAACGAAAGCCAGTGGCCACTGTTGAATGAGTAGAACGAAAGCAGGAACGAGTGATTCTTTCATTGTATAATTCTGACACCCACGTTGTAATTTCTTTATGCAAGTTTGTTGCTAATGATGTTTCCCTCTTAGAATAGATTAATATATCAACTCTGTTCTGAACTGTAGAGGGAAATCCTAGACCATAGCGTATAAATCTGTGACTCTTTGGGGCTATAACTTTTTCTCTAACGGGATCGTGTGCTCAACAGAGGGGGAAAGGATTACACCTATGGGCCTATTCTTTTAGTAATTCATTAACTTATGTGTATTTATATGGGACTGATATTTAAATTTATGATTTGTGGTGAATTTTCTTATGATAAATAAAATTTACATAAACTTATTCAAGTGTGTCGGTCAGCTCGTCCCAAAATATCTATATTCCATTGTTATAGTTTTCACGTTTGGACGTCAAACTTTCGTCACTTATGTGTGTGTGTCGGTGAGTGGTTGATATATAGTACATCTATATAACTGAGTAATATGTCTGACAACTACTTTCTGTTGTAGAGATAGGCTGAGCGAGAGGATCTCCTCGAGTCTCAGGGACAGAATTACCTAGTTTCCACCATCTCACTCGTGAAAATCTATTTCTTATATTATCTCCCACAGAGCTATCACCTGTTCTATTTCTATTCAGAAGGGACCAACCCAAGTCTTAATTCCCCTATCACAAATCTACGACAGTAATTTAGTCATCTTCCTTTGCTGATTAAGCTCAAAACCCATACAATCTTCTTTAGTCTTATTACTAAAACATTACTATGCAAATCAGTTACACCAAAATAGAGAGCTCACATGAAATACTAAACCCAAAACACCAAGCTACATCTCCCAAAATGGAACCCACAGAGTTACCTCCCTTCCCTCAAAACACTCTTCTGCTTATTTTACCTCCCCTTAACAAAGACATATAGTCTATTAACAACTCTATTTAGCTTTCTCAAACCATTATTCTGTAAATCTCTTTCATTCTTAAAGTCCCAAGCTACCGGTCACATTTGTTATCAGAGCAAGTCTCACATCATTAGTTTCTTGATGTTTTACCATATCCCCAGTGATCCGGACCTCCAGGAAATAAGAATTATTTACCTCTAACCACCCATTCGACAAAGATTTCTGACTAATCATCTGTCGAGTGACCCCCCTACTGCTGTAGGCTCTCGGGCATTGCCCGGTCGCCCGACCGGTCAGTTTCGCCTCTGCCTATCCATCTCAGCTTTCTCAGGTACAGTATTTCTAGTTTTTATATAGTGTTTTCACATTCCATGATCCTATTCAAGGATTATCTTTTTCTTTTGTGTCCACTTGTGCACTGTGAAGAGAAGCAGTGTCTAATCTTGTGTGCTGTTGGTTACTTTGGCGGACGTCATAACATGCACAGTCCCTACTCATATAATCGTAGACTGTTCAAATACATTATGAGTGCGGATTATACGCCGCCCTAAGTGATTATGTTTCGAATTATTATCTAATATACTGTATGGATGGTCTGATGATCTAGTTTTTCATTCTAATATACCTTACTTCTTAATTGTAATCAGATACTGTAAATGTATGCTTTTATACTACTTATAATGTTGCATCGCCATTAAACTAATACCTTAAGTAAGTTGGAAATGTCTGGATAACGAGCAATAAAAGATGAGTAAGAGGAAGGGCAAAATGCAAGACGGGTCTATATGCACGATTCTCATCTATCAGTCAATACCCTTTACCTCCCTAAGGAGCATAGGTCATAAAGCTGGATCTCATGTAGTGGAGGCGTCAACAATTCACTCCCTGTGGCAGTATCTGCTTGGGACTAAAAGCTGCTCACCTGTGGGAACATTTTCCGCACGCGCTGACAACACACGAAGTCCCTGGTCATTCAGCAGCAGATTTCCAATATGTTACGAGTTCTTATTATATACCACCATAATCTGATTACGTTTCAAATTATGTCTAATTTACTGTATGAATGGTTTAGATTTTGTTTGTTTGTATGTTTTGTTTGTTTTTGTTTTTTTTGTTTTTTGGTTTATATATTAATTTACTTACTTACTTAGTCGTTCCCCTTCTACCGTGAGGTGTAGAGGTTTGGAAGAGAGAGCGCCAGACTATTCTATCGGCTGTCTTCCTCCTGGCCTGGTTCCATTCTAGTCCTCGGTCCTTCAAAGATTGTCTAATGTTGTCCTCCCAGCGGACTCTGGGTCGTCCTCGGGGTCTGGATCCTTGGCTCTTTGTTTCCCATGCTTGTCGTGGTAGCCGATCTTCTCCCATTCTGCAGACATGGCCAAACCATCTTAGTTGGGACTGTTCTACTTGGGTCTGTAGGGGGTGGCATTTTAGGCCTTGACGTATCGTCTGGTGGCGTACCATGTCTCTTCTTGTTACTTCAACCACCTTCCTCAGATACCTCATTTCTGAGGTTTGGATCTGGCTTTTATGGGTTGTAGTCATTGCCCATGACTCGCACCCATATGTCAAGACTGGGACATAGGTGGAGCGGTATACAGCCATCTTCGTTTTCTTACCAACCTCTCTCTTGCTGAGGAATCCTCGATTTATGGCCTGAAAAAGTCTCCCAGCTGCTGCTTTTCGAGTGGCCAACTCTTCTTTGATGCCTCCCTTTCGGTCTATAATAGCTCCGAGGTATTTAAAGTGGTCGACCTGCTCCAGGACCTGTTCTCCCAGCTTAATCTGATGTCTTCTTTCTTCTCGTGATATCACCATGGATTTTGTTTTAGAGCTGCTTATGACCATCCCTCTCTTCTCCAGCTCTTCCTTCCAGACTTGCAGGTTGGATTGGAGATGTGCCTCTGATTTAGCAATCAGGGCAACATCATCAGCAAATGCCAGCTCTGAAATATAGACCTGTCTCATCTTCCAGTACCCCACTGAATACTTTCTTGTTCTCTCCTTACATGCCTTGATGACATCGTCCATAAGGAGTATGAAGAGGTAAGGTGATAGGATATCACCTTGTCTTACACCAGTGGTGGTCCTGAACTCTTCTGACTTATGGTTTGCTGTCCTCACATAATTTCTGCAAGACTTGTAGAAGCTCTGTATAGCATGAATCAGAGGTGCTGGAATATTCTTCCTTGCCAAACAGTCCCAAAGTTTGCTCCAAGGGACCCTGTCAAACGCCTTTTCCAGATCTATGAAACAAAGATGGATCTCACTCTTATACTCAAGAGCCTTTTCACTCAGCTGTCTGAGTGTGAAGATTAGGTCTTGAGTACTTCGATTTGCTCGGAATCCGCACTGGACCTCATCCAATTGTGGCTCAGCTAGGCGTCGGAGTCTCTGCTCTAGGATTCTAGAGTAGATTTTTCCAGGGACACTGAGAAGGGATATGCCTCTATGGTTTCCACACTGTCGATTGTCACCCTTTTTGAAAATTGGTGTTATGATGGCGATCTCCCAATCCTTTGGTATGGTCTTGTTGCACCATGCTGCCTGTAGGACCCTTAAGAGTAACTGGTCGCCTGATGCTCCCATGTACTTAACCATTTCTGGTGTTATACCATCATGCCCTGCTGCTTTGCCCATCTTGATTTTCTCCAGTGCTGCCTTCAGTTCTTCCATCTTTATGTCATCTTCATCACCATTGGTTTCCTCTTCTGTGCTAGTGGTTTTCATTTCTGATGTTTGACCTTGCTCACCATCAAGGAGTTCTGAGAAATATTCTTTCCATCTTTCCATTACTTCCTCCGGGGCAGTAAGCAATTTGCCTTGCTTGTCCTTTATAAATTTGAGAGGGCATTGTTTTTCCTTCCTCATGTTCTTTAGGGTCTTATAGAACAATTTCTGGTTTTCTTGTGCATCTTTTCCAGCTTTTCTCCAAATTCTTCCCAGGACTTCTGTTTTGCTGCTAGCACTTTGTTCTTTACTTCTGTTCTGAGTGTCACATATTCTCTATATTTTTCCATTTGTCCTGTTGTGTTTTTAGCTCCTAAGTATTGTTTCCATGCCATTTTCTTCTCTCTTATTTTCTCTTTGACTTCCTCTGTCCACCAAGGTGTCCTCTTTCTCTGGTTCCCAAGTCGGACTTCACCACATGCTTCTGCAGCAGCTGTCTTTATGATATCCTTGAATTTAATCCAGAGGGTTTCCAAGTCATCAGGTTGTTCTTCTGTGTTGCTCACCGCTGCAGCAATTAGCCCCTGATATCTGGTCTTAATTTCTGGCTCTCTCAGCTTGTAGGTCCTAATGCTCATTTCTCCTGCTCGTTTACTTGGTTTCTTGCGTGATGTTGAGCAGTTCCTAGGCTGAGCAACTCTTTCAGTTGTTCGTTTGATTGTTAGCAGGTAGTGATCACTTCCAATCTCTGGCCCCCTCCAGACTCTTGCATCTCGGACATATTTGAATGAGCTTCTCCGAACAATGGCATAGTCGATCACTGACTTCTCATTCTTTGTTGGTTCACATCTAGTGTATGCATGTATGCGCTTATGGGGGAACTTTGTGTTTGTAATGATCAGATTCTGCTCACTGCAGAATCTAAGGAGTCGCTTTCCATTGTCATTGAGAGTATCTTCTCCATATCTTCCGATAACTCCACCCCATCTAGCATGGTCATTTCCAACTCTGGCATTAAAATCTCCGAGCATGATAACTTCATCTAGGCAGTCATCCACTGTCCTTTGAAGCAGCTCGAAGAATTCCTCCTTGACCTCTGCTCTCTCATCCTCATTTGGCCCATACACTATGACCAGGTTGACTATGGTTTCTCCTTCTTTTAGTTTCACGACCATAATGCGCTCTGAGACAAAGTTCCACCCCTTGATACTATCTTTTTGATTTTGGGCCACAATGCAACCAACACCCCCTTTAGCTCTTTCGGATATGGGTACACCACTGTAGAGCAGCGTGTTGCCATCGAGATCCATGACTCCTTGTCCTTTTTCTTCGTTTCCGTTATAGCCAGGATTTCTAGTTTTGCTTTCCTCATCTCTTCCACCAGCTCCTCTTCCTTCCCATTTATACTTCTTGTGTTCCATGTTCCATAAGTCGTAGTCCGTAGTCCGTTCCAGTTCGTCGCCTTTAGAATCAGTCCGGTTTTCTCTCTTGTGTTACTCGTAATCGTGGTTTAAAGCAAACAGGTGATTGGCCTGTTGTGCCTTTGCATGGTGGAGGGGCTGCCTCCTTACGGCCTCCATGCAGGCCGCCCTCCTCATTTTTCATCCGGGCTTGGGACCGGCATAGGCGGAGTTTATATTAATTTATTAATTTATTTTTATTAATTAATTTTATTTCTCTCTCTCTTTTTTTTTTTTTTAACGTACTTAAATCTGATTATGACTGGATGTTACAAATTTATGTTATTATTTTACCTTGATAATGTTGTATGCTTAAATGATGCTCAAAATACATGTGCGATTGAAAGGATACGGTATGTAAGATGACAGAGAGAATAAGGGCACAATGTAAGACGGGCCTGCGTGTCCAATTCTTAACCCTTTGAAAATAAAGTTCGATCGTTCGTTCTGTACATAATGTAAAAATTCGTTTTTTCACCTTCCTCTCTGGTGTCCAAGATTAACACGTGGATAAAACAAACATCGAACGGCGATTCCTGTGGTTTTAGAGAAAACTAATAAAGATATTCAGGTGAGCGCTGCCTAACGTAAAGTGCATATGCGTTCCAGGTGTGAGTGAATTAAAGTAGGCGTGAACATTGTCATTATTATCCCAGCTGATAAAGAAGTCTGGATTTATTTTTTTTAAGAAAAGGAACACCAAATGCTATTTTCATATTATGAACGATAACTGAACATTCACTTGGAAATGCCGAACGATCTATACGTGTGCTCAATTGTCTTTCACAGACATTAGACAGGCGTGTGCTCAGTTGTCTTTCACAGACATTAGACAGGCGTGTGCTCAGTTGTCTTTCACAGACATTAGACAGACGTGTGCTCAGTTGTCTTTCACAGACATTAGACAGATGTGTGCTCAGTTGTCTTTCACGGACATTAGACAGATGTGTGCTCAGTTGTCTTTCACAGACATTAGACAAATGTGGGCTCAGTTGTCTTTCACGTACATTAGACAGATGTGTGCTCAGTTGTCTTTCACAGACATTAGACAGATGTGTGCTCAGTTGTCTTTCACAGACATTAGAAAGACGTGTGCTCAGTTGTCTTTCACAGACATTAGACAGACGTGTCCTCAGTTGTCTTTCACAGACATTAGACAGAGTAAGATATATCATCATCATTAAGGTCATCATCATTTTCCTTTGCGTTCTTTACGAAGCATTGAGACACCACTGTAGCCGGTCTCCTTGCAAGAAGTCTGCATCAAGCATTCACATTCTCTTCGGTGGTCTCTGTTGCACTTTGTTGAACATACTGAGGTTGTCAGCCTCATGTCAACCTCATATTAGGCGCTACGATTTGTCTGTGGGTGCAGCAGACCTATTCTTTCTTTCTCTCCCCAGAGACAGACGATGCAGATTGAAAAGAGAAAAAGAAAGGGGACCCCAGCTTCTATTACACGCGGTTTCACCAAGTTTTTAAGCGGCAAGTAGACAGAAATAATCTTTGAATCTCCTTCTAAAGAATTATCTTAGCGGTAACGTCCTACCCTATTTCTTCCAACCAAACTGGCAATCTTTTCATGGCGCATTCCGACCTGGGAACTAACTTTGCGCGACTATTGAAGCAACGCGTATCTCGTCTCAATATTCTCAGTGCGCGGGGTTGCAGAATAATTTAGTACCGTCATCATAGCATGCAGCAGAAAACGCACAACGTAATTATGTCCCACCATGTTTTGGCGGGTAATGTGCTCGTGTAAAATAATAGCTGGAGGAACAGCATCACTGTCACAACTGTTTGAAGCTGGCAAAATGGACAAAAACGAGGATCGACGTTGGAAGTTGCAACCAAAGTAGAGTGGGTTGAATTCCAAGCGCCAGTCAGCATGAGGCTGACACTTTGTAGTCATGACCCCAGCGAGCTTGGCTATCTTTCCGCCTGTCAACAATGCTGTCAATGCTTTCTTTAAAATATTCCTCACTTGTCGGGAGTAAATTACAATGTCTTTCACTTTTGTCTTCAAAACTTCCTATCCTGCAGTCCTTCCGTTGAACTGTTTCCATTTTTCCTCAGTTTGCTTGTCCCTGCCGTGATTGAATGTTTCCCTCAATCTGAATACCCTCGCCGTGATTGAACATGTTTCCCTCAATTTGCATACCCTCGCCGTGATTGAACATGCTTCCCGCAATCTGCATACCCTCGCCGTGATTGAACATGTTTCCTTCAATCTGCATACCCTCGCCGTGATTGAACATGCTTCCCTCAATCTGCATACCCTCGCCGTGATTGAACATGTTTCCCTCAATCTGCATACCCTCGCCGTGATTGAACATGCTTCCATCAATATGCATACCCGCGCCGTGATTGAACATGTTTCCCTCAATCTGCATTGTCTCGCCGTGATTGAACATGTTTCCCTCAATCTGCATTGTCTCGCCGTGATTGAACATGTTTCCCTCAATCTGCATATCCTCGCCGTGATTGAACATGCTTCCATCAATATGCATACCCGCGCCGTGATTGAACATGTTTCCCTCAATCTGCATTGTCTCGCCGTGATTGAACATGTTTCCCTCAATCTGCATTGTCTCGCCGTGATTGAACATGTTTCCCTCAATCTGCATACCCTCGCCGTGATTGAACATGCTTCCATCAATATGCATACCCGCGCCGTGATTGAACATGCTTCCCTCAATCTGCATACCCTCGCCGTGATTGAACATGCTTCCATCAATATGCATACCCGCGCCGTGATTGAACATGTTTCCCTCAATCTGCATTGTCTCGCCGTGATTGAACTTGTTTTTCTCAGTCTGCGTTGTCTCGTCGTGATTGAACATGTTTCCCTCAATCTGCATACCCTCGCCGTGATTGAACATGCTTCCATCAATATGCATATCCGCGCCGTGATTGAACATGTTTCCCTCAATCTGCATTGTCTCGCCGTGATTGAACATGTTTCCCTCAATCTGCATTGTCTCGCCGTGATTGAACATGTTTCCCTCAATCTGCATACCCTCGCCGTGATTGAACATGCTTCCATCAATATGCATACCCGCGCCGTGATTGAACATGTTTCCCTCAATCTGCATTGTCTCGCCGTGATTGAACATGTTTCCCTCAATCTGCATACCCTCGCCGTGATTGAACATGCTTCCATCAATATGCATACCCGCGCCGTGATTGAACATGTTTCCCTCAATCTGCATACTCTCGCCGTGATTGAACATGCTTCCATCAATATGCATACCCGCGCCGTGATTGAACATGTTTCCCTCAATCTGCATACCCTCGCCGTAATTGAACATGCTTCCATCAATATGCATACCCGCGCCGTGATTGAACACGTTTCCCTCAATCTGCATTGTCTTGCCGTGATTGAACATGTTTCCCTCAATCTGCATTGTCTCGCCGTGATTGAACATGTTTCCCTCAATCTGCATATCCTCGCCGTGATTGAACATGCTTCCATCAATATGCATACCCGCGCCGTGATTGAACATGTTTCCCTCAATCTGCATTGTCTCGCCGTGATTGAACATGTTTCCCTCAATCTGCATTGTCTCGCCGTGATTGAACATGTTTCCCTCAATCTGCATACCCTCGCCGTGATTGAACATGCTTCCATCAATATGCATACCCGCGCCGTGATTGAACGTGTGTCCCTCAATCTGCATACCCTCGCCGTGATTGAACATGCTTCCATCAATTTGCATACCCTCCCCTTGATTGAACGTGTGTGCCTCAATCTGCATACCCTTGCCGTGATTGAACATGTTTTCCTCAATCTACATAACCTCGCCGTGATTGAACATGTGTCCCTCAATCTGCATACCCTCGCCGTGATTGAACATGTGTCCCTCAATCTGCATACCCTCGCCGTGATTAAACATGTTTCCCTCAATTTGCATACGCTCGCTGTGATTGAACATGCTTCTCTGAATCTGATTACCCCTCGCTGTTATTGAATATGTTTCTCTCAATGTACATAACCTCGCCGTGATTGAACATGTTTCCCTCAATCTGCATACCCTCGCTGTGATTGAACATGTTTCCCTCAATCTGCATACCCTTGCTGTGATTGAACATTGCGTTCAGTGGTACGCAAACACCACGACAAAAGATAAATTATAGTTTACGTACATAAGAGCAGCTACTAACCCTCCTCAGTCCGCGTATCCCCATCATTATTGAACATTTTTCTCTCTGTCCGCGTATCTCCATTGTGACTGAACATTTGTCCCTCAATCTGCGTACCCCTGCCATGATTAAACATTTTCCCCCAGTCTACGCATTTCTGCTGTGATTGGACAATAAGACATTCCAGACACAACTTTTACTGACGCCTGATCGGCGCCTAATTTTGATCTCACGCGTCCATAAACCTTTGTTATCCTACTTGACAACTAATTCACGGTAGTATGGCCAAGTAGACAAACTGTGGGAACCTATATTATTTCTTATTTCTTTCAATACGTGCTCTTGTAGAAATGGTTACTTTGGCTATTTGTTTGCGCGATGAGGTTACACGATGTCCCATGCACAACCTCAGATTAGTTGTCTTGTACGACATGCTTGAGTTGCAGTAATCCCAATATATTCGATGTCTTTTCATAGTTTCCTGGTAGTCATCGATAGATTTGTTTGCGTGATTATTCATATCATAGACCCTTGAGTGTGTTGTAGCTTAGTGTCACGGATTGCCTCCCTTGCTTTGCAGTAGTGGTCCAACAGTGGGCAAAACTCAAGAGTATCTAATATGGGCCTTCAAATGTGTTTACCTTCGCACAAGATTACTCTTGGCAAAGTGGTAGATAGAAGGATAATGACGCTTCTATCTCAAGGTATTAATCATGAGATATTTCAGAAGTCAAGAACAATGCTGCATTGGCAGGTCAATTGTTAACTTTATACGGGTCCGCCGCCTTTTATGAAGAATTAAGCAATTATTAATTTCAGCTTGACAAGCCCCCACCCTGATTTACTCAGTGGAATTCTTATTATTAAGGTATAGCTCTGTTTAGAGTGTATTTAGTAAATTGACTGAGACAAACATGCAGTACATTTAAAAAGATTAAATCGAAGTTAAATTTGTATAATTACAAATAACAAATTTAATAATCATTTAAGTTTAACAGGGTTTTTGAAAATGTGAATAATGATTTAACAGAAAGTTGTCACCACTGTTGTGATGGGATGAAAGTTTATAAAGAGGTTCACGTGGCAGCTTTAATGTTTAACTTATCTGCCAATGGTAGGTTCTGCTCCCGCTGATGGTTTGGTTCTTGGTAGACTGGTCGCACGCGTCGCTGGTCAAGGTTGTTAGGGTGCAGCACGTTCCCAGAAATGCCAGGGAGTGTCTACGAAATTGGTCCCTCGTCTTAAAGCTAAGGCCACTGTTCCCTTCTTGTTCCAGAGATAGTACCCTCAACTGGTACCACCAACAACTATGGTAAAAGAATAGAAAAAAAACGCTCTCCTGAGTATTGCGTTTTCGAACCCATAGTTATGGGTCCCATTCTCTCTATTCCACCATCCCATCTACCTCAGAATTTACCCTCGATGAGAATTAAACTTAATCCCTCGAGAGAAAACTTCCTTTACATTTAAATTGAATATCTCTATCTTTATTTTACATTTAAATGAAAAGGTTAATAATACAGATAGAATATGTTTACATGTACATCTCCACTGATTGAAAAGTGTTCACAATATAAATTGAATACGTTTTCATTTATATCTACACTTGTTGAACAGTTTGAAACTTTCATTAATTTTAAAGTGAATATGTTTATATAGACATTTACACTGGTTTGAAAATGTAAATATTATACTTAGAATGTACATCATTTCTTTCATCTTTCCCTCCCTGCTCCATATGGAACTTGGGACTACGTATGCTTTTAGTCTTTAAGAAACTAGCGATAAAGTAGTTCCCAGCCCTTGCAGTGGTGGTTCATGAAATCATCATTCTATATGCTGAGGTTGCCAGCCTCAAATGACTTGGACATCCACTAGCGATTTTCACATATTAATATTCACATGGCAATATATACATTTTAGTTCACATGTTAGTAATGAAAAAATATAAAATGTAAAATGCACAACTTACGCCAATCCTAGCTCACATACGTTTTGCTCAGATGAATAAAGGCATTGGTAGATGCCTCTTACACGTGTATTTGGGGGTCGTTATTTTAATAATAGATTCCCTCTTTGACTTCGTGTGTTCCAGTTTCCTCAGATTCCGGCTCCTTATTTAAAATGATGGTTTTTCTGGGCTGTGTAAGTCTTTCCAAAACACTCCAATAAAAGTTCGGCCTGATAAATGGAATTCTGAATTCTAACTTCTGGCAGTCTGGTTGTGTGGTCTTGGCAAGCGATTTCTCACAGTGAACTAGACTTGCAAAAATTGTCAGATTATATTGCCAGTCTGCCCACGCATTAGGTTTGTTACGATGCTAACAAAGCGCCAATCGTTTTCAAACATGCGTGTCTTGTGGGGACACTTAAAATTATTTCAATGAAAAAATGATGTGCATGATGCAGAGGTCACCTCACCCATATATGGTAATAAAACAGCCTATTGCCTGCCAAGCAAACTCACCAACACATTTGTAAACTCATACGACAATGTGTATCAGATGTAACAACTTATTACTTTCATATAAAGTAATGTCTTCGAGAAAGTCGGACAGCAAACGATTATGTCATTTATGTCTGTCCATAAGGTGTCTCACAGACGAGTAATCTCGTTATCTGTCACTTGAGCACACACAACCTGTCTCTTTACCACTTTGGCGAAGATGCACCCTTGCCTTATCATCGATTAAACAAATACGCTGGGGCGATTTTAGTGTTAATCTGTCGCGGCCAAGGTTTGGAACACTAGAATTTACCAACATGACTGTCATTTCAAAATGGCATCACCTGCCTACTATCTCAGCAGTGATGGGCAGGTAAACAGACAAGACGAATTATTACTAACATGAGTGTAAGAATGAAAGTACAAAATATCTGCTACATAGCAGAGAAAGAAAGAAGTGCTGACCATGGAAAAGCACGCAATTAGTCAGTACAGCAATTTAAAATGAATACTGGCGGAATGAAAGAGAGATCGAGAAGGGATCGCCCCAATCCATCTCGTGACACTTAGTAGACAAGTATATTTGTTCTTCGTCTTGTCACATGTCGATCCTGACTATCACTGTCCTGTTACATTTTTATTTTCTTTTGGTCAATTCGTCGCCTTAATACTGCTTTATTCTAAAAAATAAATTTTAGCTTGTTTTGAGAAAAACGTGTTTAAAGTTTTTGTGTTACTAGTTGAAAAGAAGGATATATCACATTACAATGACATTTTTCATGATGATCCAAACTGTTAACTGTAAGATATTGTGTAGGATGATAGATTCAACTATTTTATATCAAAATTGACCTCAGGTCAATCTTGGCCAAAAGTGGAGATAGAATAAAGCAGTACAGATCGACGAACTCTTGGCGTGATCGGCACGGGGCGCCGAAGTTGTTCCCGAATCAAATCTGCAGCGTTGGCTGATGTTAATCAACGTTGTTGTCGGATTTCGGTAGTCGTAGTAGAAGCCTCCTTTACTCATAACTGACTTTGAGGATGCGCCCTTGAGGTGATAGTCCTCAGTTATTGGTTTGTTTTTTGGTCTGGTGTTCCCTTTGGTGTGTTCTTTTCTCTTCTGCTTGTTGAAAGAGTTTCTTTTCGCCCAATCTGAGGTGACGCCATAGGCAGCATCGCCACTTGGTAGAATCGGCAGTTTCATCCTCCCAGGATAGTGGATTTATATTCAGTGCCCAAATGTTTCTCTTGCACATATCTTTGAACCTCAGCTGCGGTTGAGCGGCTGTTCTTTTGCCATCTGCCAGTTATTAGTAGAAAATAGCTTTGGTGCTGCGAACATCTTTCACGCAGCGGACATGGCCAAGCCTGCGTAGTCTGTGCTGTTTAAACAGTGTATTCATGCTATGAAAACCAGCCAGTGACAGCACATCGATATTTGTCACTCTGTCCCTCCACAAAATACCAAAAATGTACAACTTCTGTAACTACTAGCAACAAACCGCCAAAATTGGCAGGTTTTTAATTATAGTGTGTTGTTTCTGTTACACGTATTTTTTTTTTTTTTTTTTTTTCGTACGCCCGCTAATACTCGAGGCGAAATCTCAGGTTATTATTTTATGTCTAACCTGACATTGATTTTACGTGAGTATCCCTTTATTTCTTGTACAGATACAGGTGTCCCTCGCCATTCAGGCAAATACTCGCCGATTTCGGAGGTACCCATTGCAGCTGGGTCGGCTCAGGAGCCGCCAGTACCTGGTCGACGACACTCCTTCAAATGTACTCGCCAGGTCTCGAGTTAATCCAGTCCAAATCCCGGTCGACGAAAAATCCTCAAATGCCGTCGCCCGGGTTTGATCCTGTATCACCCGGTCGCCAGAGCGGTGTTGTAACCACTACGCTAGCGCGGCTCCCTGTTACACGTATTACATTGCTGATTCTTCTATAGTCTCGCTTGCTTGCTGTGAATGACCCGATCGTCTCTTCCTTTTAGCCATCTTATCATTTTGATCCATAATAACAAGTCTGCAAAACTTTAAATTAAAATTTTGTCTTGAAGAAACAATTTAAAAACGTACATTTTAAGGTTATTTTTAAGAAAAATGACGAGTTAAATCCGTTACTCGAATGAAACTGGAGAGAATAGTATCTTGACTGTCTGTTGATATAATGCACACGTCACACTTTTTCTATTTTCAGGAGAGTACATATAAGGGGAAACAATACAATGTTATTGTCTAACTTTCAACCACAGTTGTACCCCCTTAGCTGTGCTCGAAAGTTAATGCACTCTCTCGAAAATAGAAAAAGTGCGCAAATGACGATGTGCAAGGTGTGACAGACCGACCGACCGAAGTACCTTACGGCGGGAATTATGGTATTGGATTGTTTATCGATCTGCCCCATTGTTTCCCCCATGTCCTAGAACCAAATCTTCTACTGTTGTAAGCTCCTAGTTTTAACTGATCGGGCTTCATTCTCAGAGACGGCCATACCATTTTATTTTCTTTCTCTCTGTATATTCGACGCAAGCTTTAGTTCTTCCAGTTCTCTTATATATCTCTGATGCTTCTGATAACAACTATAAACCTAGCTTTGTATAATTTTAGTCGTTTATTTGACAATGGTTAATTAAGCTTCCTTCAGTGGGGTCATTTTTGTGCAATGGCACAAAACTAAATACCGTTTTTACTGTTAGTAATGTCTTAGGGTCGGCGTCTGTGGCCTAATGGATATGAACGCAGTTTTATAATCCAGATATACCAGGTTCAAAACCTGCTGCAGGCGGTTTGGTAGCAGATCGCTTTGTGTGGATTTTTAACAATGGTATAAGCGCCGTACCGTTCAGAAAGCAATGGCAAACTACTGAATGAAAGAAATTGCCTAGAAAAATCACAAACAGCCAATAAAAGCTGGGGTTGATTGCCACGTCCTGTAAAGGATAAGCAACTAACTTAATGTCTTAGGAAGGGCGAGTGCCGAAAATCTGGTAGTACAATATACTATATATATATATTTGTATTTCTGGTGGGGTCTTAATGCCTATGAGATTTTCTACACTCATTTCTACCTTGTGGTTACTGCAGTTTGTCTTTATGTTTTGCCTGTGATGGTCATAAGTCTTGTAGTCACCAGAAAGTAATAACAATTTTAAACGATAGAATGACTTTTCAAATATTCTGTACACTGATGCACACTGGACATATCTCTTTAACTCACCTGCTTGTCATTTCATGTTTATCAGGTGACTGATTTTGCTTGGTCTCATGATGGTCGAATGGCCTTGATCTGCTACCGAGACGGGTTTATTCTGGTGGGCAGTGTGGCAGGACAGAGGTACTGGTCTTCTATGCTCAATTTGGAGAACACCAGTATTACATGTGGATTGTGGTCACCAGACGATCAGCAGGTACGAAACATGAAACTTGACTATGAGGGATGTAATAATAATAAAACCTTTAGAAACGATTACCAGTTATTCATGAATGTTGTGAAGTTATGATCTCGTTTAAAATTATTTCTTATGATTAGGGTAATTAACATGAGAGGTATTTGTTGCGACCAAGATAATGAGTAACTGTAACATTATGATAGACGTAATGTGTGACTGTGGTATGATGATAGACGTAATGTGTAATTGTGATATTATGAAGGACGTAATGTATGACTGTGGTATGATGATGGAGGTAATGTGTAACTAACCCCATGTAGGTCTTGGGGCGGGGGGGGGGGGGGAAGGGGCGCTCTGAAGAGGCAAAGAAAGAATAGGTTTGGTTTGGTCTGGTTTTTAAGGACTATCTTCATTGCACACGGACACCTCCATCAGTCCTCCGATCTACTCCCTTAGATCATACAAGGAGGATCGCCACACAGTGCACGAACTCTGTAGTTTTATGATGAAGGTAATATGTAACTGTGGTTTTATGATGAAGGTAATATGTAACTGTGGTTTTATGATGAAGGTAATGTGTAACTGTGGTTTTATGATGAAGGTAATATGTAACTGTGGTTTTATGATGAAGGTAATGTGTAACTGTGGTTTTATGATGAAGGTAATATGCAACTGTGGTTTTATGATGAAGGTAATATGTAACTGTGGTTTTATGATGAAGGTAATGTGTAACTGTGGTTTTATGATGAAGGTAATATGTAACTGTGGTTTTATGATGAAGGTAATGTGTAACTGTGGTTTTATGATGAAGGTAATATGTAACTGTGGTTTTATGATGAAGGTAATATGTAACTGTGGTTTTATGATGAAGGTAATGTGTAACTGTGGTTTTATGATGAAGGTAATATGTAACTGTGGTTTTATGATGAAGGTAATGTGTAACTGTGGTTTTATGATGAAGGTAATATGTAACTGTGGTTTTATGATGAAGGTAATGTGTAACTGTGGTTTCATGATGAAGGTAATGTGTAACTGTGGTTTTATGATGAAGGTAATGTGTAACTGTGGTTTTATGATGAAGGTAATGAGCAACTGTCGTTTTATGATGAAGGTAATATGTAACTGTGGTTTTATGATGAAGGTAATATGTAACTGTGGTTTTATGGTGAAAGTAATGTGTAACTGTAGTTTTATGATGAAGGTAATAAGTAACTGTGATTTTATGATGAAGGTAATGTGTAACTGTGGTTTTATGATGAAGGTAATATGTAACTGTGGTTTTATGATGAAGGTAATGTGTAGCTGTGGTTTTATGATGAAGGTAATATGTAACTGTGGTTTTATGATGAAGGTAATGTGTAACTGTGGTTTTATGATGAAGGTAATGTGTAACTGTGGTTTTATGATGAAGGTAATGTGTAACTGTGGTTTTATGATGAAGGTAATGTGTAATTGTGGTTTTGTGATTAAGGTAATGTGTAACTATGGTTTTATGACGAAGGTAATATGTAAGTGTGGTTTTATGATAAAGGTAATGTGTAACTGTGGTTTTATGATGAAGGTAATGTGTATCTGTGGTTTTATGATGAAGGTAATATGTAACTGTGGTTTTATGATGAAGGTAATGTGTAACTGTGGTTTTATGATGAAGGTAATATGTAACTGTAGTTTTCTGATGAAGGTAATATGTAACTGTGGTTTTATGATGAAGGTAATGTGTAACTGTGGTTTGAGGATGAAGGTAATGTGTAACTGTGGTTTTATGATGAAGGTAATGTGTAACTGTGGTTTTATGATGAAGGTAATATGTAACTGTGGTTTTATGATGAAGGTAATATGTAACTGCGGTTGTATGATGAAGGTAATATGTAACTGTGGTTTTATGATGAAGGTAATATGTAACTGTGGTTTTATGATGAAGGTAATGTGTAACTGTGGTTTTATGATGGAGGTAATATGTAACTGTGGTTTTATGATGAAGGTAATATGTAACTGTGGTTTTATGATGAAGGTAATGTGTAACTGTGGTTTTATGATGAAGGTAATATGTAACTGTGATTTTATGATGAAGGTAATATGTAACTGTGGGTTTATGATGAAGGTAATATGTAAGTGTGATTTTATGATGAAGGTAATATGTAACTGTGGTTTTATAATGAAGGTAATATGTAACTGTGGTTTTATGATGAAGTTAATGTGTAACTGTTGTTTTATGATGAAGGTAATGTGTAACTGTGGTTTTATAATGAAGGTAATATGTAACTGTGGTTTTATGATGAAGGTAATATGTAACTGTGGTTTTATGATATAGGTAATGTGTAACTGTGGTTTTATAATGAAGGTAATGTGTAACTGTGGTTTTATGATGAAGGTTATGTGTAACTGTGTGTTGCTGTCGTTTTTGACGGTGTCATAAGACGTAAATCTATTTAATACTTTTGATGATCTAAGGTAGAGAACTGTTTATTAACTCCCTGGGACAGGTTGATTTAGGGTTATTTTCCCTTTGTTATTCATTGTAGTTGACCTGTCTTCAGACTGGATTAGCTGTTCTCACATCTGTTCTGTCTACGCATGCGCAAGTTTCTTGGACGCGAAACGAATAGACTTCCGTCATTGAGTGATGAGCTGGGTTCTGACCGGACGACATGTCCGTTGTTCTTTTCTGCATTTTCTGGGGGAAAGATAGTCTTCAGTGTGACTGTGATGTCAGTGATTCTCCCCAGAGTTATTCTGTTCGTCAAGAATGACGACAGTTGTTATTAGTGTATTTCTCGGATTCTGTCCAAGGTAAAAAGAACTTAATTATTACGCCTAGATTGCAGAACATTTTGTGTCAAGCTGTGAGTAGCGCTCACAGTTCTTGAGATGCAGAGTCCATTTTGTGTGCTCGATATAGCCACCCAAGACGATTCGTCTAGCTATATTACAGAAGCCCAGTGAAGAGATATTAATATGGAAACCGCCTGTTGGTGGTATGTTTCGGCATGGATGACCATACCTGCCTATGCAGAATACACTGTTGTTTGAATTATTATAGAGGCCCGATATCTCGGCCGATATCTTTGAGCAGAAGAAGAAGTGTCTGGCGTGTGAAGCCAGATGAAGTCTTGACTTTTATTATACAAGTTCTTAGACTTTGATATTGATCAACTGGATCCGCCTTTATCGTGCGGCATATTTGTTGAAAGACTACCTGACGTGTTTAGTCAGGGGCCCTGAGCTACAGTAAAAAAGAATGTATATTGTCAAGCCAGCTTTACTAGCATCTTACATATGAGCTATGCAAGATTATGATGCTCGATGATTATTATTATTTATCACACATGAAATGTCCATGACCCTTTGTGCTATTGACTGTGTCGTCTGTCAGCGTACTGTTGCAGTAATAAATGTTGGAAAAGTCATCTGTATTATCCACATCTATGACTTCTACTTGTGGTGGTGTGAGTTTGGCGTACATGAATAAGAGCCTATACGACTTCGTGTCCACGATCTGCTGCCTCCTACGCATACACCTTTACACTCTACTGCATCTCACTACGAGTACTACACTCCTAAGGAACTACATGTATGCTATTATGTATGAGTGTCTGTATTACACCCTGGCAGTGCCTCACGCTGTTGACCTAGATACACGCAACACTGAACTGTCCAGGTGATCAACGACACGCCCACTCAGCGACACTTCAACACGGTACAAATACCAGATTTCACACGAGCAAACAGACTTTAACATCTTATACTTAAACCGCTCGTCATAGCATTCTGGACAAAATCAACAGGTAACATCTGGCTGTAATATCTAGTGGATGAAATTTGGTTGTTACATCTGGTGGACCAGATTCGTGGGTCAAGATAACATTGTGGAGTGGCAGCTACGCAGCGAACAGTACTAAGCAGGTCAACGCCTTATACTGCTTCATGGACCACAGCTGCTTATGATGTCGATTTACGCTGTGCTACAAATGTAAACACCCCTTCAACACTTTGACAGTCGTCAATGGACATACATGTTTACATTCAACTCAAGTTATCTACGTTCAAGCTCAGGTTGTAAACATTACAATCTATTGTTTACATACTAAGTCTACACATATCGACGTTGGATCTTCCGATCTCAACTGATGTCGAGAATGATTTAATGTAGCTACACTTTGGAGTCTTCTACCTGTTGGCAAGTTACGGTGACCTTCAACGGTGGATCGTCTGCCATTATTGTTTACAGTTGTACCGCATTGTACTGCATCTTTGCGGGTGTTTGAGGATTGTGCTTGAGATAAGTGGCCCGTTTATGTGTTAAACTGTGTCTTTATTGATGTTCAACTGAGCCTTCCTCTATACACATTTTTTATATTGTGTATTTACATACTACATGCATTCTTTGTTTACATGTTCTTTGTTTACATGTTGTGTTAGTGTGTATATTTAGCGGGTTGGTTTGGAAGGTGACTCCTTTAGAATATACCACGTGACAGAGGTTCTACTGAGAGTGTTTTCTTTAGGTACTGTGCATATTTCCCACAGCGGAAATTGGGAGCGACGTATGTTGCTACTTTTCATTTTTTTTTCTTAGCTGTGACGAGATGTGTTAGTGTCGTTTTCGTAATTTTTTCCATTCTTTGATTTTTGATTTGTTTTTGTAATTGTCAGCTCTCTTTCTTCCTTTCATTTATTTCTATACATCTTTTTGTTTATAACAGTGTTGTCAGTTGTTTTGTTTCATTTTCGCAGTTATCATTGCAATTCTTTGCAACATTAGATTCAGTTAAGCTTTATTTTTGATTTGACTTCTGCGAACGTTTTCGGTTGTTCTATATTCCTGTTTTTGTATTGCTATCGTATATATGTTTATCATACACAGTCTATATATATATATATATATATATATATATATATATATATATATATATATATATATATATATATATATATATATATATATATATATATATATATATATATATATATATATATATATATATATATACTTGGTCATGAACTACTATTATTATTAATATGATGCACTTTTCAGATAGAGGTTACACTAGTCAACAACCAAAATGTACCAGAAATGAAAATAGCTGATCTTAACTAATTTTGGTGTGCTGAAAACGAAAATGACATTAAAAAATGTTGATTGGCTCTAGTTTTCAAGATATATGCTACTAGTTTATTTAATTACGGTAAATTTATATATATATGACGCAACTGTTGCGGGCGATTGCATAATTTTTTCTAATGACCAATAAAAATGTTACTAGAAGTTGATGATGCAATCCTACCTATGATTACATCACCTTTGTGTATAAATACCTTATCTCTGATAAAATTTTGCCATTAGTTAGTGCATTTGTCCTTATCAAAAGTATCGTAGTTAGAAATGCCAGAAGGCGTACAGTTTGTATTTTCGCTGCAGAATAGGAGATCAAGATAAGAGCTGGGTGCCACACATATGCTGCAATACATGTGCAGCACATCTTAAACTGTGGTTGACTGGCAATAGGCAAGCTATGCCTTTTGCAGTCCCAATGATTTGGAGAGAGCCCACTGATCATCTCAACAACTGTTACTTTTGCATGGTCCCTCCAATTGGGAAAGGCATATCAAAGAAGAAAAAATGGACTCTGGAATATCCAAACATCCCCTCTGCAATACTTCCGGTACCACATGGCGATGACCTACCAGTTCCCAAAGTGCCAGAATCCTTTTCAGCTGCTTCCACTGATGAAGAGGACATTGGTGGTCCTGAACCATCAACCTCAAGTGACACAGATTTTGAGCAAACTACATCCACTATCCCAAGGTGAACTGAATGATCTTGTAAGAGATCTGAATTTACCGAAGAACAAGGCGGAGCTTTTGGGTTCCAGATTGCAACAGTGGAATCTTTTGGCAGAAGATGTTACAATTTCTGTGTATAGTAACCGCCAGAAGCCGCTTATTACATTCTTTTTCAAAGAGGGTGAACTTTCTGCGTGCCACAACATTTCTGGTTTAATGGCAGCCCTCAACATCAATTACATATCGGAAGAGTGGAAGCGTTTCATTGATTCATCCAAGACAAGTCTTAAAGCTGTTTTGTTGAATAATGGTAATGTGTTACCGTCAATTCCAGTTGGTCACGCAGTTCATATGAAAGAAACTTATGAAAACATTAAGCAGCTTTTGAAGTGTATAAACTACGATCATCATCATTGGTCACTTTGCAGTGACTTAAAAGTGGTCGCTCTTTTGCTTGGACTACAGGGTGGATACACCAAGTACTGTTGCTTTCTCTGTGAGTGGGATAGCCGTGCACGAAGTGACCATTACATCAGAAGACATTGGCCAATCAGGCAGTCATTGCAGCCTGCAGTAAGAACGTTGAGAACCCAGCAGTTGTCGACACCAGCAAGATTTTGTTGCCACCCTTGCACATTAAACTGGGTCTCATGAAAAACTTTGTCAAGGCAATGGAGAACGAACGAACGAACGAACGAACGAACTTTATTTTCAAAGGGTTGAGAATTGGGCACGCAGGCCCGTCTGACATTCTGCCCTTCCTTTCTCTCACCTTTCATACTGAATTCATTTATTCCCATATGCATTTTACATATCAATGTCAAGGAATTCAACGTTGCAAAGTAAAATAAAATAGCACACTCATATTAACATTAACTACTTATAAACATGACATAAAATATGTAGAAAAGTACAAACATCGTCATTAGAACCTACAATTGATATTATAAGAAAAGATAATCTGATTAGGGGGGCATGTAATCAAAACTAATAAAGTATTCGAAAAGTCTACGATTGTATGAATAGGGACTGAAAGAGAGCGAACGAACTTTATTTTCAAAGTGTTGAGAGAAAGGAACTTAGGCCCGTCTAAGAGAGAGAGAGAGAAGGCGAGAGAGAGAGAGAGAGAGAGAGAAAGCGAGAGAGAGAGAGAGAGAGAGAGAGAGAAAGCGAGAGAGAGAGAGAGAGAGCCAGCGAGAGAGCGAACGAACTTTCTTTTCAAAGTGTTGAGAAATAGGAACATAGGTTCGTCTAAGAGAGAACGAACGAACGAACTTTATTTTCAAAGGGTTGAGAATTGGGCTCACAGGCCCGTCTGACTTTACCCATCAATTCACGGAATTCAACGTTGTAAAGGTAAAATAATAGCATACTCACATTCACAGTATCTAATTATAAACATGAAATAGAATATGTTGAAAAGTACAAACTAAGTATTACCATGAAACAAAATATATTGAAAAGCACTAACATCAGCATTAAACCAACACTCGATATTATACCATTTGTTCGGAAAAATAATCACATTAGGGGGGCAGATAATCAGAACTCATAAAGTAATCGAAAAGTTTACGATTGTATGAATAGGGACTGAGGTTGTTATGTTTTAGATAATGTGGAAGATAGTTCCAAAGATGAGCAGCAGAGTAAGCTAAGCTTTTCTTGAATAAGTCAAGCCTAGGCTTGGGCACTTGTATTTTGTTAAGGCGTTGACTGCGTCTTTCATTGTATTTGAACATTGGCCACAGATATGTTGGAGCATTCTGTGACAGGATTTTGTGAACAAATTTAGCTTTGTTGAACAGAAAGCGCTTTCTTAGAGGCAGTATTTTGAGATCTTTATATAGATCTACACACTGTGTTTGGCAGTTGTCAGAAACTAGACGCACTGCACGCTTTTGTAGTGAATGGAGTCTTTTTGTGTTGGACATAGAACAACCATAGAAAATAGATGAGGCTTTCAAATACCTCATCAGAAAATTTCCAAGACTGAGTGAAGCTAAAATAAGAGAGGGAGTATTTGTTGGTCCGCAAATTCGAAAACTTCTTCATGATGACGAGTTTCTTTGCGTGTTGCATGGCAAGGAAAAAGCAGCATGGCTAGCATTTAAGTCAGTGGTGGACAATTTTCTTGGAAACAACAGATCTGATAATTACAATGAAATTGTAGAAAATCTCCTTCAGAAGTATAAGAGTCTTGGCTGCAACATGTCTTTGAAAATTCATTTTCTGGATTCTCATCTGGATTTCTTTACGTCAAACTGTGGAGCGGTCAGTGATGAGCATGGTGAACGATTTCACCAGGACATTGCTGCTATGGAGACAAGGTATCAAGGCAATTGGAGCCCTTCAATGCTTGTTGATTACTGTTGGACTGTGACAAGAGACACCTCATCGATTGACTACAAGAAGCAAGCAAAGATAGCTCGAACAGCGACTGAATAATGACGGAATGGGTTCAAATGTGCCTTTTTAAAGCATGATATGTGAACTTTAAATAATGTTTTTATTTTTTTCTATCATTTTATGTTAAAATATCAATTAATTGAGTATGTTGGAAGAGTTTGCACTTACTCAATATGCCAAGGCACAGAAGGCTGAAGAGAAAAGCATGCAAATGCAGTTAGACAGAGAAGCTGCTGCTGAAGCTGAAAATAAAAGATTGGACAGAGAAGCTGCTGCTGAAGAGAGGAAACTTCAAGCTGATGCTGAAGAGAGGAAACTTCAAGCTGATGCTGAAGAGAGGAAACTTCAAGCTGCTGCTGAAGAGAGGAAACTTCAAGCTGCTGCTGAAGAGATGAAACTTCAAGCTGCTGCTGAAGAAAGGAAAATGGAACATGAGGAAAAACTCTTAGCTTTGGAGTTGGAGAAATTAAAGATCATGAATATGAGTGCTCCTCAAGCAACTTCGGGTAAGATAAAGGAGAGTACTTATAAAGTCAAATTGCCCCCTTTCAACCCTCTAAAGGACGACATAACCTTCTACCTTGATAGATTTCAATTAACATGCGTAACGCATAAGGTAGATAAGGAACAATATGTCGGACAACTGATGGAGTTACTTTCAGGTGAACCATTAAGTACTGTAATGGCAGTAGAGGAACCTGACAGAGCTAATTATGATGTTGTCAGGGCAACATTACTTAAAAGATATTAATTAAAAGAAGAAGATTATCGTCTTCGTTTTATGACAATGCTATCAGAAACTGGAGTAGAGTTCTCTGACTTTATTACGAAGATACGTCTTACATTCACACGTTGGATTGAGCTGTCTAAAACAGAAAAAAACATACGAAGCCCTTATGGACTTATTACTTCGAGATAAAGTTATGTCATCTGTCAATGAGTCTTTCCTTGCTTTTCTTCATGAGCGGAAACCTAAGAACATAAAAGACATGGAAGAATATTGTTGCCAGTACGTCACTGCGCATCCCCATGCTACTGTTAGCAATTCTAAGGTGAAGGAAGAGTTGCCAGTTGCTTCTGCAGCACCATATGGCCCTAACTTTATGCATAAATTCCAAGGTGCTCAACACAACTTTAATAAGAAGAGCAATTGTAATTATGATCAGAATCAGGGTAACCCATCACATAATGGGTCTTCTACAAAGAACTGGAGGCGACCTGATAGTCCTCGTTATTTCGGGTCCAATAATTATGGAAACTTTCGGTGAGGTAGTCACAATAGACACTATCAAGGCTACTCTTCGCGGGGACATAGAAACCAAACAGGTAGACACTATAATCAGTGGGAAAATGACAATAGTGATTGTGGAAACTGGGATTCGAACCAGAACGGTAGTTACGGTAGATCAAACTATGACAATTTCAAAGGGAATAATAATCGTGGTAGATCTCAACACAAGAAAAAGAGATCATATCATCAGGGAAACTCTGTACAACAAGAGTCTTATGGTGCCAGTAATCAAGTGAATGATAATAAAAACTCTAATGCTGTCACCTGTTCTGCTTTTGATTTTGGGAGAGCATTTCAATGCCCCCAATGCACAACATTATTTGAACCGACCACAGTAACTACTTTAAGTTGTGGTCACCCTCTTCCCGCTCTTCCTGCTGCAGTTGTGCATGACGGGAGAGGATCGCTTATCTTGCATAAAGGTCTTGTGGATAGTAAGCCAGTCTCAGTGCTTTTTGATTCTGGGTGCACTACTATTGGGGTTAAGCAATCTCTTATAGATCCTCGCTGTGCCACAGGAAAGGTGTTAAATGTGTAACATTTTGGTGGCACAGTAGAAAATTACTCAACTGCTATTATTCACATTCCTACTCCCTTCTTTACGGGAGATGTCCACGCGTGTCTTCTACCTAATCCTATTGCCGATCTTATCATCGGTCGTATTCATGGGGTTAAGGAATGCACCCCGCAGCAAATTGCTGCCTGGGAAGAACGGAATATCCAAACAGCCAATGCAGTGGTAACAAGAGCACAAGCTCTTATTCCTCAAACTTCATCTACTGAAGTTAATGAAATACATAGCCAAGAGGATCATTTGGTGATTTCGCATGACTCGTTTGTGAAACTACAAGAAAAAGACCCGTCTTTAAAGAAATTCTTTCTTCTCGGTAAAAACGGTGATCCGAATCAAAATACTAATCGCAAATCATATATCACTATGAAAAATGGTATACTAGTGCGTATGGTACAACACTCAGACACGTCTATGCATTCTCAAATTCTCGTGCCCAAAAGAATGAGAGCCCTAATTCTTCAACACGCACACGATTCCCAGTGTGCTGGACATATGGGTTTTTCCCGAACTAAGTCGAGAGTTCTGGGGTCTTTCTTTTAGCCATTTGTCAATAAAGGCATACGAATTTATTGCCGGTCTTGCAAAATATGTCAAGAGGTCAAATCTAGAGGTCCACGGCATGCTGCGCCTATTCAGGCTGCAGACATTCCTATTCGGCCTTTTCAGAAAATGGCCATAGATATCATTGGTCCTTTTAAGATTAAATCGGCCAGAGGACATCAATTTATCCTCACTTTCGTTGATATGTGCACGCGTTGGCCAGAGGCTATACCTCTTAAGAGCATCTCCACTGCTGATATCGCAGACGCTCTTTGGCTTATATTTTCTCATTTGGGTTTTCCCGGGGAAATACTGTCAGACCATGGCACACAATTGATATCAGACACAATGTCGCAGGTAATGTCTACTCTGCACATTAAAAGATCTTTGAGTAGTATTTATCACCCAATGTCTAATGGGTTAGTTGAGCGTCTTAATAGAACACTCAAGAACTTACTTGGGAAGATAACTGAGGATCATCCTCAGGATTGGGACAGGGTTCTACCCGCGGCTCTCTTTGCCTATAGAGAGGTCCTCAACGAACATACAGGATTCTCTCCTTTTGAACTTGTATTTGGCGCGAGACCGCGCGGCCCTATGTCTTTACTGCATGATCTGATAACTGCAGATAATATCGACAATGACACACAATCTTCATATGAGTATGTTATTGCTCTCAGGAAAAAGATTATTGAAGCATGCAAGCTAGCAACTTCCTCATCCGAATTTCTAAAGAAAGGACAAGGCGATTTGCTAATAAGAAGAGACGCCTACGTCAACTTTGTCCTGGAGACAAAGCGTTTGTTTTACTTCCTTCTAGGGAGAACAGACTTCTTATTACATGGAAAGGTCCATATACAACAGTCTCGAAAATTTCCGATGTCGACTATGTTGTCGATATTGATGGAAGGCATAAAACCTTCCATATAAATATGCTTACGGAATATCATGAACGACCAGACTATTTGCAGCCTATTTTCCAGGCGACGGACGATTCTCCAGTCCAACAAGGTCATATCTCATCCCTGTCAGTTATACAGGATGAGGAAACTACTTTTTCGGATGTTAATCTACCTCTTCCTGTGATTCCACTTACTTCTACGGAATCATGGAGAAACGTTACTGTTTCTTCTAATTTGTCTTTTGAGGAACAGCGACAAGTATCTTCTACGCTACAAGCATTTCAGGATGTCCTTACCGACATTCCTGGACACACCCATGTCATTGAACATGACAAAGTACTTACAGATCATAATCCGATCAGAGTAAGACCGTATCCTATTCCTATTCATTTTCAAGCACAAGTCGAGAAAGAATTGGATGAAATGATACAATTGAAAATAATTGAACCATCCACCTCAGCATACTCTTCGTCCATGGTTATTGTTCGAAAGAAAGACAATAACATACGCCTTTGCGTCGATTATCGCAAATTGAACCAAGTTACGAAGTTCGATGCTGAACCTATGCCTTTATTAGAAGATCTACTTACTAGACTTTCTAACTCTCAATTCTTTACTAAACTCGGCTTGTCGAAAGGCTATTGGCAAGTTCCGTTAACTGAATGCGCCAAACCTCTCACTGCTTTCTCAACACCTAGGGGTTTGTTTCAATGGAATTTTATGCCTTTCGGACTTATGAACGCCCCAGCTACTTTCGTACGCATGATGCGTCGAATTCTCTCATATCGTTCCGATGTCATTGCATACTTAGACGACATCTGTCTTTTCAGTAATACTTGGGAAGATCACTATTTGGGTTTAAGTGATTTACTGTCTACTCTACACGAGCATAATTTGACTGCAAAACCCTCTAGAGCCTATGTTGGGTTTAGTGAAATTTCTTTCCTGGGTCATCGTGTTGGTCATGGTCTATTGAAGACAGAGGACCAAAACATCTCTAAGATATTAAATATCTCTGTACCTAAAACAAACAAAAAAACAAGTACGTAGTCTCTTGGGATTAATACAATTCTACGGAAGATTCATTAAGAATCTATCCTCTATCATGGCATCACTTTCAACCCTATTGAAGAAAGGGTCTCCTAACATGGTGCGCTGGTCTCAAGAATGCCAATCTTCACTGGATCAGATTAAGAATTTGTTCTCATCCCCACCTATCTTAAGGTTACCTATTGCTGATAAGACTTTTGTTCTTCGTAGTGACGCCTCATCCACAGGGATCGGAGCGGCACTAATGCAAGAGTACTCAGGAACTCTGCATCCTGTAATTGGTGCGCATTTCATTGTGGAAACAGACCAAAATGCTCTTACAGCTATTCAGTGTAAGAACTTGAAGAGCTCGAGATCTACTCGATATACTATTGCTCTTCAACCTTTTCATTTCACGGTACGAGCTATCCGTGGTCTGGATAACGTGATGGCAGACATACTGTCTAGATGCCCACATGAGTCCACTTAAGTCTTGTGTCCTACATTTTCTTGATACACTTTTAGACTTATGTCTTTTTAATATAACAATATATATTAACACATTTGTTGTCACCTTAGAGTGGTAAATTAATTGTTTTCTTTCTCTATTACCATCTTTGGTGTAATGGAGAAGGATGAGTTGACATATATAAAGGTCGAAAAAAAAATTAATGCGGCCACATGTAATACCTACACATGTATTAGTAATTATAGTACATTATAGCATGTTGCTAATTGTGTCATTTATATTGTTCTCAGTGCAAACTAGTACCAGGTACGGAGTGCTTTTGAGAATCATGACGATGCCATATGTCACTTACATACTATGTGGATGCTGCTTACATTTATCTTCGGGATGCAGCATTGTTTTGTAATGTGGATGCCATCTTCTATTAGTTAAATTGTTCTCTTGTATTGTCATATGTATATATAATGACTTTACAAATTTTGTTATGGCCATCCATTAGAATTGTGATTATATAGCATGAGACTTCGATACATTTATATGTTATTATGACTTCTTAATTTATGTTGTCATTCGCATTGCTATAACATTGCATTTTTTGATATGTATGTGATTTTTGTTAGCATCGCCAGCAACTGAGATTTGTTTGATGGTACCTTCCGGATATGTTTTATGTGGAGAAAATATACCTCTTATCTTGTGAGATGATTTTTTGTTCTCACTAGACGCTCTATTGTGCGTCGATTGAGCCTGTCATTAAGACATTATTTTATGTTGTTTATTTCATCTGCGCATCATTCATGCGTTATGAGCATGTTGTATCTTGCTCATTGATGTATTTTCCCAAAAAAATGTGTTCATTTTTTTTTATCCGGAGGGTGTGGTAGTCTGTTGCTGTCGTTTTTGACGGTGTCATAAGACGTAAATCTATTTAATACTTTTGATGATCTAAGGTAGAGAACTGTTTATTAACTCCCTGGGACAGGTTGATTTAGGGTTATCTTCCCTTTGTTATTCATTGTAGTTGACCTGTCTTCAGACGGGGTTAGCTGTTCACAAATCTGTTCTATCTACGCATGCGCAAGTTTCTTAGGCGCGAAACGAATAGATTTCCGTCATTGAGTGATGAGCTGGATTCTGACCGGACGACATGTCCGTTGTTCTTCTCTGCATTTTCTGGGGGAAAGATAGTCTTCAGTGTGACTGTGATGTCAGTGATTCTCCCCAGAGTTATTCTGTTCGTCAAGAATGACGACAGTTGTTATTAGTGTATTTCTCGGATTCTGTCCAAGGTAAAAAGAACTTAATTATTACGCCTAGATTGCAGAACATTTTGTGTCAAGCTGTGAGTAGCGCTCACAGTTCTTGAGATGCAGAGTCCATTTTGTGTGCTCGATATAGCCACCTAAGACGATTCGTCTAGCTATATTACAGAAGCCCAGTGAAGAGATATTAATATGGAAACCGCCTGTTGGTGGTATGTTTCGGCATGGATGACCATACCTGTATATGCAGAATACACTGTTGTTTGAATTATTATAGAGGCCCGATATCTCGGCCGATATCTTTGAGCAGAAGAAGAAGTGTCTGGCGTGTGAAGCCAGATGAAGTCTTGACTTTTATTATACAAGTTCTTAGACTTTGATATTGATCAACTGGATCCGCCTTTATCGTGCGGCATATTTGTTGAAAGACTACCTGACGTGTTTAGTCAGGGGCCCTGAGCTACAGTAAAAAAGAATGTATATTGTCAAGCCAGCTTTACTAGCATTTTACATATGAGCTATGCAAGATTATGATGCTCGATGATTATTATTATTTATCACACATGAAATGTCCATGACCCTTTGTGCTATTAACTGTGTCGTCTGTCAGCGTACTGTTGCAGTAATAAATGTTGGAAAAGTCATCTGTATTATCCACATCTATGACTTCTGCTTGTGGTGGTGTGAGTTTGGCGTAGATGAATAAAAGCCTATACGACTTCGTGTCCACGATCTGCTGCCTCCTATGCATACACCTTTACACTCTACTGCATCTCACTACGAGTACTACGTTCCTAAGGAACTACATGTATGCTATTATGTATGAGTGTCTGTATTACACCCTCGCAGTGCCTCACGCTGTTGACCTAGATACACGCAACACTGAACTGTCCAGGTGATCAACGACACGCCCACTCAGCGACACTTCAACACGGTACAAATACCAGATTTCACACGAGCAAACAGACTTTAACATCTTATACTTAAACCGCTCGTTAACATCACAGCATTCTGGACAAAATCAACAGGTAACATCTGGCTGTAATATCTAGTGGATGAAATGTGATTGTTACACTGTGGTTTTATGATGAAGGTAATATGTAACTGTGGTTTTATGATGAAGGTAATATGTAACTGTGGTTTTATGAGGAAGGTAATATGTAACTGTGGATTTATGAGGAAGGTAATATTTAACTGTGGTTTTATGATGAAGGTAATATGTAACTGTGGTTTTATGAGGAAGGTAATATGTAACTGTGGTTTTCTGATGAAGGTAATATGTAACTGTGGTTTTATGATGAAAGTAATATGTAACTGGTTTGTATGATGAAGGTAATATGTAACTGTGGTTTTATGATGAAGGTAATATGTAACTGTGGTTTTATGATGAAGGTAATATGTATATGTGGTTTTATGATGAAAGTAATATGTAACTGGTTAGTATGATGAAGGTAATATGTAACTGTGGTTTTATGATGAAGGTAATTGTTACGGTATATGATATTAACGCCGTCTGCTAAAGGTTATCAGACGTGCAATTGTAAAATGTTAAGGCATTTAATATATTGCGATAGATGTTTCAATTACTGAACGCTCCATACACGATCGATCATGACGTGTATAGCGTTGTTTAGGACACAGTCGGTAACTAAGAAACGCTACCCTTTGTTACTTGACCGCCAAGCTGAATAGCTGCGTTTTTCTAACCTTCCAATTCAATGGCATGATATAGCCATTTATATATGCATTTTTTGATGGACCAGGGTCAGTCCTAGAACTCTATATGAGAGGGAAATTTATGGAGGTTAGTATTTAACTAGAATTCTCAGAAGGAGAAGAATAATCGTCAAATTCATATGAAATATTCAGACTCGCAGTCTCACTGTCGGCAGGTAGCCATGTCTAGCTGCGCGTGCATATAGCTGTGATGTTCTGACGACAATACTGCATTGTATCCTTAAACGGACATTGACACATAAACCAGCAGTCTACGTTATTGATTAATTTATGCATGACTTATATGGACTTATGCTCTACTCCTATTTGAAATGATCATCCTGTGTGTACAACTGTGGATTAAATGTACGGACTCAATGAAATGACTTATCAAATCAATCGTATTCCAAGGTTCAATTATTGTTCGGAATCTTCCACCCCCGCATTCGCTTAATCTTCCATCGAAGGCACGATGCACTATCACTGAATGAAAAAAACTAACATATCAATGAAAAAAACAATGGCCAGAAATTTATAATTGTTTTATTCATATCACATGGAACATTGTTCAGAGCAAACCACCACGCAACAGTGGTGCCCGGTGTGTGGGGACGAAAAACAAACAAAAACCAAAAATTTTTTCATGACTTTCGAATGAAATATTTACGATCAAGTTTCGATCACATGATCATTACGAAGCTGACGTGACGCACGTGATCATGAATAGCAACATGACGTCACTGTTGCATTGTCGCAGTGAAGAAGACATCTTTTCAACGCCTCTCTAGTTCGTTTCAAATTGATCAAGATGCACAAGATGGACTACCGTTGCCTGCCCATCAGGAGCAGACAGTCAAAGGCACAGGCCTAGCTGTTGACGACCTCTAGCACTGATCTAAGCAACGGAAAAGATAAGTCTAGGTGTTTAACTGTTGTTATTGCAAACAGTGCTACTAAGTCCATGCCCTCTGCCTACATCGGCATGTTTTTACCTATGTTTAATGTACTTTTTGTTGTCTTAATGTGTTGTTAATTCGTGGGAGGTAGGGAGGATGAACCGAAATAAGATTCTGTGGCTCTCACGATGCCTGAATTGATTTCGGTCGTTTCTTAGGGCAGTTAAACGATTGCACCTTTGGAAGCCCCATTGAGGTTTGCCATTGGACTGTCTGTCCAAATCTGCTACCGTTTGACGATTTGTGTTAGCTGTACCGTTCTGTAGATAACTGGCGTATTTTTATTCGTACTCAGTTAACAATTTTTTTTTCAGTTCTGTATCATGTTTGTTAACTATTTCGTCCAGTCTCCTCTTACTATCATTTATTTGATGATTGTTAAATTTTCGTCCGTTATGAGTCCTGTGATGTCATCATTTTTTGCAGTCATTTTTTTTTTGTGTACTTTGAATATTAAGTTGACCTCGGGTCAGACCTTGACCCTTCATTTGGCTTGTGACATTTCCGCTTGTTTTATTTAGTTCATAAATTCATTTTTAATTGTGAAAATGTCTTGTTTGCGTCTTAACATTGTTTGTACCCTTTAGTTGCATCATTGTTTTGTTTGTCCTCATGATATATATTAAATACTACATTAATAATATGATATTATATGCAATAATATACTTGTAATTTAATTTAATTAATTTTTTTCTGATATTTAAGGTTAATATGGGACATTGCATAATTATGCAGTGATAGTCCAAGAAAGTAGCACTACAATTTATAAGAGATGCCTAGGGCATAATAATATAATATATATATTGACAAAATAAAATAATCTTATAGCTACCTTTGAGGTAATAGACCCATTGTATATTATTTAATATACTTTTCTGGTACTAAGAGAGTGACTTAGTACATTGAACAATATAATTACTAGGAATCATACCCAACATTATTGGATATTGAGATTAATTGTGTGAAGTAATTACATAATAGTTAACAGATATCATAACTATTTATGATATAGTATTATTTAGATACAATATTATTACAAAATATTGTCTATTAGTTGAACTTAGACATTAGAGTTCAGTACTATTGTGATTATTTATATTGAATATTTCTAAGTTGAGTAAGTATAATAATTACTCTGAAGCTACTATTGACTATTTTAATCAGTAATTATCAATAATTACTTACAGATAAAAGTCAAAATGCTTACTATAGACCATTTCGTTAAAATTGGTCGGGAATATGGTTATAAATCTCAAGAACTTCGTCAGTTTGCTGAGGCAGAACTGGAAAAACATGAAAGAAAAGAAGCAGAGAAAAAAAGCTGCATTAAAGAAAGAGGAAGAGGAACAAAAGGCTGCATTAAAGAAAGAGGAAGCAGAACGTGAGATGAAGCAAATTGACAAGGAAAATAGATTGAGAGAGATTGCTCAACGTGAAAGAGAAGAGCAAAGAGCAATCGCCAGACAGGAAGAAGAGAATAAAATTGAAACGAGAGGAAATTATTTTACAACAAGAAATGGAATTGGCGCGTATTAAATTGGAGACAGCAAGATTACAAGCACAAAGTGCTGATGCAAACCAGAATAATAACGCACAAAATGGATCATCATCCAGCCAAACTAAACATTTCTACAACTTTAAATTACCCACTCTCAACTTGAACGTGGACGACCTTTCATCGTTCCTGTCACGTTTTGAACAGACTTGCAAAACAAACCATTTGCCTGAAGAGTCATGGGTACTCAAGTTAAATGAATTCTTGGTTGGAGAACCATTGACGGCTTCTCAAAATGCTGACCCATCAATAGCAAATAACTACGGTGCTATTAAGTCCTTGCTTTTACGAAGGTTTCACCTGGACGAGGAACACTGTAGGTTGAAATTTAAGGGAATTTTACCTGAATCTCCAAAAGATTTTGCAGGATTCATTGCGAACATACGCAATACATTTAATAGATGGGTTGAACTGGCAGAAGTCAACAAATCATACGACAAATTAGTTGATTTACTACTACGGGATAAGGTATTATCTTCGGTTAGCCAGCCATTTTTTGCATATTTGCAGGAGCGTAAACCAGGTACTATGGACGAGTTAGAAAAAATTTCTTTAAACTACTGTTCGGCACATCCGAATGCAACCATTTCTAACTCCTCATTAAGAGAACCTCTACCTGTGGCGTCTAATATGGCCTACAATCATAATAACAAACAAAGACATCACAGTGTAGACAGAAGCAGGTTCCAAAGAAATCACAATGTTCACTTTCAGAAGGGATATAATAATGATTTCAACAATAAAAATGAGTTCAACAGAGGTAGATCACGAGATAGAAATTATTCACCTCAAACAAACTACCACAATGGTCAACATAACACTCATTATAATCGATCACATACTCCCAATAATAATAATAACTGGAATGGTAATAATCATGGCTCGAGACATCGAGATAATAGTTACTATAGAGGACGACGAGATAATTCTAACAATTATACTCGGAATCGATCTCATTCTCGGGGATCATCTCATTACAACCATAATACAGGGGCGGCAGTTACAAATAATACTACCCCTATAGCTCAGGTCCCACTTGACAATAATACAACACAGTCTTCTGCTGCATGTTTTGCTATTAATTATAATGTGGCAAATAGTTGCCAACAATGCAATCTTATTTTTCAGAAGGCGAAAGAAACAGTGCTTAACTGCGGACATATTACACCAGAGGTAGGTCTTGCAGTCAACGATGGAACAGGCCTACTAATTTTAAACAGGGGATTAGTTAATGGATCCGTCGTCTCAGTGCTGAGGGATTCAGGATCCACAACGATTGGTGTACGACAGTCGCTGGTACATCCTAGCTGTGCAACGGGGGAATATGTCCGTTGCATGACTTTTGGGGGAACTATTGAGTTTTACCCCACAGCTATTATTCATGTTAACACACCTTTTTTCACAGGGAACGTAAAAGTATGTATGCTAAAAAAGCCTATAGCTGATCTGATGGTTGGTCGTATACACGGCAGTAAAGATTGTACTCCAGATGAGATTATAGAATGGGAGAAAACATAACCTATGCACTGGAAACGCCGTGACGACTAGAGCGCAGACTCAACTCATGGAGAAAGTTGATGATAATAAAATGGATGCAGACAACCAAGAGGAATTTGTAGTCAATTCACCTATTGACAGGGAAACATTTGCAACCAAACAAAAAGAGGATAAATCTTTAAAAAAAATTTTTAAGCTGGTTGATAAAGTTGACAATCTATCCTCAGGTAATAATAACAAACATTGTTTTGTTATTAAAAATGACATATTGATTAGATGTTTTAATGACAAATCACAAATGAAACAACAAGTTATGGTCCCATATACTTTTAGACGGTACATTCTTCAACATGCACATGACTCACATTGTGCTGGACATATGGGATATACTCGAACACGATCTCGAGTACTGGCTTCATTCTTTTGGCCAGGAGTGTCAAGAGATATTTCGCAGTATGTACGTTCCTGTACTACATGCCAAGAAGTGAAAGCACGTGGAGCTTTTCACACGGCGCCTATTCAGGCTTGCGATATCTCAGTAAGACCGTTTGACAAGATGGCAATAGATATTATTGGTCCATTGCTACCATCGGCCAGAGGACATAGATTCGTCCTTACGTGCATTGATTTGTGCACACGATGGCCAGAAGCTATCCCATTAAAGACCACCACTACCACAGATGTAGCTGATGCACTACATCTCATCTTTTCTAGAATAGGGTTTCCTAGAAAACTTTTATCAGACCATGGGTCACAGTTTATATCTGACACCATGAAGGAAGTTATGAAAACTTGGAACATTGATAGGAATTTAAGTAGTATTTATCATCCGATGAGTAATGGTGCGGTTGAAAGACTTAACCGTACACTTAAACAACTAACTACTACATAAGGTTACTGCTAAGCACCCTCATGACTGGGACAGAGCACTCCCAGCTGTTCTATTTGCTTATCGGGAGGTACCGCATGAACAAACTGGCTTCTCTCCCTTTGAATTAGTTTTTGGTGCTCCCCCAAGAGGTCCTATGGGACTAATAAAAGACTTATTAATTGACGCGGAGATGACTCAGGACACTCAGTCATCTTACGAGTACGTGATTAATCTTCGGAAGAACATTATTGAGTCTTGCCAGTTGGCAACAGCTTCTTCTGAGGCTGCAAAAGCTAAGGCTCGATCTCTACAAAATAGGTCTCGACGATTACGCCAATTATTCCCAGGCGACGAGGCTTATGTGTTACTTCCTCACAATAACAATAAATTATTGATATCTTGGAATGGTCCTTACAAAGTCATTGATAAAATTTCCGACGTTGATTACGTCTTAGATATCAAGGGACACAAAAAGATATTTTATATTAACATGCTCAAGCAATTTCATACACGTCCTGAACACTTACAGTCAATTTTTCATGAACTAGATGACAACACAGTATCTACTTGTTATTATGCTAACTTATCTGTCATCCAGGAAGAAGAATCTTCTTTTCCTGAGGTACAGTTACCGTTACCGGTACCAGTAGTTCAACCTACTGAATCTTGGCGGGATGTAACCATCTCTTCAACGGTTACACCGCAACAGCGTCTACAGATTGCTAATCTATTACAATCTTATCCAGATGTATTGACCGACGTCCCGGGTCGCACATCGGCTATCAGTCATGACATTACTCTCAATGATGATACACCTATTCGTGTACATCCCTATTCTGTTCCTTTACATTTCCTTGCTAAAACTACTAAGGAACTTGAACAGATGTTGTCTCTGGGAATCATTGAGACTAGTAATTCGCCATTCTCTTCTCCATTAGTGATTGTCCGGAAGAAGGACAATAACATCAGACTATGTGTTGATTATAGAAAATTAAATGCTAAGACTATAGTTGACAGCGAACCACATCCACTTATCGACGACTTACTGCCACGGCTATCCAACGCAACTATATTTAGTAAGATAGACTTAACTAAAGGTTATTGGCAGATACCACTGACCGAAAAGGCTAAGTACTACACCGCATTTTCCACTCCACAAGGTCTATACCAGTGGAATGTGATGCCTTTTGGGCTTGTTAATGCGCCAGCTACCTTCATTCGCCTGATGCGACAAATTTTATCAGGTAGACCAGACGTTATTACATATATTGACGACATATGCTTGTTTAGTTCGTCGTTTGAGGAACATGTTTCGGGACTTAGATATGTTTTCGACACTCTAAGGAATTATCATCTAACTGCTAAACCTACAAAGGTGCAAATCGCGTGTAATGAGATAACCTTTTTGGGACATATCATTGGATCGGGATATATCCGAACGTTACCTAGTACAGTCTCCAAAATTCTAAACATAGCAGTTCCTCAGACGAAGAAACAGGTCAGGAGTTTGTTAGGACTTGTTCAATATTACAGTAGATTCATACCTAACTTGTCATCCATCACGGCTGTATTGTCTTCATTGTTAAAGAAAGACATGCCGGTGAAGGTGACATGGACTGGTACATGCAATGAAACTTTCAACAAAATTATAAATTTGTTCTCGCATGAACCAATTTTAAGACTTCCCGATGCTTCCAAAAGATTTTTCTTACGAACAGATGCTAGTAACTACGGCATTGGTGCATGCCTGCTCCAGAACCATGATGGCATTCTACATCCTACCTTATACATTTCAAGAAAGCTGAAGCCGGCAGAAACAAAGTATTCAACAGTCGACAAGGAACTTTTATCTGTGATATGGGCAATAACTAAACTCGAAAAGTTCCTGCTTGGTGCTCCCTTCACCATACAGACGGACCAACGTGCTGTAGCATCTTTGCGTCGATCTAACTACAAGAGCCCAAAACTCGCCAGATATGCGATCATCCTACAGCCATTTGAATTCTCCATTGAACATATTCCTGGCACTGAAAATATTGTGGCTGATGCGTTGTCACGTAATCCTATTGACGACGAATAATCAACATTAACATTCCTAAAACATATCAACTATAAAGGAACTAACCTTGCCTTCAATTTAAACTTTATAAACACTGTATGCATCACAGAATTGAACTAAAAGACAATCGGGGTATACATTTTGACATTGGAACTTCGTCTAACGTCCATACACGATATATGAATATTCGTTGAACAATCATGGAACAATATCTGACGACAAGTCGAACTTATTATCCTATGTGCACTTAATTCTTGGATGCTGGGATAAATGACATTTCTTTCCAACGTAAACGTTTGAACATTTTTGCCTAAAAGAATTCATCAGGATCAAGACTACGGATGGATCATCATATCCTATACTAATTAATTAGTTAACTAACTTCTTAATTCAATTATTATCAATAAAATGAAATGTGAGAAAAAAATGAAATGAAAGAACAAAAAAAAAAAAAAAAAAAGAGAACGAAATATAAAAAGAAGAAATTATGAAAAGAGAAAATAAATCTCACACAAGTATTAGATTAATATTTTTTTTTAATGTACCTATACATTATTTAGTTAGTTAAATTAGATAGTTATTATTCACTAACACTTAACACACACAATTAAGTTAAACTTATATTCGAATTTCTTTCTATTTCTTCTCACTTATTTGTTTTTTCTTCTCTCATAACATCGCGTTACATTAGAACCTTAATAATTTATCTCTTACTTTAATTAATTAATTTAATGTTAATTAGTCAAATTAATTCCTATATGACATACTAATACGACAGACCTTACTTTCATTTAATTCTGTCATTCACTATTAACATTGGACATTTTATTTAGTTGATATAATAATATGTATAATTGATATATCATGTGATTAATGTTAGATGACTATGACAAATAGTTAGTTGACATGACCGCAACACGGTTCTACTCAGAACATCGTCGGCCATATGTCACAATTGTGTTAAATTTTTTTTGAAAAATTGTTAAGTCGGATAGATCTTGAAAAAAAAAATCTATCGATTTTTTTTTCCCGGGTGTACAGGGAATTGTTACGGTATATGATATTAACGCCGTCTGCTAAAGGTTATCAGACGTGCAATTGTAAAAGGTTAAGGCATTTAATATATTGCGATAGATGTTTCAATTACTGAATGCTCCATACACGATCGATCATGACGTGTATAGCGTTGTTTAGGACACAGTCGGTAACTAAGAAACGCTACCCTTTGTTACTTGACCGCCAAGCTGAATAGCTGCGTTTTTCTAACCTTCCAATTCAATGGCATGATATAGCCATTTATATATGCATTTTTTTGATGGACCAGGGTCAGTCCTAGAACTCTATATGAGAGGGAAATTTATGGAGGTTAGTATTTAACTAGAATTCTCAGAAGGAGAAGAATAATCGTCAAATTCATATGAAATATTCAGACTCGCAGTCTCACTGTCGGCAGGTAGCCATGTCTAGCTGCGCGTGCATATAGCTGTGATGTTCTGACGACAATACTAAATTAATATGAAACAAATATAAAGGTATGTTATCAGGCACTCGCAGGAAATAAAGAAGTAGAACACCAGACAACAGAAAAACAACAGACATGAGTGGCTTACCCAGGATTTGAACACTGGACCTTCCGTGCGACAACCCCGCCTAGCCATGCAAGCGAATCGCACTATCCGCTCTGCCATCTACGCATCATCAAAAAATGATGTTTCAATGGCAGGTCAATAGTGCGAACCACAATACACGACACCAGAAGTCCTCCATGGGCAGTTCAGCCTATTAATGACGCAATCACTTCTGTTGTATTTCTATCAAGCAGTATAGGCCGAATCCAACAAGACCCTTAGGACCTTAATACTGTGTCCAGTAAATGATAGTAGACTAGAACAGTGAGAACAGGATAGTGGGTAGGTTTGGTATTGTACAAACATTTATTACAAATAAGGGAGGGAAACCTGAGGCCTGTAAACAGTAAATTAATATGAAACAAATATAAAGGTATGTTATCAGGCACTCGCAGGAAATAAAGAAGTAGAACACCAGACAATACTGCATTGTATCCTTAAACGGACATTGACACATAAACCAGCAGTCTACGTTATTGATTAATTTATGCATGACTTATATGGACTTATGCTCTACTCCTATTGAAATGATCATCCTGTGTGTACAACTGTGGATTAAATGTACGGACTCAATGAAATGACTTATCAAATCAATCGTATTCCAAGGTTCAATTATTGTTCGGAATCTTCCACCCCCGCATTCGCTTAATCTTCCATCGAAGGCACGATGCACTATCACTGAACAAAAAAAACTAACACATCAATGAAAAAACAATGGCCAGAAATTTATAATTGTTTTATTCATATCACATGGAACATTGTTCAGAGCAAACCACCACGCAACAGTAATATGTAACTGTGGTTTTATGATGAAGGTAATGTGTTCGTGTGGTTTATGGTGAAGATAATGTTTACGTGTAGTTTATGGTGAAGGTAATGTTTACGTGTGGCTTATGATGAAGGTAATGTTTACGTGTTGCTTATTATGAAGACAATGTGTAAGTGTGGTTTATGTTGAAGGTAATGTGCACGTGTGGTTTATGATGAAGGTAAATGTTTACGTGTGGTTTATGATGAAGGTAATGTTTACATGTGGTTTATGATGAAGGTAATGTTTACATGTGGTTTATGATGAATGTAATGTGTACGGGTGGTTTATGATGAATGTAATGTTTACGTGTGATTTATGGTGAAGTTAATGAGCAGCTTTGTTATTTATTACAACGAAGGCATTTACTGTGTTATTTACTATGATGAAAGTAATTTGCAACTATAGCATTATGATGAAAGTAATTAGTAACTCAGTCATTATGATAAATGTCACATAATTTTGGGTCGCTCTCTTGTCCACTACGGCCGTATTATGTGACATTTGTTGTACTGACTAATTACGTGCTTTTAGGTGGTCGGCTACCTTTCCTTTCTCTGCTATGTAGCAGATATTTTGTATTTTCAAACATTTTTACACTCCTCTCAGTGATAAGTCGTCATGTCTGTTTGATTACCCGTTCCTCCCTGCTGGGAAAGGAACGGATGAGATAATATTAACCGACAATCCTGTTGGTTAATCTCGAGTGTGGCCAACATCAGACTACAGATTAACACTAAAATCGCCCCAGTGACTTTGGTTAAGTATTGAAAAGGCGAACGTGTCGCACTTGCCAAGATGGTAAAGAGACGAATTTTGTTTGCTCAAGCCGTGCCAGGTGATAAAATTACTCGCCCGGAGACGGATTTTGTGTGCACTAGCGATGGATAAAGAGATTATTTGTATCTGTGCGACACATTTTGGACAGACATGAATGATATAATCGTTTCCTGTCCGATTTTACGAACAGATTACTTTAAATAAAAGTAAGGTGTTACATCTGAAACACATTGGAGAGAGAGTGTACGGCCGTGTCACTTCCATATATGGGAGACGAGACCTTTTGCATCACGCACAGAATTTCAGGCAGAAATAGTTTTGAATTACCCCACATAAATATATGCAGCTTTTGAAACGATTGGCGGGCATTTGAAAAGAGGAACAACCAAATCCCTGATTGGGCGCCGGGGACGAAAACTTGCAATATAATCTGACATTTTTTGCAAATCTAGTTCACTGTGAGAATCGCTTGCCAAGACGAATACCAGACTGCCAGAGTTAAGATTAGAAACAAAATTCATTTATCAGACCGGACTTTGTTGGAGCATTTTGAAGGACTTAAACAGCCAAGGAAAGCTCTATCATTTTAAATAAGGAAAACCGGGATCTGAGGAATCTGGAACACGGAGTCAAAGTTGGAACTTATTGTTAAAGTAACGACCCCCCGGAACACATGTAAGAGGTCTATTCAAGTGCCTCTATTTCTCTGAGCATACTGTGTGTGAGCCAAGATTGGCATAAGTTGTACATTTTATATTCTATATTTTTTATTACTAACATGTGAACTAATATGTATATATTGCCACGTGAATATTAATATGTGAAAACTGTTCCACCTATGTCCCAGTCTTGACATATGGATGCGAGTCATGGGCAATGACTACAACCCACAAAAGCCAGATCCAAACCTCAGAAATGAGGTATTTGAGGAAGGTGGTTGAAGTAACAAGAAGAGACATGGTCCGCAACCAGACGATACGTCAAGGCATAAAATCCCACCCCCTGCAGACCCAAGTAGAGCAATCCCAACTAAGATGGTTTGGCCATGTCTGCAGAATGGGAGAAGATCAGCTACCACGACAAGCATGGGAAACAAAGATCCAGGGATCCAGACCCCCAAGACGACCCAGAGTCCACTGGGAGGACAACATTAGACAATCATTGAAGGACAGAGGACTAGAATGGAACCAGGCCAGGAGGAAGACAGCCGATATGATAGTCTGGCGCTCTCTCTTCCAAACCTCTACACCTCACGGTAGAAGGGGAACGACTAAGTAAGTAAGAAAATTGCTAGTGGATGTCCAAGTCATTTGAGGCTGGCAACCTCAGCAAATAGAATGATGATTTCATGAACCACCACTGCACGGGCTGGTGACTGCTTTATCGCTAGTTTCTTAAAGAGAACTAAAAGCATAATTAGTCCCAAGAACTATATAGACCAGGGTGGGAAAGGTGAAAGAAATTATGTACATTCTAATTATAATATCTACATGTACAAACCAGTGCAAATGTCTTAAGTAAACATATTCACTTTAAAATTAATGACAGTTTTCAAGCTTTTCAACTAGTGTAGATGTAAATGAAAACATATTCTATCTATATTATGAACATTTTTCAACCAATGTCGATGTAACTGAAAACATATTCTATCTATACTATTAACCTTTTCATTTGATTGTAAAGTAAATGTGAAGCTATTCAATTTAAATGTAAAAAAAGTTTTCTCTCGAAGGGATTAAGCTTAATTCTCAGCGAGGGTAAAATTCTAAGGTAGATGGGATGGTGGAATAGGAACATGGGACACATAAGTATGTGTCTGGAACTCAATACTAGAGGGTTTTCGGTTCTCTTCTTTTACCATTCTAGTTGGTGGTACCAGTTGAGGGTACTATCTCTGGAACAGGAAGAGTACGTGGCCTGTAGTCGAAGCTAGATACCATCATCTGACGGGGCTTAAAGACGAGGGACCAACTTCGTAGACACTCACTGACCCTTCTGAGAACGTGCTGCGCCCTACAACCTTGACCAGTGACGAGCGTGATCAGCGATCCAGTCTAACAAGAACCAAACCATCAGAAGGAGCAGAACCGTTTTTTAAAAAACCTTCTTAAAACCTAAATGATTATTAAATCGGTTATTTGTAAATATACAAATTTAACGTCGATTTAGTCATTTTGAATGTACGGCATGTTTGTCTCAGTCAATTTACTAAATACACTCTAAACAGAGCTATACCATAATAATAAGAATTCCACTGAGTAAATCAGGGTGGAGGCTTGAACGAGCTGAAATTAATAATTACTTAATTCTTCTTAAAAGGCAGCGGATCAGATATAAGTTAACAATTGCCCTGCCCAACGCAGCATTGTTCTTGACTTCTGAAATTACTTATGAAGCTCCCTTGAGATAGAAGCATCATTATCCTTTTATCTACAGCTCTGCCAAAAGTAATCTTGCGCGAAGGTAGACACCTTTGAAGACCCATATTAGACACTCTTGAGTTTTGGCCACTGTTGGGCCACTACTGCAAAGCAGAGGAGGCAATTTCGTGACAATAAAGATAATTATTAATTCAAGCATTATTATGAAGGTTATGATTAACTGTAGAAGACATTATGACGATGGTAATGTTAATCGTGGTATTTATAATGAAGAAGTTAATGAGTAAACAGTGCTTTTTATAATTGTCAAGTGCTAACTATGCGAACATATATATTTTATCGCAAAGACAACTACTAGAACTATAGCAGCTGCTCATTACAACCACATATGATAGTAAGTCAATAAGCCATAAGACAGTCTATACCATCTCCAACATTATATTACAATGATACGTCAAAACCAAAATTTACTACATAAGCAGAAAGAATGTAAACTTTAGCCTACGAAATCGTTTAATATATCTTCACCTCATATATTTGGAGATGCACCCTAATATAACCGACTAAGTTGAATGGCACTCGCCTCGCCAAAACGCGCGTTATAATGCTGTAACAACACACAAGAACTGAGCAAGCCACGACGTTTTGACCTGATTGCAGGTTTCAAGTGGTTCTGAAGCAGATCACAGTATGATTCGCTGTTGATATTGAGTCCCCTGGGCATGTAATGTTCCACTATTGGGCCTTTACAGTCCCAGAAGAGCGTGAGCATCAATTTGCCGGCCGACCGCGTTGTACGGAACTTCTTTGCTTTCGGCGATGATGAATGTCGCCCCTCCATGCTGGCTCGCTTAGTCTCTGGCTGGAAGTAGTGGACCCAGCATTCGTCACCACTGATGCAAAAAGGTCACGTCTCCCATATATGGAAGTGAAACGTCCGTACACTCTTTCATCATTAAAAAAAATCTTCACCTTAAGGTTCCTACAACTATTAGCAAATAACTATAAAGACCAAAGCATGAAACTAAAATATTGGTCATAACATATGCAATCAGTATATCACAGTGAGCTCTAGAAAAATCTATTTCATACATCTGACCTGATACTCACGATGGAGATATTCATCGCCAAATACGGCGACACGCTGTACATGCATAGAAAAGGTAAATATCAAATTCGCGGCTTCAATAATGGGTGTCACACAGGACTAAACTATATCACATCTCCAATTCTCTATACACTCGCTGCACGCACGGAAAAAAAACTTCCCCTTCAGGAACAATTCCGCTCACACCTCAAGTCTCACTCAGCTGACCTAACCGCCACACGACATTCGACACACCACCTTTCACCTCTAACCACAATTCGGTTTTGTCCCTTTTCAAAACATCTCAGTCGCACACGTGAATCTAACAACACTACTCTACAGCTAGCTTAGATGATCTCAGTTTTTATGCTTTCTTTTCTTTAACATCCTGTGATTCCCCCTTAAAAAGAAGCATCATACTTATTTATATCTCTGCCAAGAGTAATCTTGAGCGAAGGTTGATACCTTTAAAAACTCTCATTTTTATACTCTAAGTTTGGCCATAGTTGGACCCCCATTTCAGGGCAAGGGATACAATAACCATCACAGTTATGCAATATAAAAAAAATGTATATTTAGCTCCAGACATGTTACAAATAATGATATCCACATCAGGTCAACGCTTAATATTTCTCCCGCCTTTTACCCAAAAAAAAAAAAAAAAAAAAAAATGTGAACTATGAAACTTTATTTTCTTACTGTAAAATGTGATGAAGTAACGGGTATGTATTTTATGCTGATTTGTTTTACACTACACAACAGGTGATGTTTGGGACTCAGGATGGTCAAATCATTGTAATGAGTTCAACTGGCATTGTGGTGACCCAGGTGACGATTCACGAAGGATTTGAGATCACAAGCATGGCCTGGTCTTGTGAGAGATTTAACATGGAGGAAGTAGAAACTGCAAGGGATGGAGCAGATCATATAGGCAAAGGTGAGGAATATAGTAACCAGGGCCGGCGCTAGTGTTTGTAGTGCCGCGAGCCAACATTTCTTCCTCTCCCCTTTTTTTCCCACCAATCTCACTGGAGTGAGGGTTCTTCTTTTATTTATTTTTTTGATTTTGGCCATTTCCAACCTTAAGTTTTCACACACACACAAACACACACACACACACACAAACAAACAAACCAACAACACAAACAAAAAACACACACGCGCGCATATATATACTACTCGTCAAAAGTCAAGGGCCACCCTATTATTTTCAATACACTTTTATATAAGCGCATAGAATGATTAAATGAAGGAAGTTTTTAGTAAAAATATGTGCAATATCTTCTTCTGACAGTCCTCTATGCACGTTAAGCATAAAAACAACTCACCGACAACCATGGTGATCACGTGCAATTTGGTTTGCTGACCATAAATTCACATTTTTAATCTGTTTTTTCAAACTACAGTACAACCAAACAGGTGAAGTAATCGTGCTGATTGACATTCCACGTGCAATGGCCACTCTTCGTGAACAGAGTTCACTTTTAATTTGTTTTAAAATCAGCAGACTTAGGGTAGTTTCATCACTTGCAAAAACCATGCCACCGAGAAGAAGTCTTGACACCTTACAAAGAATGAGGGCTATAGCGTGGGTTGAAAGTGGTTTATCTGTTCGTGAGGTTGCTAGACAGCTTGCAGTGTTACACTCTACTATCCAAAGAATTTTGGAGAGATTTCAGGCCACAGGAAGTGTGGAGGATCGCCACCGGCCAGGTCGCCCTAGATGCACCAATAGACATGATGACCGGTACCTCTTGTTGTCGGCCCTGCTCCATCGAACAGTGACTTGTTCCACTCTAAGATATCAGCTGAGACAAACTGTAAACGTTAATGTCAGTCAAAACACAATTCGCAGACGTTTACATGAATTTGGACTGGCTGCTCGACGTCCTGCAGTCAGAATCCCTCTTACTCTTGCTCATCGCAGAGCCCGTGTTGCTTGGTGTCGCGAGCACATCCGATAGACAAGGCAACTATGGAGTCAAGTTTTCTTCACTGATGAATCTCGCTTCACTGTGTCATTCAATGATGGCAGGATTCGAGTTTAGAGACGACCAGGAGAGCGATTTACTGATGATACAATTCGAGAGGTGGATCGTTATGGTAGGGGTTCAGTCATGGGCTGGGGAGGCATCTACAGACACGGCAGGACCCCACTCTACATCATCCAAGGCAACTTGACCGGCCCAAGGTACCAGAACGAAATCTTGAGACCAATTGTTCAGCCTGCTCTGGAGGCCATAGGTGGTAATACCATCCTCCAAGATGATAACGCTCGACCCCATTGAGCTCGTATGGTGAATGAGTTTATTCAGCAACATGGGATCATAAGGATGGCGTGGCCAGCTCATTCACCTGACCTTTCTCCGATTGAGCACCTCTGGGATGTCCTTGGTCGAAGATTGTCAACAAATCACCCCCTGCCAATGAATGTTGCACAGCTGACTGCATTTCTGCTTCAGGAATGGTAAGCTGTTCCTCAGGATACTCTTCGGACCCTTGTGGACTCGATGCGTCTACGTTGTCTTGAATGCCTTGCTGCAAACGGTGGTCATACCTGATTTTGAAATGTCTATTTGTACAATATCTATTGTGTGACTTTTGAAAAGGTGGGTGACACACTTCACAGCTTCATTGCGTTTGAATGTGTGTTTCCATTTCTTTACGTGACATGTCAATTTGATATTCAATAAATGCCGTTTTGACTGATACCAATTACGTTTATATCAGATTTGTTTTATGGTTTCAACCAAGGTTTTTCTAAGTGGCCCTTGACTTTTGACGAGTAGTATATATTAATACTGTTTAGGTTTTACTATAAGTAATGAAAGGGAAACCAGAGATAGAATGACAAATGATGACATCGGAAACATTGTAGGAATCACACCCGATTTCAAGTATATAGAGCATGGATCGGCAATCAGTCGATCCCGATCTACCGGTAGATTCCAGTTGATGATTTTGTAGATCTTTAGGCGAACGCAGGGAAAAAAAGAAAGTCTTTTTAAACTAGGAAAATTTCGAACAAGGCCTCTCCCGCCGGCATTTAAAATCGTGGTGTCCCCGGGATCAAATATACTTTTTTCGCATTGCTAGCAGACTACTAAAATATATTCGTGAACTGTATGAGATAGGAACGCGATCTTTTATTTTTAAGGTTTATCATCGTTCCTACCCCCCAACCGCTTACATTTACACACACACACACATATGGTAGATCTTTAGAGGCCCCAGTGTTACAAAAGTAGATCCCAAAAGCTACTGGGTTGCCTAACCCTGAAATAGAGAGACAGGAAATTAGGTGATTTGGCCCTACAGCTGTAGAAGATTTGGCCCTACAGCTCTAGAAGATTTGGTTTCAGAGCATGTGGACAACCAAGAGACAGATGAATAGACAATATCACAGAAATTCCACAACATGCGTTCCCAGCAGCCAGTGCAGCAGACTTGATGAGCAAACCTAGATAAGCGTTTATTGAATTGTAACTTTAAGCAGCTCAGTTTCGGACTATCTGCTGAAACTAGTAAAGTTACAAGAATGTTCATGGCCACGAAACGATGTGGAATTGATGCCATGAGATTGTTTGAACACATGATGTCTAACAATTTTGGGAGGGAGTAAGTGCACTCAGTTTCTTTCAGATGGCTTCCAATGTAATTGCAGTTCTTTGTAAAAACTGATTCCAGACGTGTCTTTTTTGTATCACCACCTGCAAGAAGAGTCTTTAACTTCATGGCATTCGCACGTAGCACCTCATCTCTTAATACTGCGGCATGATTCACATTATATATAACTTGGATTTGGTCATTATGTTTTACCCCAAAAAAAAACCGGACTGGTGATGATTAGTTGTTTTGTCTCAAAAGATTTTTGAAAAAATGAACTTAAAAAATCTGGACGCTGTGGTCTGTATTAAACAATTGTCAAAAGCATTCTTCTTCGGCGGTGAGTTATTCATTGCTCAAATTCTGGCTCAGTTTGCAATTTTTATTTTTGCCTTATCGAAAACGCATTTTAAATTGCCGTCTGCTCTGTAATCTTTAAGGTATTCGATAGATTCTGGCGAAAACAAAATAGCGTGTGACATGTTCACATTGATGAGCTCTACTTACGTTGTCTATTTCGCTTTGAATGTTATACCAAATAAACGTCGCGGTGTAGTGATAAGTCATTACTAGAAAACAGCGGTTTTAAATGTCATCTTGACATTATTCGGACGCTGTCCAATTTGTGATCTTGCATTACGTAGATTTATGATACACAACATATCCTTCTCTGACCAAAGTCATTTGGCCTTACTTCACTGTCACGTGACTGCATGTGCGCGCACCAGTACATTTTCTTCTCTTAAATGTTAGTGATTAGGTCTAGCTCAGTCTTCAATGATGGGAGGGGGAGTGTGATAAGACTGGGTAGGTAGGTAGTTGTTGTCTCTAGCCAGTGATTACCTACAGACTCTTTTCTTGAGTCACTGGCTAACAAAGCCTTCATCGTGACTAAACAAACGTAATCATGTTACAGTTAGATTCAATGTAGCATTTAAAAAAAAAATAAAGTATCCTGTTCAACCCTTCATGGGTTATAATTAGGACATGGTGTACTAATTCAAGACAATAAAGTCAGATTTCCAATACCCAAATATAGTACCTTCTTCCCCCCTCCACTTAGTTCAAACAGAGTAAATCAAAACCAAATTTGAGTGAATGTTTTTGTGTGTGACCTCCCGTTTCAAAGAAACAAACAAACAATTAAAAAAAAAGAATTAAAAAAAATAACTAAAATAAAGTCTCTCATAACTGCCCTGTTGTTAAGGAAAAGGGGTGAGAAAGCCCGTGGGTGTCCGAGATAACAGCAAATCCACCAATTATCTGCCATCCACACGAGCACCCCATCAGTCTACCCCTTATACTCACTGTTGCGTGATAAATTCTCGCAACATCGTTTTATTACAATATCTATTTTATAACGCAAGGGCAACAACTGCTTGAAATTTATAGTCACTTTTCTCGGTAAGCATTTGTCTTCCCGCGTTGGTATTGAATGCAGTTAAGTTTTGAGCTGTGGTCTTTTTGCGCTGGACTGCGCATGACTGGTCTTGTTTTTTGGTCGATCGGTTTCCGCCCACCACTAGTGGAGTGAGCGATTTGAATGGCGAAAGAGATGCCTCGTTGAAGAGGGGATCTCCGCTATTTTTTGTTCTGTCAGGGATGTGTAGTCCTCTTAATGGATATTTCGTTTATTCGAGATAATACCTCTAGTGTTTCCCACATGTCGGGAGGCGTGATATTTCTGTGTATTTCCTGAAGGCAAGGTAAATTGACTTTTCATTAACTCTATCGATTTTGGGTCGTGAGCGATTTCGATTCATAGCCTGTCTTCGAAAGTCGTCGTCACGAGATGTTTTCCCAGCTCACATGTCGCTGTATTGTACTGCATCGGTTGATGCATGTCCCAAGGACCATTACTTGCTACTTTGTTAAATGAACTAGGTTTGGAAAACCTTTATTATCTAGAGGATATTTTTGAGGACATTATTTATACTTCGGCAGACGTGTCTGTCTTGCTGAAGTCAGACTAAGGAGAGTGAACTGATCTCATACATCTGGTTATCTCCTGGCTGTTATAGAAAAGGATGGAGTTTTTCACCTGACTACATTTACAGCACTATGAAATATAACATGCATCTGACTCATCATTGTAATGCTGTCTACCGTCTATTGCTGTATTGAATGTTGCTGTGATAATGACTGTTTGATGTGCCTACATATTCGCGTAACCATTTTGTCACTGTGGCGTCCACAATAAATAATGAAGAAAAACGTCAACGGCTGTTACAAGAATCATTGACTTTATACGTCGTGAGTTTACTGACGTTCTATGTGGATTGCCCTGTTATTTTTTGTATGAACATTGTTTGACTGAACACATCTGCACACTACACAAAACCAGACATGCGGATACCATCCATCATCATATGGCATCACGCATCATTTGGTGGCCATAAGCTGGTTTGATTCTGGTACCAGCAAACACGGGGTCCCTTACCCACTTCATTTTCAACAAGAATTCATCAGCATCCTTCAAGAAATTAACATTCTTCAATACAGTCAACATCTTCAAAATTTTCAAAGTACTCGGCGTTGCCCGGTAAAAGTCAAAATTTCAACTTTTTGACGGAAACAAGAATTTGACAGTACCCGGCGTTGTTACATGTTGCCGGATAACTCGGACTGCTGTTATCTTTTACGCAAGTCAAGCAAGTTGCTGCTGTCAAGGTTCCAGTGCTGTCGTTTTTGTGAAGGTCAAGTGCCGGTTGAAACGGGTTGTTTTCTGAAGAAGGCCAAGTACCGATTTCCATCAACTTATTTTTGGATTAGAAGGTCAAGTGCCGAAACAACTCAACACACAGTATTTCAGAAGCTCTTGTACCATCGTGTTAGCAGTGGAAGCAGTTCAGATGTGCCATCATCGTTGGAGCTTCGCTCTTTAGGACGTTGATTGACATCCGTTTTGTCTGCTGTTCTACGATTGGAAGCCTATAAGTTAAGTGGCCTGTTTGTATGTAAACTGTGCCCTTATACTTCTGCTGAGTCTTCTGTGTATCATCTCATTCTATATGTTATATGTCTATATGTTATTTGTATATTTATATGTTTATATTTCAGCGGGTTCTCGGTTGGGTGGTGTCTCCGTTAGATTATGCCACGTCATAGAGGTCGTCTATTGTGAGCGTTTTCTGTAGGGTTTGCAAATTTCCGATACTGGAATTTGCTAAGCGACTTCTGTTGCTATTTATGTTAGCTGTGATGACATGTTTTAATATTGTTTTCGTTATTATTTCGCATTCTTTAGTTTTGTTTTGATTTGTTTGTATTTGTTAGCCTACTCTTGTCTATAATTTAGTTTCATACAACATTTTTGTTTATACACTGTGGTGTCATGTATTTTTTTTAATTATAGCGCAGATATCGTCACATTTTTTGTGATATTTCATTAATTTCTGCTTTATTTTTAGTTGATTTCTGCGAACGTTTTTGTATTGTTGCTGATCTTTGTTATTGTTTACATTCTTATTGTTTACATTGTTTGCATTGTTTACATTTTCAATGTTTACATTCTGCATGTGTTTACATAGTCATTGTTTACAGTTATAGTAATTAATTAATGGGCTATGCTAATGCACTGTTACTACTACACTGATGATAAATGAATGATGAATAGCGTCGTGCACTATTGAATGAGAAGTGCACTTATGATCAAGAATTGAGTGCTGATATTTCATATACAAGTTCTTTGATTGGAGACTTGTTTCCCACAGAGACTGGGATAATATAATGTGATGTGAATATACAAGTGCTTAATTAAGACTTGTTACACTTAGGTTTGAAATAAATTAGTTAATTATTTCAGGTTTTGGACTCATATGTTAGACAACATGTCTACATTTGAGCACTTTATTGAGCAGGGTAAATTGCTTGGGAAGACTGGTGATAAGTTAGAAGAATTTGCAACTGCTCGATATGATAAAGCAATGGAAGCTGAACAAAAGAAACTGCAGATGCAGGTGGATGAAAAAAGATTCCAAATGGAAATGGAAAAACAAAAAAGGGAATCAGAAGCTGAGGAGAGAAAACTCCAGCTACAGCTAGAAGCTGAAAATAAAAGACTTGAAAAAGAGGCTGAAAATAAAAGACTTGAAAAAGAGGCTGAAAATAAAAGACTTGAAAAAGAAGCTGAAAATGAAAGACTTCAAAAAGAGGCTCAGGCTGAGGAAAGAAGATTACAGAGAGAGGTCTGATGAGAGGAAAGAGAAAGCAAAAATGGAACATGAAGAAAAGGTCTTAGCTTTAGAGTTGGAAAAATTGAAATTGACGAGCATGAGTGATGGTAATGATTCAAACAAGGGTTCATCTTCTGGCAAGGCTAATAATGATACTTTTAAGATTAAGTTACCAACATTTAGTCCTTCCAGTGATGACATAATGTTCTATCTGGACAGATTTGAACAAGCATGTACAGCTCATAACATAGACAAAGCAAAATATGTTTATCAGTTATCAGGGATACTGACAGGTAAAGCTCTAAGTATATTAAATATGGTGGATGAACCTGACAAGAACAATTATGAGGTTGTCAGGGCCGCTTTGTTAAAGAAATATCAGCTTAACGCAGACGGCTATCGTCTACAATTTAAAAACATGTTACCTGAAAATGGAGTTGAATTCTCCGAGTTTATTGCAAGAATACGCATTACTTTCTCACGATGGGTTGAACTATCTAAGACGGAAAAAAACTTATGAAGGACTTATGGACTTAATACTTAGAGACAAAGTCATGTCGTCTGTCAATGAGTCTTTCCTTGCTTTCCTTCATGAACGTAAACCTAAAACAATAAAAGAAATGGAAGATTTCTGTTGCCAATACGTAACTGCGCACCCACACATAACCCATGGGTAACTCTAAGGTGAAAGAAGGTTTACCAGTTGCTTCGGCAGCTCCGTATGGCCAAAACTTTGCTCGTAGATTCCAACAAAATTTTGATAGAAAGAGTAGCGGTAATTTCTGTCAAAATCATGGAAATCAATTTCATGGTGATTCTTCTTCGAAGAATTGGAGACAGCCTGATAGTACTCGTTACTATCACCCTAATAATTATAAGCATTTCAAAAGAGGATATGGTAATAGAGGTTATTCCTGCCGAAGACCTCAGAACCAAACAAATAGATGTTCGCATCAATGTGAACATGATAGTAATCGTGGAAACTGGAATTCGAACCAGGATAACAATTACAATAGAGACAATAATAACTGCAGAGATAATAATAACTCTGATAACTTCAGAGGTAATAATAGTCGGGGTAGATCTCAACACAAAAAAAAGAGATATCAGCAGGCTAATGCTGTACAACAGGAAACTGAGGGAGCCTGTAATCATGTTGTTGATAGTAAAAACTTTGACGCTGTCACTGGTTCTGCTTTTGACTTTGAGAGAGCAAACAAATGCCCCCAATGCAGTACTTTATTCGAACCGGGTACCATAACTACTTTGAGTTGTGGTCACCCACTTCCCGCTCTTCCTGCTGCTGTTGCGCATGACGGGAGGGGTTCTTTAATTCTACATAAGGGTCTTGTTAATGATACTCCGGTCTCACTACTTTTCGATTCCGGATGCACCACTATTGGTGTTAGACAATCGCTTTGTTGCTGTCATTTTCGACGGAGTCATCTGTCAAGTTATTTGCTTATGTTTGTATCATAAGTATAATTGTGTCTTTACCTGCGATGTCAGGTTGATTAGGGGTTGTCTTCCCTTGTTTATTCATTCATTGTGTTTGACCTTTAGGGTCAGAGGTTGACAGTTCGGCGTGGGCCTATGGGAAGGTTTTTTAAGCGGGAGTGAGATATACTTCCGGGAAGCCGGGAGGTCCTGTTTTTCTGAAGGGACCAAGAGTCCATTGTTTTTCGGGGAGAATCTTCGAAGTAACTGCTATGGCAGTTTTCCCCAGTGAATCTCTGTGCGTCGGGATGACGACAGAATTCCTTGTGTAGTTCTGAGGATTCATTTACCAGGTAATACCGACCTTTATGTATTATTACGCTTTTCGGTGGCAGAACATGTAAAGGATTACCTAGGGTGAACAGCAGTTCACGGATCCGCCATTTCAGAACTTATATATTTGTGCTCGAGGTAGCCATCCAAGACTGTTAGTCTTATATTGTCCAGAAATCCAGTGACGAGGATATATTGTGGGAGCCGCAGATTGGCGGAACTTCTATCTACAATAAGTATTACTGCAGGGTTGATGATAACCTATTTAACAGAAGTACACGGCCGACGTTAGGACGAGGCCTGTGCTTCCGGCTATTATACTACAGCCTGATATGTGCAATTGGCGGGAGTGCCAAGTTGCACCTGTGTGTCAAGGTAACTAAGGCATCTGACGCGTTTAGTCAGAGACGCCAAGGGCGACGCTACGAACTGTCATTATTGAAGAACTTTGCTATTGACCATGCACGTCTATTCTGATGTTTACCTTTTTGAATGCCAAATGTATACCTATCGATGTCAGGTCAGCATGACCTTGTTACACTGACTGTTCCTGTTGATATTATGTGTGTTCCCGTCAATAAATGTCTTGAAACATGCCTGCAGTGTCAAAGCATCCTTGATTACTGCATGTGAGAGTATGGGTTGCAGGATCTACATCTATACGAGCCTAAACACATTCGCGTCTTCATTCGCACCCACACTCAACTCATCATACGCTCGCACTACACATCTAACAACATGTAAACTGTCTTGGGCCAGTGATCACCTCAACAAGAAAAAAAAGACGTCTGGGATTCCCCGGAGAAATACTGTCGGATCACGGCACTCAGTTAATTTCGGACGTTATGTCTCAGGTAATGGCTACGCTAGACATTAAAAGGTGTCTAAGTAGTATTTATCATCCAATGCCCAATGGATTGGTAGAACGTCTTAACAGGACACTAAAGAACTTACTTGGCAAGATAACGGAGGATCATCCTGAAGATTGGGACAGGGTTTTACCTGCAGTCCTCTTTGCCTATAGAGAGGTTCCCAACGAGCATACAGGGTTTTCTCCTTTCGAACTTGTCTTTGGCGCGCAACCGCGCGGGCCAATGTCCTTGTTACACGATTTGATAACTTCCGATAATATTGACGATGATACACAATCGTCATATGAATATGTTATAGCTCTTAGAGAAAAGATTATCGAATCGTGCAGGTTAGCAACTTCATCTTCCGAATTTGCGAAAGAAAAAGCTAGGCGATTTGCTAATAAGAAAAGACGCCTACGTCAACTTTGTCCTGGAGACAAAGCATATGTCTTACTGCCCTCAAGAGAGAATAGACTTCTCATTTCTTGGAAGGGTCCATACACTATAGTCTCGAAAATTTCTGATGTCGACTATATTGTCGATGTGGATGGAAGGCATAAAACCTTCCATATAAATATGTTAACAGAGTTTATTGAACGTCCAGACTATTTACAGCCTATTTTCCAGGCGACGGACGACTCTCCAGTTCAACATGGTCACATCTCATCCCTGTCCGTTATACAGGATGAGGAAACTATTTTTTCTGACGTGAACTTACCTCTTCCTACGATTCCACTTATTTCAACGGAATCGTGGAGAGACGTTACAGTCTCTTCTAACTTGTCTTTTGAGGAACAACGTCAAGTATCCTCTACGTTACAATCATATCAGGATGTCCTTACCGACATTCCTGGACACACAGATGTCATAGAACATGACATCATACTTACTGATCGTAATCCGATCAGAGTAAGACCATACCCAATACCTATTCATTTTCAAGCACAAGTCGAGAAAGAATTGGATGAAATGATTCAACTACAAATAATTGAACCATCCACTTCAGCTTATTCTTCGTCGATAGTTATTGTTCGAAAGAAAGACAATAACATACGTCTTTGCGTTGATTATCGCAAATTAAATCAAGTTACGAAGTTCGATGCTGAACCTATGCCGTTATTAGATGATCTACTTATTAGACTTTCTAAAGCTAAATTCTTTACTAAACTAGACTTGTCGAAAGGTTATTGGCAAGTCCCATTGACGGAACACGCCAAACCTCTCACTGCTTTTTCGACACCTAGGGGTCTGTTTCAATGGAATTTTATGCCTTTCGGGCTTATGAACGCCCCAGCGACTTTCGTGCGCATGATGCGACGAATTCTATCAGATCGTGCAGATGTCATTGCATATTTAGACGACATCTGTCTTTTCAGCGATACTTGGGAAGAACACTATGTGGGTCTAAAGGAATTGCTATCTACTCTACGTGAGCATAGTTTGACTGCTAAACCCTCTAAAGCTTTTGTTGGGTTTAGTGAAATTTCCTTCCTAGGTCATCGAGTTGGTCATGGTCTGTTGAAGACAGAGGACCAAAACATTTCAAAGATATTAAATATCTCGGTTCCGAAGACAAAAAAGCAAGTGCGTAGTCTCTTGGGATTGATACAATTCTATGGAAGATTCATTGAGAATCTGTCCTCCATTATGGCACCACTTTCAACGTTATTGAAAAAAGGTTCTCCTAATATGGTGCGTTGGTCCCAAGAATGCCAATCTTCATTGGATCAGGTTAAGAATTTGTTCTCATCTCATCCTATCTTAAGACTACCGACGATTGATAAGACTTTTGTCCTTCGTAGTGATGCCTCTTCCACTGGCATTGGAGCGGCACTAATGCAGGAATATTCAGGAACTCTGCATCCTGTAATGTATATTTCTAGGAAGCTGAATGCGGCAGAAAGGAATTACTCGGTTTTGGACCGTGAATTGTTGGCTATGGTTTGGTCCATTCTTAAGCTACAAAGGTTCCTTCTGGGCGCGCATTTCTTTATGGAAACCGACCAAAAAGCTCTTACGGCTATGCAAAGTAAGGATTTGAAGAGCTCGAGATCTACTCGTTATGCTATTGCTCTTCAGCCTTTCCATTTCACGGTGCGAGCTATCCGTGGTTCGGATAATGTGATGGCGGACATATTGTCTAGATGCCCACATGATTCCAGTTAAATCTTGTGTCCTAGTTTTTCCTGATATATTTTCAGACTTAGGTCTGTCCTTAATATCATAATATGTTGTAATACAAATGTATTTGGATGATGTTTAGATAATTTAACAAATTTCATTTTGTCCATCCATCAGTGATATGTTGCTAAAATAGCATTGACATTTGTATATTGCTATGATTATATTATTTAGTAATGTTTGATATATGATTGGTATTGCCAGCAACTTAGGTTTCTTGAATGGTATCCCTTAGTTTGTTTGGCTTAAAGGAAATATTTTCTCCTATGTTGGGAGATGATTTGTACCCTCTTCTATTGTACCTGATATTAGGTTCATTGTTTGCATGAGCACAGAAGTGATACTGGTGCTATCTTGCTCATGAACATATTAAAAAAAAAAAAAATTGCATTTTTTTTTTTTACAGGGGGGTGGTAGTAATGTTGCTGTCATTTTCGACGGAGTCATCTGTCAAGTTATTTGCTTATGTTTGTATCATAAGTATAATTGTGTCTTTACCTGCGATGTCAGGTTGATTAGGGGTTGTCTTCCCTTGTTTATTCATTCATTGTGTTTGACCTTTAGGGTCAGAGGTTGACAGTTCGGCGTGGGCCTATGGGAAGGTTTTTTTAAGCGGGAGTGAGATATACTTCCGGGAAGCCGGGAGGTCCTGTTTTTTCTGAAGGGACCAAGAGTCCATTGTTTTTCGGGGAGAATCTTCGAAGTAACTGCTATGGCAGTTTTCCCCAGTGAATCTCTGTGCGTCGGGATGACGACAGAATTCCTTGTGTAGTTCTGAGGATTCATTTACCAGGTAATACCGACCTTTATGCATTATTACGCTTTTCGGTGGCAGAACATGTAAAGGATTACCTAGGGTGAACAGCAGTTCACGGATCCGCCATTTCAGAACTTATATATTTGTGCTCGAGGTAGCCATCCAAGACTGTTAGTCTTATATTGTCCAGAAATCCAGTGACGAAGATATATTGTGGGAGCCGCAGATTGGCGGAACTTCTATCTACAATAAGTATTACTGCAGGGTTGATGATAACCTATTTAACAGAAGTACACGGCCGACGTTAGGACGAGGCCTGTGCTTCGGCTATTATACTACAGCCTGATATGTGCAATTGGCGGGAGTGCCAAGTTGCACCTGTGTGTCAAGGTAACTAAGGCATCTGACGCGTTTAGTCAGAGACGCCAAGGGCGACGCTACGAACTGTCATTATTGAAGAACTTTGCTATTGACCATGCACGTCTATTCTGATGTTTACCTTTTTGAATGCCAAATGTATACCTATCGATGTCAGGTCAGCATGACCTTGTTACACTGACTGTTCCTGTTGATATTATGTGTGTTCCCGTCAATAAATGTCTTGAAACATGCCTGCAGTGTCAAAGCATCCTTGATTACTGCATGTGAGAGTATGGGTTGCAGGATCTACATCTATACGAGCCTAAACACATTCGCGTCTTCATTCGCACCCACACTCAACTCATCATACGCTCGCACTACACATCTAACAACATGTAAACTGTCTTGGGCCAGTGATCACCTCAACAAGAAAAAAAAGACAGTTACACGCTTGTAGATCCATCTTGTGCTACAGGAAGGGTTATTAAATGTGTCACATTTGGCGGCACTCTAGAAAAATATCCTACTGCTGTAATTCGCATTGCCACTCCTTTCTTTACTGGAGATGTGCATGCTTGTCTCTTACCTAATCCTATTGCGGACCTTATTATTGGTCGTATTCACGGAGTTAGGGAGTGTACCCCACAGCAGATTGCTGCTTGGGAAGATAATAACATGCAAGCTACAAATGCAGTGGTTACAAGAGCACAAGCTCTACAAACACCCGAAACTTCACTGAATAGTGATAATGGAGTTGATAGCCAAGATAGTCACTTAGTGATTACTCGTGACTCTTTCATAAAATTGCAAGAAGAAGATCCTTCTTTAAAAAAATTCTTCGTTCTTGCGAAGAAAGGTGATCCGAATCAGGATACAAATAGAAAATCTTGGATTGCAATGAGAAACGGCGTACTTGTACGTATGGTACAAGATTCGACTACGTCGGCACATTCGCAAATTCTTGTTCCCAAGAGCATGAGAGTGCAAATATTACAACATGCTCATGACTCGCAATGTGCTGGACATATGGGTTTTTCCCGTACGAAGTCGAGAGTCCTTGCGGCTTTCTTTTGGCCTTTTGTCAATAAGGACATTCGTATTTACTGCCGATCATGCAAGGTATGTCAGGAGGTCAAATCTAGAGGACCACGACATGCTGCGCCTATCCAGGCTGCTGACATTCCTATTCGGCCGTTTCAGAAAATACGTTGGCCAGAGGCTATTCCTCTTAAGAGCATATCTACTACAGATATCGCAGATGCTCTTTGGTTGATATTTTCTCGCTTGGGGTTCCCCAGAGAAATATTGTCAGACCATGGCACTCAATTCATATCTGACACTATGTCACAGGTAATGTCTACCTTACATATTGAACGATCTCTCAGTAGTATCTACCATCCTATGTCTAATGGGTTAGTTGAGCGTCTGAATAGAACGCTCAAGACTTTGCTTGGTAAGATAACTGAAGATCATCCTCAAGATTGGGACAGGGTTTTACCCGCGGCTCTCTTTGCCTATAGAGAAGTCCCTAATGAACACACAGGATTTTCTCCCTTCGAACTTGTCTTTGGCGCGCGTCCACGCGGCCCTATGTCTTTATTACACGATCTCATCACTGCCGATGATATTAGCGATGAAACTCAATCCTCATATGAGTATGTCATTGCTCTTAGACAAAAGATCATTGAGGCATGTAAGCTAGCAACTGCTTCATCAGAAATTGCTAAAGAGAAGGCAAGACAGTTTGCTAACAAGAATAGATGTCTACGACAACTTTGTCCAGGTGACAAAGCATTCGTCCTACTCCCCAGTAGGGAAAATAGACTTCTTATTGCATGGAAAGGTCCGTATGCAATAGTCTCTCGGATTTCCGATGTTGACTATGTGGTCGATATTGATGGAAAGCATAAAACTTTCCACATAAACATGCTTTCGGAATTTCACGAACGTCCGGACTATTTGCTGCCTATTTTCCAGGCAACGGATGATGCTCCTGCACCTCACGGTCATTATTCATCCCTGTCTGTCATACAGGATGAGGAATCTACCTTCTCTGATGTTAATCTTCCCCTTCCAGTGGTTCCATTACATTCTACGGAATCTTGGAAAAACGTTTCTGTTTCTCCTAATCTTTCTGGTGACGAACATCGACAAGTCTCGTCGATGTTACAAACATTTCAGGATGTTCTCACTGACATTCCTGGACACACAGATGTCATAGAACATGACATAATTCTTACCGACAATAATCCAATTAGGGTTAGGCCTTATCCTATTCCTATACACTTTCAGTCGCAAGTGGAAAAGGAATTGGATGAAATGATTCAATTAAATATAATTGAACCATCGACTTCACCATATTCTTCTTCCATGGTTATTGTCCGGAAGAAGGATAAGAACATACGAATTTGTGTTGATTATCGCAAATTGAATCAGGTCACAAAGTTCGATGCTGAACCGATGCCTTTGTTAGAAGATCTACTGATTAGACTTTCTAATTCTAGATTCTTCACTAAACTTGACTTGTCTAAAGGTTATTGGCAAGTGCCTTTAGCAGCGCATGCCAAACCTCTTACTGCTTTTTCTACACCTAGGGGTCTATTTCAATGGAATGTTATGCCTTTTGGTCTCATGAACGCCCCTGCCACTTTCGTTCGCATGATGCGTCGAATTCTGTCACATCGTTCGGATGTCATCGCATACTTAGATGACATCTGTCTCTTCAGTGATACCTGGGAAGATCACTATTTAGGGTTATATGACTTACTGTCCACTCTACGTGAGAATAATTTGACAGCGAAACCTTCTAAAGCTTTTGTTGGTTTTGGTGAAATCTCTTTCCTGGGTCATCGTGTTGGTCATGGTCTCTTGAAGACAGAAGACCACAATACTTCCAAAATACTGAACATCTCTGTTCCTAAAACGAAGAAACAAGTTAGGAGTCTCTTAGGTTTAATTCAATTTTATGGGAGATTTATTCCAAATTTATCTTCGATCATGGCACCTCTCTCTCAACATTGTTGAAGAAAGGTTCGCCTAATCTGGTCCGTTGGTCTGAAGAATGCCAATCTTCACTAGACCAAATCAAGAATATATTTTCTTCTCCTCCCATCTTAAGATTACCTACTCTTGATAGGACTTTTGTTCTTCGGAGTGATGCTTCATCCACTGGGATTGGAGCAGCACTGATGCAAGAATATGCAAATACTCTGCATCCTGTTATGTACATTTCTAGAAAACTAAATGCGGCAGAGAGGAACTACTCGGTTTTAGACCGTGAGTTGTTAGCGATGGTTTGGTCAATTCTAAAGCTACAAAGATTCCTCCTGGGCGCACATTTCATTCTAGAGACTGATCAGAAAGCTCTTACAGCTATTCAGACTAAGAATTTGAAGAGTTCGAGATCCACTCGATATGCTATAGCTCTTCAACCTTTTCACTTCACGGTACGAGCTATCCGTGGTGCGGATAATGTGATGGCTGACATTTTGTCTAGATGCCCACATGACTCCAACTAATACTTCTGTCCTATATTTCCATATATTACAGAGTCATAACACACCTATATTTCTACAATAGATTAGCACATCTGTACTTACTTTATATGTACACACTATCGTGCTTTGTTGTCATCTTCTTCTGTTCGTTTTTTAAGATGATAGAGGAGGACTGAGTAGTTAATATAAGGGCCGTTAGTTTACTAAACAGCCACAATTATTAATAATGTATTGTACCTTATGAAGCATATTAGTTATTAATTAGCATTATATTGCTTGTACTTTCTCAGAATGTCATTGTTGAGCTGAGGACTTACCTTACTAGTATCAAGCATGACGAGTTCTAGATTGTGTACTTACCCTCGGAATACCAGAGCATATGTCCTGGATCGTCATGTAGTTTAACTTTACTATGTACTTATGTCATTACATGTCAAAGAATGTACTATTTAAATTTTCCTATCAGATTTGTACATCCATTTTTAAAGACAATATTAGAGTATGCTGTTTAATGATGATTATGGTAACTTGCATACGTATATTGTGTTTACATGCTAACGTGATGTGTGTTGGTGACACCTCCCCGATGTGAATATTTTTTGAGACATATTTATTTTTCTGTTGAGGTATATCCTCACCAGACACTCTATATTTAGCCTCATGTTAGGCAATTTAATTAATTATCAGCGCATAATTCGTGCGTTTTGAGCCGCTTATCGCATGCTCTTTGATATTTAAAAAAAAAAAATATGTTCCACATTTTTTTTTATCGGGAGGAGGTGGTGATATGTTGCGTGATAAATTCTCGCAACATCGTTTTATTACAATATCTATTTTATAACGCAAGGGCAACAACTGCTTGAAATTTATAGTCACTTTTCTCGGTAAGCATTTGTCTTCCCGCGTTGGTATTGAATGCAGTTAAGTTTTGAGCTGTGGTCTTTTTGCGCTGGACTGCGCATGACTGGTCTTGTTTTTTGTTCTGTCAGGGATGTGTAGTCCTCTTAATGGATATTTCGTTTATTCGAGATAATACCTCTAGTGTTTCCCACATGTCGGGAGGCGTGATATTTCTGTGTATGTCCTGAAGGCAAGGTAAATTGACTTTTCATTAACTCTATCGATTTTGGGTCGTGAGCGATTTCGATTCATAGCCTGTCTTCGAAAGTCGTCGTCACGAGATGTTTTCCCAGCTCACATGTCGCTGTATTGTACTGCATCGGTTGATGCATGTCCCAAGGACCATTACTTGCTACTTTGTTAAATGAACTAGGTTTGGAAAACCTTTATTATCTAGAGGATATTTTTGAGGACATTATTTATACTTCGGCAGACGTGTCTGTCTTGCTGAAGTCAGACTAAGGAGAGTGAACTGATCTCATACATCTGGTTATCTCCTGGCTGTTATAGAAAAGGATGGAGTTTTTCACCTGACTACATTTACAGCACTATGAAATATAACATGCATCTGACTCATCATTGTAATGCTGTCTACCGTCTATTGCTGTATTGAATGTTGCTGTGATAATGACTGTTTGATGTGCCTACATATTCGCGTAACCATTTTGTCACTGTGGCGTCCACAATAAATAATGAAGAAAAACGTCAACGGCTGTTACAAGAATCATTGACTTTATACGTCGTGAGTTTACTGACGTTCTATGTGGATTGCCCTGTTATTTTTGTATGAACATTGTTTGACTGAACACATCTGCACACTACACAAAACCAGACATACGGATACCATCCATCATCATATGGCATCACGCATCACTCACACCATTATTGATCCTTATATATTAATTTTAGTTCTTGTTGTATGCTATTTTACTATATTCTGCTATTCTCTAGGTCTGTCTATTCTCCACACCTATTCCACAGTTATGGATCAATTGCATGCCTGTAAATAATGTGATATTGGTTTTCTCTGTTGTTCATACTTCCTACAGTTTAATAGGAAATGCTCTATATCATTTTTGTCTAGACACTCTGCACAGTAAGATTCTTCTATTCTAAAATAGCTCATTCATAGTTGCAGTCTACGAAGTTTCTTATTGTTATAAATTTTAGGATACCTGACACATTCTTGTTGGAGCCTTGAACAATTTATATGCATGTCTGCCCTTCAGGCTTCCATCCCACTCTACTGTCCATTCCTCAGTTATTATTCTTTTAATTAATCTTTTGATCTCTGTTTTACTTACCCTCACATTTGTTTGGTTTTTACTTATTTCTACTTTTCTTAGCTTCTTTATCCGCCTTTTCATTTCCTTCTATGCCCTAATGTGAAGATATCCAAGCTATTAGAGCAGAAAATCCTCTGGAGCATAGGTAAGTATTTGCCAGTAATATATCTCCCGCCAGTAATATATCAGTTCTACTGCATTCTCGTAAGTTTCTTATAGCTTGAATAGCTGAAAGTGAGCCTGTTAATACTGTCAGTTTATGAGGAGGGCTGCTAGAGAAGATTTCCAGAGTTTTCAGAATTGCAACCATCTCTGCCGTGAAAACAGATGTATTATCTGTTATACTATATCCTTCACCACTTGCCACATGTGAACATAAATTCCTATCCCCAGTTTGTTATCGTCTCCTTTAGACTTATCTGGGTACACTGTCCTTCAATATTTGTTGAATATATTTCCTGGCTTTGTTTTTGATAGTTGCCATATCAGTTGTTTTATTAATTATGCCTGCCAGGTGGTAGTCTGTATGTGGTTTCTTGGGTTCCCAGGGTGGTACCACCGGCTTGTATATACTACTGATATTAATTGATGTATTTAGGGCATCCAAGTGTACTAATTCCTCCATGCATTTCAAACCTGTCGGGTATCTACTGGTATTCATTAACCTGTTCTGAGTGGTTGTTAATTGATACCTAGCAAATGCTCGATAAGCTGAATGAGTCTTGTCCAACATAATTTTGGTCATGTAATTTAGTCTTCGTTCCTTTCTCCGAGGTTCCAAAGGGAGGACTCCTAATGCCACCTCCAGAGCACCCTCTCGATGTTGATCTGACTGCGCCAGCAATTGTACAGAATGCTTGGTGCTGAATTCAATATAATGTAATATTGTGACTATGTGCTATGGATGGAAGATGCATCTCAGAATTGAAGAGCAGAATAGCTCAGGCAAAAGTAGCATTCTGTAAAATGAAGAGTTTTTTATGCAACAATTCTTTGTAATTGGAAGTAAGAAAGAGAGTTCTTCATTGTTATATAGAACCAATCCTGACATATGGGAGTGAGTCATGGACAATTAGTAAACAGATAGGGAAGACAATAGAGGCAACAGAGATGTGGTTTACAGAAGAATGTTAAAAATACCATGGACAGCCAAAAAGAGCAACGTGCATGTCCTGAAAGAGGCCAATGCACAAAGGAAACTTATTTCACAAGTTAGAAAGAAGCAATCCACTTTTTGGGGCATGTTTTGAGAAGAGGAAAGCAGGAATATATCGTAACAACAGGTAAGACTGAAAGAAAAAGAGATAGGGGAAGACAAATAGCAAATACTGGACAGTTTGACATCGTGGCATGGAAAGAAGTCAACAGCAGAATTGATAAATTGTACTGGAGACAGGAAGTTGTGGAGAGACATGATCTCCTACGCCACTAGACACGGTACTTGAAGAAGAAGAAGAAGAAGAATATGTGCTGTATAGCACTTTGAAGTTTGAAGATATACAATATTTTAATGATTTTCTCATCACAGATACCAGCCAAAAATCCCATGTTCTGGCTGTTTGTTTCAAATATGGCGATATATTTCTGATGTCAGGATATGATGACATCTGTCCAGTTATGGTCTACACAACTTTAACAGGTAACATTTCTTCTTAGTTCTTGTAGGAAAGTGTTTGTAGAGAATGTAGCATTTTTATAGTTTAGCAGCCATCATATTTTTCTTGCTAGTGTTTGTACTAAAGTTAGTAGCTGTAATATGTTTATTTCTAGTGTTTGTACTAAAGTTAGTGGCTGTAATATGTTTATTTCTAGTATTTATACTAAAGTTAGTGGCTATAATATGTTTAGTCCTAATGTTTGTACTAAAGTTAGTGGCTGTAATATGTTTAGTTCTAATGTTTGTACTAAAGTTAATGGCTGTAATATGTTTAATTCTAGTGTTATGTACTAAGGTTAGTGGCTATAATATGTTTAGTTCTAGTGTTTGTACTAAAGTTAGTGGATGTAATATGTTTAGTTCTAGTGTTTGTATTAAAATGAGTGGCTGTATTATGTTTAGTTCTAGTGTTTGTACTACTGATAGTAGCTGTAATACATTTAGTTCTAGTGTTTGTACTAAAGTGAGTGGCTGTAATATGTTTAGTTCTAGTCTTTGTACTAACTTTAGTGGCTGTAATATGCTCAGTTCTAATGTTTGTACTAAAGTTAGTGGCTGTAATATGTTTAGTTCTAGTCTTTGTACTAACTTTAGTGGCTGTAATATGTTCAGTTCTAATGTTTGTACTAAAGTTAGTGGCTGTAATATGTTTAGTTCTAATGTTTGTACTAAAGTTAGTGGCTGTAATATGTTTAGTTCTTGTGTTTGTACTAAAATTAGTGGCTGAAATATGTTTAGTTCTAGTGTTTGTACTAAAGTGGGTGGCTGTAATATGTTTAGTTCTAATGTTTGTACTAAAGTTTGTGGCTGTAATATGTTTAGTTCTAGTGTTTGTACTAAAGTTAGTGGCTGTAATATGTTTAGTTCTAATGTTTGTACTAAAGTTTGTGTCTGTAATATGTTTAGTTCTTGTGTTTGTACTAAAGTTAGTGGCTGTAATATGTTTAGTTCAAGTGTTTTGTACTAAAGTTAGTGGCTCTAATATGTTTAGTTCTAATGTTTGTACTAAAGTTTGTGGCTGTAATAGTTTTAGTTCTAATGTTAGTACTAAAGTTAGTGGCTGTAATATGTTTAGTTCAAGTGTTTTGTACGAAAGTTAGTGGCTGTAATATGTTTAGTTCTAATGTTTGTACTAAAGTTAGTGGCTGTAATATGTTTAGTTCTAATGGTTGTACTAAAGTTAGTGGCTGTAATATGTTTAGTTCTTGTGTTTGTACTAAAGTTAGTGGCTGTAATATATTTAGTTCAGTGTTTGCACTACTATTAGTGGCTGTAATATGTTTAGTTCTAGTGTTTGTATAAAGTGAGTGACTAATATATTTAGTTCTAGTGTTTGTACTAAAGTTATTGGCTCTTATATGTTTAGTTCTAGTGTTTGTACTAAAGTGCATGGCTGTAATCTGTTTAGTTCTAGTGTTTTTACTAAAGTTTGTGGCTGTAATATGTTTAGTTCTAGTGTTTGTACTAAAGTTAGTGGCTGTAATATGTTTAGTTCTAGTATTTTGTACTACTGTTAGTATCTGCAATATTTTTTTTACTGCTAGTGTTTATACTGCAGTTAGCAGCTGTAATATTGTTAGTGTGAGTGTGTGTAGTCCTACAGAATTTTAAAATTTGTATGTGTTAGCATTTATTTATTTTTTAAATTTATTTTACCGATACTTTTGTGCATGTTTATTTCTAGGTGTGAAAATTGATTGGTCGAACTGTGGTGAATACCTGGCTGTTGGTGGGTTTGTTCGTCTTCCAAATCTACAGTGTCGCAATGAGGTTCACTTCTACTCAAAAGATGGAAGCTTGATCCACTGGGTCAGTTTACCTTCTCAGGTACATTAGCTTGTTGTTTCTGGCCAGTTTATTTAAATTTTAGTTACATCCATGTTCCTTCTTACACTTTCTGTTTGAAATATTTGACTAATGCAGTTTTCTTGTAAATTCATATACTTTTACAACACAACAAATAAAAATAAATTATGCGCACACATGTAGGCCTATGTGCACATATATTTATGCACACAAGCTGCAGCACACACACACATACACACACACACATACATGACATATACTTATAAACACACACTTTGAATGCTTATAAGTAAATATAATTAGCATTTGAAGTGATATTCAACTATGACATTTTCACATATGATTAAGACTAAATTATTTGGAATGGAAAACAATATATTTCCTAATTATAATCTATCCGAGGTTGAACGGGATATTTTTCATCATTAATTTTAAAAAAAGGGTGTGAAGAGATTACCATATTAGAACAATGGAAAATGCACACACAACCACGCATTTTAACACTTCAAATTTACTCTGTTTACACAAATTGAAAAGGCCAAATAATATCCAAAATCAAGTATCAGCTATTGAAAATATTATCTGGAAGTAGAGACACTATGCATTCTAATTATAACCCATCAGAAGTTGGATGGGAAAGTTTTCTTCATAAATTAAAAATAATAATAATATTAAATATGTGAAATCACGCATTTTCAAAATGTCTAATATCATCAACATTGTTGAGACTGATGAGCAAGATTGACATACCTTCTGTATTTTTGTTATGGAATGGCAGTAAAGGTACTTGTGCAAAATGCTAGACTCAAGACTTATTTCAGAAGTGAGTTTAAAGCATTCAAAGTGTGTAAATGTGTTCCATATTAACAATTTCCTAATGATGATCATAACTTTTTACCTTTGGTCACTTATTCATCATCATCATTATGGGGTCGGAGTGGCTAAGAGGTATGGCATCTGCCTCGTATTCAAGAGGTACCTTTTCCAATCCAGCAGAGTGATTATAATTTATGGAAATATTTTTTTCATAACCAGTGGTCCTAATTATGACATACTCCCCCCTGGTCTCATGGGTAGTGAGATCGGATGCCTACCTTTTCGGATAAGGGCGAAAAAATAGGAGGTCCTGTGTGCAAGTTGCGCATGTTAAAAATCCCACGGCAGTTGGAAAATCGTAAAGAGTAGGCCATAAGGCCGCTGCCCTGGCAAAATTTAAAATTAGGAAACCTACCCACCACAAAAATATTTATAGAATGTGTGATTCCTATACAGAATATACACACTTTGGGATTCTCGCCGGTGCTACAGAGTCGTGCACTGCGCTGAGATCCTCCTTGTGTGATCTAAGGGAGGAGATCGGAGCACTGATGGCTTTGTCCATGTGCAATGAAGATAGTCCCTCAAACCAAACCAAACTAAATCATCATCATCATTACTATCATGGTTTTCCTTTCTGTTCCCTATGGAGCATTGAGCCAACACTGTTACTAGCCACCTTATAAGCATTCACATGCTCTTGCATTGGGGGTTTCTGTACAATTTGTTTACATAATGACGTTGCCAGCCCCATCATAGTCACATATTAGTCACCTCAGTGCCTGAGGGAGCTATAGTCCTAATTTTTCTTTGCTCGTAAGAAACTCCTGGCATTTACACAGGGTGATATGATAGCAATATAGCTTCATTTTATTCACTATACACTCTGTTTCTCTCAACAGGGGAAGCCACTCACAGCTATGACATGGGGTCACAATGATAAAAGGCTGTTCCTAGCTGCAGGGTGTCACATGTATGTTGCTTGGGTCAGTAAACAGGTGGCGCCACTGCAGTTCTTGTGTCAGAGAGTGGCACATCAGGCTCTTCGTACTGAAAAGGCAGTTGATAAATTGCCCCTGCCCCAGAGACTACGTTGTGGTGTGAAGGCTTTGTTTTCTCCAACAATCAAGGTTATATAGATGTATTCACATACTTGTTATAATTTACCACTGCTGATATTATTATTGCATTACCCACAAAAATGTAATTTAAGGTCGTTATATCAGGAGAACTGGTAAAGTAGGACAGTCATTCTGCCAGATTCTTTGAACAAGAGCTGTAATTTTTCCCTACAACTTTCAGACTAGGACTCTTAACTTGCCAGATAAGCAATGGTGTGACTGAGGGGGGGGGGGGGGGGGGGGGGGAGTGGGGGGGGGGCGGGGGGGGGGGGGTGGGGGGGGGGAGGGGGGGGGGGGGGGGGGGCGGGGTGGAACTGTGGCATTTGTTATGGGCAGCTGAATGGCTACCAGTGTTTAAGATTCACTGACCTGGGTTTATTAAATCAGTTAACTAATCAGTGCCGTTGACTTGTTTGGTTGCATAGGATGATGATGAAACACTTCCATTAATCATGTCTGCTTGCAACTGGCTCTTTCTCTTCAAACACATAATCCATCAATCACTTCTGTTACAGTGTCTCTCCTTTTCTCTGTGCCTTCCATAACAGTGCCTGGCAAGTATTTTTCTCAATTAAATTGCTGTCTTTTAAACAATTAGAGCTACGTCCCTGATCCCCTACGTCTACGGGACTTTGTGTGTAGTCCACCGCCAGGAGGTGAACGACTGTTCTGTACAATGATTCGTCATGGAGAAGAAACTTCAGGTGGGCACTACACACTCTACTTGGAGTACCTTGGTGGCCTTGTGCCACTTCTCAAGGGCAAGCGAGCTAGTAAACTCAGGCCAGACTTCATCATTTATGACCCCAAGATCAAGTCTTCAGGAAAGGGTAAGCATGTATGTTTGCCTCAAAAGGTTGTAAAGTGTGAATGTGCAGAAGTATTCTATGCTAGACATCTTTTTTTCCAGTGAGATTTGAGGGAACCTTCTCTGGCATTTTTTCTTACATCGCATATAGTAGCTGTTATTTTTATGCCCACTTTCCACATATGCAATCTATACATTGAGATATGAAACAATTACTTCACATGTGTATAATGAAGAAGAAGAATATAAAAATATGTAAAACAATAATTGAAATAATAATTGTAAAAACATATAATAATTTGTAAAACAAGAAATAATTTTTAAAAAATATATAAAAATTATAAAACTGGACAGTTTGACATCATGGCATGGACAGAAATTAAGAACGTAATTTATAAACAGTACTGGAGATAGGAAGTTGTGGAAATCATCTAAGAAGATACATAATGAGGTTAATTTGCATTGTATTTGAGTTTCAGCTACTGCCTGGAAAACTCAAGTTTTAATTACTAGGCTAGTTCACAGTGCAAATTCTGGTTACTAGTCACAATTGCTAATTCACGTTGACAGACAGATTACATGTCCAGGTTTCAGGTTTAGTCTTGGTTGCAAGTATTTATTGCTAAGTCCTTACTCATAAGGTAACAGCAGTTAGCATGTGAGTTTTCTGCGATTGTTGTATAATTATTTCAAAGACTGTATCGTTATTGAAAATTGTGGGATGCTGACATTATGGAATGTAACTTTGAAAGGGTGCAAATACCACACAGTCATGGCATTATTCACATTAGAACAAAAGCATACCTTCAAATATAGGAAACATATTCTTGAAAAGATCATTTAAATTTAATGAAATTTTGTAGTCTGTAATAAGACTGAGTGTGATAAAATAACATTGAAAGTCACATTTACCTGTGCCATCCTATAATTCATTCTGTGCTCTTCACTTTAGTTTGAACGCCATGCCTGAAGGAGCAAATACTCTGGCAGTATTTGGTATTTTCAATTCATTGTTTACACTCCCTTCCCTCCATTCTTGTTATGTTGGGACTTCAGCGACCATCTTTTGCTGATTAGGGTAATCAATCCCTTTCGTTTGATTGAACCCATATTGACGCCTGTGATCTATAGAGAGAAGTGTGGTTTACTAATGTGTAACACATTTTCCTACTAGACCAGACAGTGCAGGGGAGCGACCGGATTAGTGAGTAAACAACCTAGTGACGACCACCGATGATTATCTCTGATAATAGCTCTGTCTGCCCAGTTTGTTGATTGTTGGCTAGGACCGGGTAAATGACACAATCATTTCTGGACAAGACTTTTAGAAGAATAATTATCCATCTTGAAAGAGATTGCCTGTGATCAATTTTGAAGTCGTGAGTGTAAACATGATCAATAATAGACAGAAGCTGGCATACCATATATGATGACTGTATTTGTGCATTTGTTACACAGGAATTTTTTCGTGAGACAAAGGGAAATATACACATCTTGCATGCTATTGGCTTGGCATTTGAAATGTAAAAATACAACATTTCTGACTGGAGCCTAATCATTTAGTAGCAATCTGGATGTGGGCCGAATGTTGCCTTATAATTTAGTGCCTTGTGAGTTAACCAACACTGTGAAATTTAACTGGTCAAGAAGACATCCAGACAAGCCAGAATAAACAATAGGATCAGGATTCCACTTTAAAGGACCGGACAACGTGTTTGAGCATCTTGTAGACCTGATATCCCAGGAAAGGTCTACATATATTAATATGAAACGCCAGGAATCCTAGGAACCTGAACACTAAGTCATATTGGGAATATATTGTAAAGTAACACCCTAGACTATGTGTAAGAGGCATCTTAATCAGGTTGCCTTAACTATTTCTCTGAGCTAGAAGTCAGTCTGCATTCCCAAAGAAATTTGGGGTAAGTTGTACATTTCATAATTCTCATCATCTCATCTCAACCCATAACCCGTCATGGGTCGTAGGGGTGCCATGGTGGAAGCATCAGCAGACAGGGTCCTCCACTGCTCTCTATTCTCAGCAATGCGTACAAGTGTGGAGAAACCGTGTCCTGCCCATTCTTTGATGTTATCAGCCCAGGATTTTCTTTGCCTTCCTCTTCTCCGTTTACCTTCGACTGTTCCCTGGAGGATCGTTTTCGAAAGGGAGTCATGACGAGTTACATGCCCAAACCAGGCAAGCTTTCGACGTTTCACTATTGACAAAAGTGGTTCTTGATGGCCTGCATAGGTGTTTATCTTCTCTCTAACATAGACATTTGTTTTGTGCTCTTTATAGCAAATGCGCAAAATTCTTCTATAACATTTATGCTCGAAAGCCTGAATCCTTCGCTCCGTATCTGCAGTGAGTGTCCAGCCCTCACACCCCTACAAGAGAATAGATAATACAAGTGATTTGTATAATTTGATCTTCACAGGAAAACTGATGTTACTTTTCCAGATCACATTCAACCTTGTCATGGCAGCTGAGGCCATCTCAAGTCTTGTCTTGATTTCTTTATTTGATCTTCCATCACTACATATAGTGGACCCGAGATATTTAAAGGTGTTAACTTCTTCTAACGTTTGCCCATTTAACGTAATGTTGGTCGGAACATGTTTCTTATGGCTATTCACCAATATCTTGCTTTTTTCTATATTAATTTCCATCCCATATGTTCATAATTCTATATTTTGCATTTATTACCAACTCCGCCTAGGCCAGTCCCAAGCCTGGAGGAGGGTGGCCTGCATGAAGGCCATAAGGAGGCAGCCCCTCCACCATGCAAAGGCACAACAGGCCAATCACCTGTTTGCTTTAAACTTTTGATTTCGAGAACTACAAGAGAGAAAACCAGACTGATTCTAAAGGCGACAAACTGGAAGGGACTACGACTTATGGAACTTGGAACACAAGAAGTATAAATGGGAAAGAAGAGGAGCTGGTGGAAGAGATGAAGAAAGCAAAACTAGAAATCCTGGCTATAACGGAAACAAAGAAAAGAGGACAAGGAGTCATGGATCTTGATGGCAACACGCTGCTCTGCAGTGGTGTACCCACATCTGAAAGAGATAAAGAGGGCATGAGTTGCATTGTGGCCAAAAACCAAAAAGATGGTATCAAGGGATGGAACTTTGTCTTGGAGAGCATTATGCTTGTAAAACTAAAAGAAGGAGAAACCATAGTCAACCTGGTCATAGTGTATGGGCCAAATGAGGATGCGAGAGCAGATGTCAAGGAGGAATTCTTCGAGCTGCTTCAAATTATCATGCTCGGAGATTTCAATGCCAGAGTTGGAAATGACCATGCTAGATGGGGGTGGAGTTATCGGAAGATATGGAGAAGATACTCTCAATGACAATGGAAAGCGACTCCTTAGATTCTGCAGTGAGCAAAATCTGATCATTACAAACACAAAGTTCCCCCATAAGCGCATACATGCATACACTAGATGTGAACCAACTAAGAATGAGTCAGTGATCGACTATGCCATTGTTAGGAGGAGCTCATTCAAATGTGTCCGGGATGCTAGAGTCTAGAGGGGGCCAGAGATTGGAAATGATCACTACCACTACCTGCTTACAATCAAAAGAACAACTGAAAGAGTTGCTCAGCCTAGGAACTGCCCAACATTATGCAAGATACTAAGTAAACGAACAGGAGAAATGAGCATTAAGACCTACAAGCTGAGAGAGCCATAAATTAAGACCAGATATCAGGGGCTTATTGCTGCAGCGGTGAGCAACACAGAAGAACAACCTGATGACTTGGACACCCTGTGGCTTAAATTCAAGGACATCATAAAGACAGCTGCTGCAGAAGCATGTGGTGAAGTCCGACTTGGGAACAAGAGAAAGAATACACCGTGGTGGACAGAGGAAGTCAAAGAGAAAATAAGAGATAAGAAAATGGCATGGAAATAATACTTAGGAGCTAAAAACACAACAGGACAAATAGAGAAATATAGAGAATATGTGACACTCAAAACAGAAGCAAAGAACAAGATGCTAGCAGCAAAACAGAAGTCCTGGGAAGAATTTGGAGAAAAGCTAGAAAAAGATGCGCAAGAAAACCAGAAATTGTTCTATAAGACCCTAAAGAACATGAGGAAGGAAAAACAATGTCCTCTCAAATTTATAAAGGACAAGCAAGGCAAATTGCTTACTGCCCTGGGACCCAAAGATGCAGCAATAGTGAATGCAGTCAGCGACCCATAGCTTGACTGCTTGCATCAAGACCAGCAAACCAGAGCTGGTCAAGACCGTACTCCACCTCCACGTGGTGGTCCTGGAAACAGTCTGCAGTAGTGCAGTCTGGCTGAGCGAGTACGGATCGAAATGGGAAGGCAAACCCGGCCCCTAAAAAATGCCGTGCAGAAGTCGGATGTGTCGACCAAAAGGTGCAGATATCACAGCTTAGGCGCAAACAGACACAACGCAACCACCGTCCTTTTCAGGGCGAACAAGGAAGAAGAAGAAGCTTACTGCCCTGAAGGAAGTAATGGAAAGATGGAAAGAATATTTCACAGAACTCCTGGATGGTGAGCATGGTGAAGCATCAGAAATGATAACCACTAACACAGAAGCGAAAACCATTGATGGTGAAGATGACATAAAGATGGAAGAACTGAAGGCAGCACTGGAGAAAATCAAGATGGGCAAAGCAGCAGGGCATGATGGTATAACACCAGAAATGGTTAAGTACATGGGAGCATCAGGCGATCTATTACTCTTAAGGGTTCTACAGGCAGTGTGGTGCAACAAGACCATACCAAAGGATTGGAGATTGCCATCATAACACCAGTTTTCAAAAAGGGGGACAATCGACAATGTGGAAACCATAGAGGCATATCCCTTCTCAGTGTCCCTGGTAAAATCTACTCTAGAATCCTAGAGCAGAGACTCCGACGCCTAGCTGAGCCACAATTGGATGAGGTCCAGTGCGGATTCCAAGCAAACCGAAGTACTCAAGACCTAATCTTCACACAGTTCAGACAGCTGATGGAAAAGGCCCTTGAGTATAAGAGTGAGATCCATCTTTGTTTCATAGATCTGGAAAAGGCATTTGACAGGGTCCCCTGGAGCAAACTTTGAGACAGTTTGGCAAGGAAGAACATTCCAGCACCTCTGATTCATGCTATACAGAGCTTCTACAAGTCTTGCAGAAATTATGTGAGGACAGCAAACCAGAAGTGTTCAGGACCACCACTGGTGTAGAACAAGGTGATATCCTGTCACCTTATCTTTTCATACTCCTCATGGACAATGTCATCAAGGCATATAAGGAGAGAACAAGAAGGTATTCAGTGGGGTACTGGAAGATGAGACAGGTCTGTATTTCAGAGCTGGCATCTGCTGATGATGTTTCCCTGATTGCTAAATCAGAGGCACATCTCCAATCTAACCTGCAAGTCTGGAAGGAAGAGCTGGAGAAGAGAGGGATTGTCATAAGCAGCCCTAAAACAAAATCCATAGTGATATATGAGAAGAAAGAAGACATCAGGTTAAACTGGGAGAACAGGTCCTGGAGCAGGTCGGCCACTTTAAATACCTCGGAGCTATTATAGACCGAAAGGGAGGCATCAAAGAAGAGTTGACCACTCGAAAAGCTGTGACCGCATGGCTTACTACACTACCATTTATACGTGCTAGAATATAGAAATAACAGACGTAAAGCAAATAAGGCATTTTCGCACAAAACGCAGGGTGATTAAAGTTCATTTGGCAGTCACAACGAAGAGAGACAAAGATAGTGCAGTTCCAGGGAAAATATTAAATGCGTGTTTTGAATGGAAAATTTTGTGAAGTGAGAGTTGCTATTTTGGTTTTTTCCGTTGTTTAGAGAGAGAGAGACGTGTGGAAAAAGTCGAGAAGCTGAGAAAACGTGTGCAAATGTTGATAATTGTACCTTGATAATTGTATCGTGTGAAAAAAGAAGGCATCGTGTGAAAATTGGCGGGAAAAAAGAAGAAATAGTATAAATAGGAGAGAAGTGTTAGAAAGTGATTTCAGGATTTATGATTCCAATCATTCCAGTATTACGGACTTTTGAGGATTTTACAAATAGTGTTAGGTGAACTTCGTCTTTGAGAATATCAAGACAAGTTTTTAAGTAGACAAGTTAGTATATTATTCCATTGGATATATATATATATATATATATATATATATATATATATATATATATATATATATATATATATATATATATATATATATATATATATATATTTCATTGTGGATATATAAATGTTCCTCTTGGATAGCCATGCATCATTGTGAAATTTACAGTGTTTGCCTAATGATATCAATAAACTCTAATTAAATTTTCTACAATTGCTGTGTTACAGTTGGATCATTTGAAAACCATTATACAAGATTGCTTATCACTAAACCTAAAGGGAAGAATGAACCTGGAAAGAAAAATGAGCAAAAGTCAAGTATTACCATCTCTGGCGGAAGACCAGTTAGCACTTGAATAACAACAACATCAAAAGGATTAACTCCAATTGAAAATAAAATCAATATAACTACTTGCACATTTAACTGACGCGGGCACATAACACAATCATTGATGCCGTGACCTGCCCGGGCACATAACAGCAGCTGGGAGACTTTTTCAGGCCATAAATCGAGGATTCCTCACCAAGAGAGAGGTTGGTAAGAAAACGAAGATGGCTGTATACCGCTCCACCTATGTCCCAGTCTTGACATATGGATGCGAGTCATGGGCAAAGACTACCACCCACAAAAGCCAGATCCAAACCTCATAAATGAGGTATCTGAGGAAGGTGGTTGAAGTAACAAGAAGAGACATGGTCCGCAGCCAGTCAAGGCCTAAAATCCCACCCCCTGCAGACCCAAGTAGAACAGTCCCAACTAAGATGGTTTGGCCATGTCTGCAGAATGGGAGAAGATCGGCTACCACGACAAGCATGGGAAACAAAGAGCCAGGGATCCAGACCCCCAGGACAACCCAGAGTCCGCTGGGAGGACAACATTAGACAATCTTTGAAGGACCGAGGACTAGAATGGAACCAGGATAGGAGGAAGACAGCCTATAGGATAGTCTGATGCTCTCTCTTCCTAACGTCTACACCTCACGATAGAAGGGGAACGACTAAGTAAGTAAGCATTTATTAACATGGGAAATTTGCTAGTGGATGTCCAAGTCAAACGAGGCTGGCAACCTCAGCATTTAGAAAGATGATTTCATGAACCACCACTGCAAGAGCTGGTGACTGCTTTATGCGTGTTTCTCATAGAGCCAAAAGCAGAGGTAGTCTCAAGTTCCATATGGAGCAGGAAGTGGATGATGATAGAACTGATGTACATACTTATTACATTAACCTTTTCAACCAGTGCATAAGTAAATGTAAACATGTTCAATATAAATGCAATGGATGTTTTCTGCTCACTGGGATTAATATTAATGCTCAGAGAGGGTAAAGTTCTGAGGGGTGGGGGAATGAAAAGTGGGGTACACCTGATTTCGTGTCAGAAAACCCAATACTCAGGAGGGTATTTATTTCTCTCTTATTTCCTGATACTAGTCAGTGGTACCAATTGGTAGTGCTATCTGGGAAACAAGTGAGTGGTATAAGTGGCTTTGCAGTCAAAGCTAGGCACCAACAGCAGACAGGTCTTAACAGATGCTGGACCATCTTTGCCATTACTCCCCGATACAATGAGGAACGTGTAGCAGCCACCAGACTTGACCAGTGATGAGAGTGAACCAGTCCATAACCTACAAAGAACAAGCACCGGCTGGAGCAGAAACCAACCAACATTTTACAGGCAGCTAAGTACCCATTCAAAGCTGCCTAGTGAACTCTACACTAGTGAATTTTTTTCAAATCAGACCATTACCTATGAGGAAATTTTAAAGACTAAAATTCACTCCACCCTTATTTATTTTACAATTGTTAACAATAATTGACTATTAAATTTTGTTATCTGTAAATATACAAATTTATAGTTGATTTAGTCATTTTGAGTGAACTGCACCCGTATGTCTCAGTCATTTTAAATACTTATAACAGAGCTATTTAAGTAATATTTTACTGAGTTAAATCAGTTGGGGGCTCATCAGAACGAGCAAAATCCTAACTCATAGAAGGTCAGGAAAGATACAAAGTTTACACTGCCTGGATCCTATCAGCCGTAGTACTTGATTTCTTTAAATTCCTATGAGGCTGCCCAGAACTGAAGCACCATTCTTTTTGAAGACCCTCAGTAGATACTCTGAATTTTGGCCACTGTTGAACCATCACTGCAGAGCAAGGGGAGTAAATCCCATGACACTGAGCAGAAAGAATAGAACTACTGTTTCTTCTGGCATGTTATAAATCTGGTATTAGGTTGTAGGCCCCTACATGTTCCTGGCAGCCTCGTCATGTAAATAACAATGTTGCAGAAACCACCACTACAAGAACAAGAGCGATTTGTCCCGGTTTACTGCAAGGGGGGGGGGGGGGGGGGTGGGGGGGGGGGGGGGGGGGGGTGGGGAGGGGGGGGGGGGGTGGGGGGGGGGGGGGGGGGGGTGGGCGGGGGGGGGGGGGGGGGCCAGACAAAGTGGTGGCTTAGAAAAGAAATAATTAGGCTGACCATGTAGACCTTCTGTGAGGTTAAGATGTCTGAAAAAATAAACAGAAGTATAGTTCATCACCCTGTATAAATGAACAAGTACAATTCACACGGAGTATTATTTAAAAAAAAAAAACATTCACTAATTCACTGACGACCTTGATGACATGATTTTCAATTATATCCCTAAAGTCCCTGGTGTCTGGAATCAACTGTGTCTTCAAACTCTCTGTGATTACTCTCTGCTTGATTGTATGAATGGTCTTACACCTTTTGTAAAATATTGTAGCCACTAATATCAAGAAACTCTCTCAGCATCATATAACTATTTTAATTTATGAAAAACAGTTTGTACTCCTACTGACAGGGAAGTAGATGCTAGAAACAATTATGTCCTTACTTTGATAAGCGTTCTGGTTTGATTGTGTGTTCTATGTAAACTTCAGCAGAGCCAAGTCATACAGGTGATGCTATTGAAAGTGACAGCAGTTCAGAATCTGACACTGATGTTTACACTGACGGATGTGGGTCCCCACGAATGCAGAGACGTCGCAGACACAAGGTGTTCAGAGCAGAGAAGGTCAACCGAAGCATCACATTCAGGACTCTTGATGAGCTCATGTATGATGATAACTTGCCAGAGGTAATACCAGACTCCAAAAAAAAATGTCAGGACAGAAACAAAGATAATAATATAAAGTGTCAGTTTGAAAAAAAATGGGTTCTCTGCAAAGTTGATTTGAGCTCTGGTCATGCTTTTTAGTTAATAGAAAGTTGTTTGAAGCCTAGTGCTACCACTAGCTGAGCCTGCTGAGTTGGGGAAGTCCTCTGGGGTTTAAGAAACTCCAAAACCCATCCCCATTTGCCACAAGGGTAAAAGAGTGAAAAACCCGAATCCCTGGGGTTCGGAAGAAGAAGTGACTGAGAGCGTTTGATAACAAATATCTGATTGCTAGAAAGTTGACTGAGAGTTTGTGATAACAAATATCTGACTGCTAGAAAGTTGACTGAATGTATGGTAACAAATATCTGACTGCTAGAAAGTTGACTGAGCGTATGATAACAAATATGATTGCTAGAAAGTTGACTGAGAGTTTGTGATAACAAATATCTGATTGCTAGAAAGTTGACTGAACGTGTGATAACAAATATCTAAGTGCTAGAAAGTTGACTGAGAGTGTGTGGTAACAAATATCTGATTGCTAGAAAGTTGTAGTCTCTGGTGAGACAAATAAAGAATAGGCATGCTTCCTCGGGCATGTCGTTCTAGGCAATGAATATGAGGTTGTACACAAGACTGGCAACCGTATCACTGCAAGGGGCATGCTGCAGTGATGACTCCATGCTTCATAAGGGGTGAAATGGAAAATAATGATAATGGTGATAATGACGACAAAGATGATGATGATTGTTTATGATCAAAATATCTGATTGTTAAGAAATTGAATGAGGGCTTGTGATTATAATATGTCACATTTACCTACCTGGAAGGGCATGGCTGCCATCTGTTATAAACAGGACAGTTTAAAAAACTGATTTAAAAAAAAATATTGTATAAAAATTAACTTTCATAAAGGATAATATTTATGCATAAAAGAAACATCACAACGGGCTGATCACCCGTTTGCCAGTCACTTCGATTACGGAAACAACAGCAAATGGGTTGATTTGCCGTTGCCCTAAAGACGTCACTAGGCGTGATGGGAAACAATGGCAAAGAAAACCTATCTGCTGTTGCCCTAAGATGCCACTAGGCGTAATGGCCACTGACTGCTTTGACGGTTGGTGGCTAAGGACGGAAGAAGAAGAAGAAGAATAAAAGAAACACTGTATAATTATTTAAAGATTCTTCTCCATTCACTTTTGAGTTTTCACTCTTTTATCCTTTTGTACTTCAACAAGCAATACAGAAACTAAATTGCATACACTGTACTGAATAAGGAACAAATGAATTAATCTAAACACCCCTCATGGGCTAATTGTAAAGTAAGGTGTGAAAAAGATCAATTAATAAAAGGAACCAAGGAAATGACTGAAGCTTTTAGGGAGAGATGATAAACCACCATTCTACAGGATTCAAGAAATCCTCAAAAATATCATTATTTTTTTCAAGACACTACCTAGAACCAGTGAAAATATACAAAGGAAGAAAGTTATTATTTTTAGTTTTCGGTACTCTATCTGTTTTTTATAACACCAACCCGCCCAGTGCTATCCAGAGACCCAAACTTCACACCTGCTCCTCACAACACAGATGATGAGGATAATTTTTGTAAGTTTAGAAGTTCTTCTTTTCTACTACTTTCATCTTGACTAAATTGTTAACTCTTACCAACAGGGGCTAATGGGGAAGATCTGATGGCAGATGGGAAGACTGTGGAAGTTATTGTCCATGATGCACCATTTCTTCACAGTGGTGATCCAAGCAGCAGGCAAGATGGGGGCAGTCTGACAGATAGAGGACATAGGCAAGAGTTTGCTTGTCTAGTCAACAGTTTCAAACGTTTGGTTTGATCTGTTTATTAGACAGTATTGGATATTGTAGATTATCAGTGTTTTATTGGTTTGTTAAGTAATCATTAAGTTAAGTGGTATGTTGTTCTCCATGTCTCTGAGCCATACAATAGGACGGACTTCACATTTGAGTTGAAGATTCTTATTTTCGTGTTGGACTTGATTTCTCTTGTTCTCCATATGTTTCCCAATGCAATGAAATCTCCTCTTGCTTTTTGTATTCTTATTTTGATATCACTGTGTGTCCCTCCAACTTTGTCATATTACTTCCAAGATATATGTATAATTCTACATCTTTTAGTGGTGTTTCTTCAAGTTCAACCTTGTTATCATTTCTTGCATTTATTCTCATAATCTTTGTCTTTTCCCTGTGTATTTTCAGGACCACTTGTTGTGACCTCTCATCGAAAATTTTCATTTTCACTTGCATCTGATTATGGTTATGGGACAGAAGAGCCAAGTCATCTGCAAAATCCAGATCATCAAGCTATTTAGTCAGATTCCACTGGATTCCATTTCTGTTGTGTGATATCGATGTTTTCATAACACAATCTATTGCTAGTAAGAAAAGAAATGGAGACAAGAGGCATCCCTGTCTCACTCTCGTTCTAATCCTAAACGGTTCTGTAAGTTGTCCTTCATGAAGAACTCTGCATGTCATATCTTCATAGGTCTTCTTCATTAAGTTAATGATCTTCATGGGAACTCCATAATGCCTCATCAATTTCCAAAGCGATTCTCTAACTACACTGTCAAATGCCTTTTCATAGTCCACGAATCTGATGTATAGCAGTGAATTCCATTCCAGACTTTGTTCAACTATTATTCTCAATGTGGTTATCTGGTCTGTACAAGATCTATTATGTCGAAAACCTGCTTGTTCATCTCTCAGTTGCTTGTCTATGGACTATTTTAATCTCTCAAGGATGATTCTGTTTAATACTTTTCCTGGCCCTGATAGTAACATTATTCCTCTATAATTTGTGCACTCTTGTAAATTTCCCTTCTTAGGCAACTTGACCAGATAACCTTCCTTCCATTCTGCTGGTATTTCCTCTCTCTCCCATACTTTGCCAAGTAGTTTGTATAATATCTCTGTAGAGGTATCAATATCTGTTTTGATGGCTTCCGCTGGAATGCAATCTGAACCAGCTGCTTTTCCATCTTTCAGAAGCTTTATGGCTTTCTTTATTTCTTACTTGGTTGTTCACAGCTGATTTGTAGCTCCTCTTCTGCTGGCTGGATGTCTAGGGGATTAGTTGGAGATGGTCTATTGAGAAGTTCCTCAAAATGTTCTGTCCATCTCTTCATTTCTTCTTGTATATTACTAAGCAATTTTCCATTCTTATCTTTTATGAGGCCATTTGCCTGCTTATATTTCCCTGTTAGCTTCTTTGTGTTGTTGTACATGTCCCTCATATTTCCTTTGGCTGCAGCTTCCTCTGCTTCCCTTGCCAAAAACAACAACCAAAAAACTACAGACTTTTTTAAACGGGTGCTCGCGTAGAATAGAAGGACTGAAAGGGTATGACAAAGTCACAAATGTGGATTTGATGACAAGAACCAGACAAGTGCCAGTGGAACAAGAGCTGAGAAGAAGATGCTGGCGATGGATAGGACACACATTGAGGAAACCTGTTGATAGCATTACAAGGCAGTCCTTGTTCTGGAATCCACAGGGAAAGAGAGGCAGAGGTAGACCAAAAAACACATGGAGAAGAGAACTGGAAACAGGTGAAAATGATGAGGAAAACAATGAAAGAACTTGAGCAGATGGCACAGGACAGGAAGACTTAGCATGTGTTTGTTGAAGGCCTATGACTAGTCCTAATATCACCGTACAAACAGCTGAGTAGAGTCCTTCCCCTCCAAACACACAATCAAACTCCCTTTATGCAAATGGCAATGGTGTTATGTCCCACTTGAGCCAAACGTGTACAAACAGAGTAGAGTCCTTCCCCTCCAGCACTCATGTGACAGTTAGCAGTAAGAAGCTGGAGAATATGCCAGGGTTCAAGCGAGTAGATATGGGTCACTATATTGAAAAAGGAAAAGGTGGTGGGGTCAGCATAGAGGGTGTTTGGAAGAGTGAGGATCCTGGTGCTCCTGCCCTGCTTAGAGACCATTCAGCATTATACCAGCATGATACAGGCAGCAGCTCTATAAATTCTGAGAATGTCGTGATTCCATTGACTGATGTAGGAGTAGGACTGAGATGGGCAGACCCAGCGGCTGAAGCTGTAAGACTTCTTGAAGAAGGAATGACAGAAGCCTCAGATACACCTTTTGAGAATAACTTAGTAGCTGATTGCAGTCCAACAGCACCAAACTGCCAGGATTTGCATAGAAGGTAAGTATAATCAGAGACTTAAAATATTTGTATTTTACTTACCCTGTCTGTTAAAACTCTTTTTAACTTCTACCATTCTGGCAACCAAGCTGTGTCAGTGCACAAAGTGAATGGTATAAGTGTACAATTTTCAACTAATTCAGCTGTCAGCTAAATAAGTCCCACATAATGGTTGTTTTTATCATGTACTTATACGCTGTACTCTCAGAACAGTCATCACACTTTGTTGTAGACATTATTTACTTTATTTTGTCTGTTTGTCATAGATTTTATTTACTTTGTTTTGCTTGTTGAAGACTTTACTAACTTTATTTTGACTTTACTTACTTTACTTTGTTTGTTGAAGATTTTATTATTTTACTTTGTTGTAGACATTTCTTACTTTATTTTGTCTGTTTGTAACAGACTTTACTTTGTTTGTTGAAGATTTTACTACCTTACTTTTTGTAGACATTACTTACTTTATTTTGCCTGTTTGTCATAGATTTTACTTACTTTGTTTTGTTTGCTGAAGACTTTACTAACTTTATTTTGACTTTACTTACTTTACTTTGTTTATTGCAAACTTTACTTACTTTGTTTGCTGTAAGCTTTACTTACTTTACTTTGACTATTTTTATGAAGACTTTACTTTGACTATGTGTTGCAGATTTTTAATTACTTTATTATGCCAGTTTATTGTAGAGTGTAATTACTTTACATCGTGTGTGCATGTTCCTAGTTGTGTCTTGGCATGCACCGAAATAGCAAGCAACGTCACTAACGGATGATTCTGCAACTGATTGTCATATGGCTTGGCTGCGCCATCCTTCAGACAATCGTGGCATGGTGAAATTTAGGTACAGTCAACACTTAAATGTTGTTTTCTGGCAAGTGCAATCGCCAAAGCAGAGGAATCAGTCGTTAAAACTCACACATCACTTACGTGGGGCACGTGGTACTCGAAAAACGCATGTTGCAAGTGCTGCACTCACCGGTTGTTATTACGGCTTGAACTCAGTGCGCTAATTGCTCGTACTTCTTGGCAACCTGCCCATGCATATTTTACCTTCTTTTATGCCATGACCTCGAAAAATTTTAAATCCTATACCTGACAGGTTTCTTTTGTTAGTGGGTATATAAAGCTCGGGGTGTCTGGGATGATACACAATTTAATATTTATCTGTCATCATAAAAATGCAATAATTATTGCAGCCTCACCAGACCCTCACTTTCCTGCCAAACCCTCACTAATGTTTCCTTATTTATTACACTTTTTTCGTGAGGAAAGTGAGGGTCTGGTGAGGCTGCAATAATTATTGCATTTTTATGATGACAGATAAATATTAAATTGGGTATCATCCCAGACACCCCGAGCTTTTGCTCACGTGGCCCCCCCCCCCCCCACCCCACCCCACCTTGTTAACAACATGAAAGATGTGAGAGACTGCCATTTTTGGACAGGGGAGGACATATACATACAAATTGACACAATTTGACACATTTTATTGACTCTGTGTTTAGACTGATTAGAGGGACAAAGTGATGCCATATTCAGATGTTGGACATCAAAATTATTATCTTGAATTGGCAACACTGTATATCCTAATTTGTAAGCCATCAGAGTTTGAATGGGATATGTTTTCTCTTGTTAAGGAAAAAAAAGTGAATTTAGGAACAACTGATAAATTTAACTCCAAGAGAAGAAGAGGAACAACTTGATAAACTGACCACAGGGCATGGGAAGAGTTTGAAGACACAGTTGATTCGAGACACCAGGGACTTTAGGGATATAATTGAAATTCATGTCATCAAGGTCGTCAGTGAATTAGTGAATGTTTTTTTTTTTAAAAATAATACTCCGTGTGAATTGTACTTGTTCATTTATACAGGGTGATGAACTATACTTCTGTTTATTTATACAGGGTGATGTCAGCTATACTTCTGTTCATTATACAGGTTGATGTGAACTATATTTCTGTTCATTTATACAGGGTGATTATAAAGTCCTTGTGCAGGTTTACATTTTACTTTGGAATTACACACAATAGAAACACACTGTAAATGGCATATAAAAGCACAATTTATTAAGTTTAAATGCAGTAAAGTTCACATTTTTGGGCTTCAACATAACTGTGATCTATTGTGATATGATCATCTATCTGATTTCCCAACTCAGTTTAAAAAGGTTCTTCAGTTTCTGCTTAGTTGTTGTTGTTTAACAAGTGCTACTGAGCTTCTCGCTCTTTAGCAGCCAATAGAAGTTGAAGACTCCTTGGTATTATCTACACTGTAGATCTCGGCTTTTCCTGTGGCTTTTCTGCCACTCCGAAACTTGTTGAGTTGAAGTCATGAGCTCCAGTTTCTCCAGCTTGGCTTGCATTTAAAGGATCGTCACATCTGGTCCCATGCTAGGAGTAAGAAGTGCATGGCATACTGTGCATTCCTCGCCATCCAATGGGGCTCTCCAACTATGCAGAGCTAAAATACTGTACTCTGGTTCTGGGCTCTCCCAAGGAATTGTCACGTCCTGCACAAAGCCACTTCTCAGCTTCCCCAAGCCTATCACTGGGTCCATAGTGAGATCCTTCTGCATGCAGTCAACCAAGTAAAAACCAAAGAATTACGCTTGGGGCTCATGTGACTTCTCCAAGCTTAGTGTGCAATACTGGTGTTACGTGCAGTCTTTGATATCTTACAATATTATACATAGGTAATTTTTTAGTGCTTAAGGGAAAGTCATTATTGAGTTACTTCCCTTGAACTCCGCGGATAAATACATTTTACTGCGATTTATTCGTTGTTTGGGTAATAATAGATTGTTCTTGCTTCAGAATATCTATGGCCTGAATTTGTGTGTGTTGTTTGTCTGAGTAGGACAAGTCTGTCTTATATCTGTATATCTTTACATATCTAAGTCGAACTATATGTTCTGTTGTCTCTAGAGAGGTCAAAGGCTATTCGGCGGATGTGTCGCTTGAGTGGTGTGATTTGGCTTCGTCCTGATAGGGAATGTGTGTGTTTTGCTATGTCGGCTTGATGCCTTGAAAAGTGATCTCAGTGGTTTTGGGGAAAGTGATAGTCGTCTAGACCTATCGTGTATGCTTTACCCCAGTGTTTATTCATCTTGCCAAGGAATGGCAGTTTCATATTCCCTCTCCCAAGGTAATCAAAGATACTCTTATGAACTCTCGATCGAAGCCACCATTGTCGATAATTACGATTTGAATGTTTAAGAGAATATATTTGACTCGATGAAAAACGACTTCGATTCCTAGCAGCACTATATTCTGTAGAATGCAGTCTATTGTTCATGACCAAATCTACAGAGCAACGAAATGTTGTATGAATGACTAACTTTAGAACAGATTCATTATCTGTATTCAAACGTGAGTGACAGTTCACGAGTGGAGCCATCTTGGAACCAAAACATGTAGGACTTTCAAGAAGAGAAAAGGGATGCCCGTATTATCGCTTGATCAGTCCAGAGATCACTGCTACACATGAGAACCCATTGTTAGCGGTTCAATATTATTATATGGAAAAATATGTGCTGAACATTATGTTGAAGAATCGTTGCTAAACGAGATTAGGTTTAGAAGTCATCTGAAATATTGTTTACAAGCTGACGTGCTCAGTCAGTGACGTCAGATGATATATGTATGGGCGATACTGAGTGCTTGGCTATTGACAGTCCATTATACCATTATTCTACATGAGTGCCCATGTAACATTGCAAGACCATTTGTCCACTGTACTATGATGTATTATGGCAACCTGTGATTTGTCACTATCTGTGCTGTCGAGTGTGTACGTCCAATTAAACTTTAGAAAAGGTACACAGTCGTTGGTGTCGATGACTTCCGGTCATACATGAGTGTGAGAAGAGAACATTTGTCAACAACACGAACCCTTATCATCATTCGCACATTATACACTCCATCCATGTCTACACAACACTGCGTAGGTCAAGTTGACATTCCATACACTACAGTGGCGCAGGCAACACCATAGGGATCTTGTCAACTGATGATGATAGACGCCTGTCTTCCCGCCTAGGAGTGTTCTGGTGTACTTTATCAACATATATTATATCCAACTAATTATCAACTTTATCAACTGGTGGACCAGCTTTCTGGGTTTGACCTCGCAGAAATTCAGAAGTCAACAGATTACCGATACCAGACCGTTTCCTGTGGCTGATACGACACACTTGCAGTATTGGTTTGCTCTTTGTCAACGCTTCGTCACGTGACCTGTCAAGTGAATGCAGTATGTAGGTCAGCGTTGTTGACATTTTTTTACATTAGACATTATAGAGTTTCACAGAACAGTTGGATCAATTCTTGTCAGTGTTAACAGAAAGACAGTATTTGTGAACTAAGAAGTCCTGGTTTCATCGATGGATCTTCTTGTTTGCCATATATGAACTTTAATATTTAAGGCCAGAATGTTTAATTGAATAAAGTGGCAGTTTGTTTGTTTTCATGAAAAATAACTTTGCCATTACTGTAAGACTGAGCCTATTTTGCAACACATACTATCATACACATAATTTATATATATTTATGTTTACATGTTATTTGTTTGTATAGTATGTTAGTTTCTATGTCAGCGGGTTGTGTTTAAGGTTGGGCGGTGTAGCGAAAGGTTTTCCTAGTATGATAGTAGTGGTAGAGCAGAAGTAGAATCTCTCTCCAGAAAGTATGAAGTTCCAGTGCCCGAGAAGTACACTGGTATCACAAGTGAGTTACAGCTGTGAATACTCTGAGCTGGACAATAGATTTAGGCTTCAGAAGTATAAGATGCTACTTCGCTATCGTAACCCTATGTGATATTATAATTAAATTAGAAAAAGTAACTCAAAATTTAACAGTTAAAAATTTAACAAGTCAAATGAGTACAATTATCCAATTTATTATGTACATCTATATATTCTTGTAATGATAAATGGGTGTTGGAAGATGGTAAAATGTATGATTATTTACAGTTACAAATTAAAATAACTAATAGAAAAAGTCTTGGATTTATCTTCCACTGAATTTATAAAACAAGTTTGTCACATTATCTCTTGCCATCTAGTTTTCATCATTAGAAAGTCGTTTTAGAACTGCTCACAGGATTTGTTGGATGGAAATATATAAACTCAACTTTATCCACGTCTGCTCGAGGTTCCTCCGACACACTGGAGTACGGAAGACTTTCCTTCAGCCCGCCCTATAACTACGGGGGACTAAGGTGTTGAAGTTTGGTTGACCTCTAGGCTTCAGTGAGCTGGATCAACTTCTTCAAGTCTTTAGTTTCTCGATCAGGAATGATCATAAACATTGATCATAAAAACCTGGAACAAGAAGTAATAGGTGGCCATTGTTCTAACAATCTCACCACCCTCTGCTGTTCATGATGCGACCATGTCTTCAGTGTTTGTATGTAAATGAATGAATCATGGTAGTATATTACAGAGATAGCATGATAAGATAATGTATAAGGTGCAGAATTAACAATATACATGAATAAATCACATGTTATGATACATGGGTACGATATAACCTTTGCCTTCCACTTATGGATGTCAAGTCACTTATGTACTTGCTGGTATGTCGTAAGCTTCCAGGCAAGAATTAGCCATAATATATTTGGCTAACCAATTAATGGTTATGCTTCCTGACAATGCCGGTGAAGGTTATCTCTGGTTAGCGTCATTCCCTTTTTTATTATATCTGCTACAATCAATCAGAAATAAAATCTGAAATAAAATGATATTAGTAATACATATATTTTTAATAAACTTACATACCCTCTTAGGATTAATAAGCTCACGGTGAGACTGTATTGGCTTAACTTAATCTGCCCTGCATGCAGCGTGAAAATAGAACTTTTCTTGCAGAGGCTGTCCTCCAGTTTCTCACTCTGGCTTCTGGATTTGGTGTGTGATTTACAATGCGCCGCTCTGTCCTTATATTTCAGTCTCTCGCGCGTACGAGAAAGCAGCTCCCAAATTCCCCAAAAGATTTTAGTTTCATCTCCTGTTTTGAAGCTATTTGAAACAATCTGTGCTTTTCCTGTACTCGTTTTTCTCTTCTGTCACTCACACACTTATCTCCTTCCTTCCTTCCTATATATCATTTCCTTTTCCCCATATGGGGCTTTCATTACATATAAGTTTTATACAATTCCGTTGAGGCTTGTTAGTGTAATAAATTTTTAAAGATTATTAGCTAACTTTTAGCCGATGTGATGAAGGTGAAAAATATTAATTATCTTTAAAACTATTTATATTTGAATAATATCCTTTTGGATATAATTCCTAGCCTATCTCCTTTGTTGAGTTATATTTATTTAATATTATTCCAACCATGCGTTCTCCTGTAGTGAATAATTTAATGTCCAGTAAATGCAAACTTTTAAAGTCGGCCATACATTCCTATATAGCTATTTCCTCATTCTTCAGTAATACTGTATGGCTTTTAACCGTAAGTCACATTTTCCGCTGTCTACCAACTTCAAAGAAAGACCGCAGCGCTGACCTTGCGCTGGTGTGTGTGGGTGTCGCGTGGGCGTGTCGCGCTACAACCAAGCAAGTGTTTACCAAATCTCGCTACAGAGCCCTCTTCTTTAAAACAGTGCCTGCACGGTTAACTTTTTGGTAACACATGCTGCAGTTCCTCCTTAATTTTCTGTTTCTCTATATCTCCTTTGATAGGATGCCTACTTAAAAAATCGGGTCCAAGATTGTCCCGTCCTGGTATGTATCTCACATTGAACGAATATGGAGATAACAGTAAACTCCACCTTAAAAGTCGTGAATTTAATTTTTTAGACACTGCTAAAAACATCAAAGGCTGGTGATCACTTTCCACAATGAAGTGTTTCCCGTAAAGAAAAGGGGCGAATTTGTTGATCGACCAGACCAAAGCGAGGCATTCACGTTCAACGGTAGAATAATTTCTCTCAGCTGTATTTAACTTTCTACTGGCAAAAGCTACTGGTAATAGCATATGTGGCGGTGTGTCTGCCCGCTGTAGTAATGTTGCTCCCGATGCCTACATTGCTAGCATCCGTTCTTAGTACGAATTCTTGTGTGAGATCGGGAAGGGCAAGGATAGGTTTATTTGTCAGCTTATTTTTCAACTCTGTATAAGCCTGTTCACACACCCCAGTCCATTGTATTTTATCCGGCTGACCTTTTTTGGTTAAGTCGGTTAATGGCGCGCACAATGAGTTAAAATGGGGTATATATTTCTGATAAAACCCGCACAGTGACACAAAGGATCTTACATCCTTCTTAGTTTGTGGTCTTGGTGCTTTTCTCATTTTCTCTACATTCTTTGGGTCCGGAGACATTTGCCCTGTAGAGATAGTGTGACCTAAAAATTCCAATGTCTCACATCCAATATGACACTTAGTTGGGCGTGCTGTCAATCCCGTTTCTCTTAATCTACCTAACAACATGGAGAGTGCTACTACGTGTTCCTCGAATGTAGTGGTAGCAATCAGAATATCATCCATGAAGTTGGTGATATGAGGATTTTGTAATGGTTCCAACAATTTCCTCATCATTCTGGTGAAGATACTTGGAGCATTCTTTAAACCAAATGGGAGTACATTGAACTCGTAATGTCCATCCGGTGTACTAAAGGCTAACAGTTTCCTAACTTCTGGTTTCACTGGTATTTGGTAGTATCCCTTGCTTAGATCTACTTTTGAAAAATACCGAGCCTTACTCAATGTAGCAAACAACTGATTGGTGTCAGGTAATGGGTCTACCTGAGATTCAGTGATAGCATTTAGTTTCCTATAATCAATGCATAACCTGTGTTCACCACTAGGCTTCCTTAATAGCACCACACTTGAGCTGTAGGGAGATTCAGACTTTGAAATAATTTTCTCTTTTAAGAGATAATCAATCTCATCCTTGAGTGCCTGTCCTTTAGCATAAGGTATAGGGTATGTCCGCATACAAACTGGTGTAGGGTCAGTAATCGTCATGTCATACTCTAACAGATTAGTACACCCCGGCTTATCTGTGAGTACATCAGCATGGATTTCTAACACCTCCTGAACCTTTTTCCTCTGCTCAAGAGTTAAATGTTCACTCACATTAACCTGAGCATAGCTTTCCGTAGTTGATAGGGGGTATTCCATGGAGGAAATTGGTTCATCCTGCATTTCTGTTGCAATGGCCAGGGTCATGATATGGGCAACTTCTGATGCTTCCCTGTCATAATACTTTTTAAGAAGGTTGACATGATACACCTTCTCCTTTCCTTTCTTGTCAATCTTATAGTTGGTCCGGGAAAGTTTTTCCAATATGACGTAGGGTCCCTGCCATCCAATTTGCAGTTTATTATTGCTGCTGGGCAACAGTAACAGAACCTTTTCTCCCACCTCAAGTTCCCTATCTTTTGCTGTTTTATTGTAGTAAGCAGCCTGCTTCCTCCTGGCCTGTCTCAAGTTATCATTTGCCAGTTTCCAACTTGTTTTCAATCGAGATGTCAACTCGTTGACGTATTGGTATGAAGAAGTCACGGTTTCTTCTGCTTTTTCATCAGTCCATGTCCGCAACAATGCTTCCAGTGGACCTTTGATTGGTCGTCCAAACAACAATGTAGCTGGAGCCAATCCTGTGGAGTTATGTGGGACTTCCCTATAGGCAAATAGTGCTGAGGGTAAGTATGTGTCCCAAGTTTCAGGTTTCTCACTAGCCAACTTTCTAAGGATTGAAATGAGCGTGCCATTGAACCGCTCTACTTGACCATTCCCTTGGGCGTGGTACGGGCTACAGTGATAATGTCTAGCTTGAAATAACCTGAATACTTCTTGTGTTAGCTTTCCCCTAAACTGAGAACCATTGTCAGTCAATATTTGATGTGGGAAACCTAATCGGGTGAATATTGTTAACAGTGCCTCTGCCACATGTTTCGAATCTATCGATGACATTGCTACTGCCTCTCCCCACATAGAACAAGTATCGACCAAGGTTAAGATATATGCATTTCTCTTCTTGGTCCTACTGAGGGGTCCAACAATATCCACGGCAACACGTTCGAAGGGCGTTCCCATGATGGGCATTTCTCCCAGTGTTGCTGGTGCAGTCCTATGTTTAGGAGCTACTCTTTGGCATTCTGGACAGGATCTCACATACCTCTTTATGTCCTCTGTGATCCCTGGCCAAAAGTAGTGACAGGCTATCCGTTGTCCAGTGGCCCCTATTCCCATATGTCCACTGAAGGGTATAGCATGTCCTAGCTTCATAACCTGCTCCCTGTATGATTTTGGCACTACAAGCTGTCCATGTCCTTTTGGTCCTGTTCCAGCTTTTCTATATAGTAGGCCTTTTTTCATATATAAGTCTCCTTTCTCTGGAGGGTTATGGCTTTTAGGTAATTTGCCAAAGCAAGGCTTCAATGTACTGTCAGCAGTTTGAGCCTTTCTCATCTCTTCTGGATGAGTATTGATGATAGTGTCCTCCTCTTTCTTAGAGCTTGCCCTGGTCTGGACTGTTGCCATCACTATGGGTCTTATAGGTTCTCCTAGAAAGACATATCTGCATCCCAGTATTAATGGGTAGATAGGGTTGTCCATCACTGCTGCTTTGATCTCTCCTTCCACATAGCGAGATCTTATGTTGATTCGGGCTATGGGCAGTGTCATGGTTCCTGCTCCCTTGACTGGTCCTCTGATTTCCACTGTTTCTGTGGTTATCTGTTCCGGACTCACCAGAGAAGAGCACACTACTGAGTCAAAGTCCAAGCCTGTATCATATAAGCACAGTACTTGGGTGCCATTCAAGGTCACTTCCTCACAGACAGGGGGATGATGGAGGTCATTCTGACTATCTGCCAGGTCCTTCCTTCCCTTGTTCTCTGTTGTAAGGCATGCAGCGTGATGAGGAGGGTTTTTCCGTCTGCATTCCGCAGTATTGTGGTTACTCATTTGGCAAGATTTACACCACTTTCCTTCCTTTCTTGGAGGTTTCTTTTCTGATCCTAGAGGGTTTTTGTCTTTATAATCAGTTCTGTGTTTGTTCTTGTTGGAATTGTCCCTGTGTTCATAGTTGGTAAAGTTTTGTGAAGGTTTGAAGTTCTCACCCTGCTTCTTCTTATTTCCTGATACTTCTGACTGAGCTGCTTGATATCTTTCAGCCATGGTTAAAATATCTTCCAATCTCTCAGCTCCTTGTTCCATAAGAAATTTTCTCATTTCTTGAGGCATGGATTCTCTCAGTTGCTCCATCATGACCATTTCTTTTATATCTTGACACTTTCCTAAGCTAATCCATTTTGTCAGATAAGTTTCCAATCTGGCAGAAAACTGGTGATAGTTTTCTCCTGGAAGTAGCTTAGCAGTTCGGAATCTCTTTCTATAAGATTCAGAATTCTTTTCGTACCTGACCAGTAAAGCTTGTTTTAAGATTTCATAATCTTCCTGGTCTTCTTTTGAGAGTTTTAAATAAACATCGTATGAAACTCCCCTCAACCCCTGAGATAGCTTAAGGCTCCATTTTTCCTTTTCCAATCCATAGGTAGAGGCCAGTCTCTCATATCTATCCAGGTACGACTCAATGGCGTCCTCTTTTTCAATAAATGGATCCAGGTGGAAACTCATGGCTCCATTTGCCGCGCTATGGTTGGAGCTACTCTCAGAGTGAGGTGAGCTAGCACCATGATTGCTAGCTGCTCCCTGGAGTTCAAGTTCCTTTAAACTTAACTCATGCGCTCTTTGTAACCTTCTTTCTTCAGCTTCCAAAATTAGTCTCTTTTCTTCTCTTTCCAGTCTTTTGGCTTCTCTCTCTGCTTCTAATTTCTTAGCTTCAGTCTCAACTTCCATTCTTTTAGTCTCTCTTTCTGCCTCTAATTTCTTAGCTTCAGCCTCAACTTCCATTCTTTTGGTCTCTCTTTCTGCCTCTAATTTCTTAGCTTCAGCCTCAACTTCCATTCTTTTGGTCTCTCTATCTAAATATTTATCCACTTCAGTTGTGATATATCGAATTAGAGCATCTCCTGTCATACCCAAGTCTTTTCCTTCCTGCATAATCGCAGCTCTAAACTTCACCAATTCAGCCATGATGCTTACTTACCAGAGGGTATATAATTTTATCTTCACTAACAAACTAACTTAATTAAAATCAATTAATTACTTTGAACAAGACAAATCCTTAAAACCTTGTGAGCGTTTCCTATTTACTTCGTACTCAATGGTACTACTATTACAAACAAATTTCTAAGTTTTTAGAATTTTTTTCCAAAAAAAAATTTATTTTTACAAACTATTTGTGGCTCAAGATAGAAGAATACATAGATAGTGGCCCAGGATACAAAATAATATCCCGCGAAAGAGCCCCCAATGTAGCGAAAGGTTTTCCTAGTATGATAGTAGTGGTAGAGCAGAAGTAGAATCTCTCTCCAGAAAGTATGAAGTTCCAGTGCCCGAGAAGTACACTGGTATCACAAGTGAGTTACAGCTGTGAATACTCTGAGCTGGACAATAGATTTAGGCTTCAGAAGTATAAGATGCTACTTCGCTATCGTAACCCTATGTGATATTATAATTAAATTAGAAAAAGTAACTCAAAATTTAACAGTTAAAAATTTAACAAGTCAAATGAGTACAATTATCCAATTTATTATGTACATCTATATATTCTTGTATGTATGATTATTTACAGTTACAAATTAAAATAACTAATAGAAAAAGTCTTCGCTCACGGATTTGCCTGTGATGGAAATCTTATTGGATTACAAGGGTCACGGTCATATCTTTATCCAACGTCTCATATGCTCGTAGGTTTCCAGACAGTCCGACATGGGCTACGGGCCCATCAGATACTCGTTTCCTTCGGCGAGAACTGTCCTATATGCACTACGGCTTATACTCATGGTCGTTCGACCAAGTCTTGCGTTGAGCATATAGCGTCTTATGTCGAGGCTGGATCAACATTCTTACTCAAGCTCTTGTGATCTTATCCGCGATCAGGTCACACCATGTTTCATAAACATTGATCTTTCTTTTACATGAGCTATCACATCAGAACAACCCATCAACACACAGTCTGGGTAATGGGGCCAATGTTTCTAAATTCTGACATTACACACCCCTCTGTCGTGTATTGATGCCACTAATTAAATGTGTCTTCTACTGTCAAACCTGTGTATGCTAAACTTGATTTGACAATTTTCTATGGTTGTTGTGGTACACTGAACCCGCAGTCACTGCATGCTGAAGTCAAGACTCGCGTAATATTGGTTCCTATCGCGCGATGTCTCTGAACTCTCTAATCACAGTTTATGCCAAGTATTTCCTATGGGTGTTTGACGCTTAAACACTGGGGTCTCAGTCTCAATGTTCCAAGGGAGAAGTGAAGTCCCTGCCACGTTGGTCTGGCACATGGAAAGGTTCCTCCCTGATCTTCTTGCGCGCGGGCTGTGATAGTTCTGATGAATGGATACAAATTAAGCTTGGTGCCCCCTGTCCTTATAAATGCAGGGGAGTTAACCCTCTTGGCTTGGGGGTGGAGGAAGGGTATTTGCAAGGGGTAAAGGGGGCTTCGAGCCCAGGGGGTGAGGGATGGAACAAGGGGGGGTGGTGGAGGGCGGTCTTGATTGATGTTTGTTTTGGGTTTGTTTAGGTGTGGAACGCGATTTGTAACAAATGTGCTGGGGTGTTCTCCTGTACGTTAAAGACCGGAATGGGTATGTTGCCTCCAGATAACCACTGGGTACACTCACGTGGGGAGTTTCTGATGCCGTTCACTGCATGAACAGCCCCGTCACGCTTTGAAAATAGATTTCCTTTTCTTGCAGACGGGCTTCACTGTCCTCACAATGTTAACTCTCTCTGGCTATTATGGATTCCTGCGCTTGATTGCGCTAGTGTTCGAGTTTAATACTATGCAAACAGATCTTTGGACTCGAGTCCATCATAGGATCTCGCAGACGGTAGTGTTTGATGCATAACAACATTTAGCCGAAAATTTTGTATGGGGTGGGGGACACGAGATATTCGGGGGGCATCTGAGTGGAGGTTCTACATCTGAGGGGAGCGGGAAGGGTAGAGGGGGTGGAGAGAGGAGGGATAGATAATATCCAGGTCACAATTTCCAAAACACTATATATGACACCTTCTGTCCTGGGAAGCCGAAAAATGGCTGGGGGAGGAGGAGGATCTCTGGTACAACCTTGGGCGGTGACCCTGTCATTGGAAGGGTGTGGAGGGGAAGTGGGGTAATGTTCTGGGGGTCTTGTGCGTAGGTGAGTCTAGGGGTCGAGGTGGGGCCCATGGTTGGGGGTTTAACTGGGTTAGGTGAGAGGTTTTTAGTGGGTGTGAGGGTCAAATCTGGTGAAGGAGGGGTGTGTTGGAAGTGAGTGAGGAAGGGGGGGTAAGGGTCCGTGGGTGGACGACTTGTGAGTTCTACATTACATCGGAGGGGAGCAGAAGGGCGTCGGCAAATTCCGACAATGGGTTGGACCATGGTATTTTGCCCAACACTTCTAGGGGTCTTCACGAGGAATGTATAGGCAAGTCCCTGTGCAGTGAGGAAGACTGGAGGATTTCTTGTATATCCAGGGTTGGAGTTCTCGGTACAACGGTTAAAGTCTCAACATCCTTACCCCATGTCGCTGTCATCCAAACCCCATTCACCAAGATAGCGACCAACGCAGACCGCGAGACAGACTGACGCTTGGCGCAATAAGCGCTGGTAGTGCGTGCGCGCGCAGCGCGGTTAGTCCGAACGATGGGGCTGTGACGTCGCGCATTTTACAACTAACCAAACCAAGCAAGTGTTTTACCCATATCCGCGACAGGAGCCTCCCCATTCACAACAGAGTACCCGCAAAGTCAATCCACACGAGAGCGCGTGCATACCCGCGGATCTCTGTGCAGGCGATTTCGCACTAATAGAAGCATCCTAAGCAAAATCCAATTCTAATCATTGATTCTCGATCACAACTCTCCTGCTGCCTGCGGACACACTCGTCTAATATGCTACCTGCGAACAATCTAGACACTTGTACTGAGCTCCTACTGTCGCCTAACTAATTGTCCATATCACTTCTGAGCGTTCATTTCGCCTTACTATCAGTCTCGCGTTATCCTTGCATCTTCTTCTTGCATCTAATGTCTCGCGCGAACGTATCTAGAAGAGAGTCTAACACAAAAACTTTTCTCTAGATCTTTCACCACGCCGTTCTCCCAACCAGCCTCGACCAATACAGAGTATAACATATGTCAAGTATTGGTCTTCACGCGACCGCGACTATTCAATACCACCTCTCACCTGAGTGCGCTCTAGTGCGCTTCATTCATCTCTCTACTACGATGTCAACGCTCTAGTCAAAACGCATTTGACATTCGCCACTCTCAACACTCCCGTCACACAGTCTAGACCTTCACCCTATTTAAGCCGACATACGCACCTTATCACTGAATTCTCTCTGCCAACACCGAAACACGTCTCTCGTTTGAAGAGCGAAATCTCACTAGTAGCATCCCTATTCGGCACCTTTCACACTGCGTACTACTAACCGCAAGATTGCTTTATGACCATAATAGTTTATCACTATGCGTCCATCTACTCACTATCTCACCATACAGACACAACATGAGAGCCTAATTGCACACTGCGACACTATGAGGATTATAACTTACACACCAAAACAGACACCCTTATCTAACATGGTCCCATTTGCGCAGAGCGCACAGCAACATCGGAGGAGCTCACTTCGAGCGTCTACTCGTGCGCGAAACGTCAGTGATGAACTTCTACACACACACGATCACGGTCTCAATCTAACCCTCTCACACCATCTTACTTCACAATACCATCTTAACCCTCTCAAAGGCGAAAAGACTTCTGCGCTAATTACTGACTACCACGCAATCTCTACCGCGTCGCCCTCGAGAAGCAAATGACACAAAGAGTACACGACTGCAGATCATGAATGAAAACTCGATGGCCGCGAAAGACAGACAAAAATAGCAACCTCTAACAAAAAGCCGAAGCTCACACACACTGCCGACGCCTGCGATCTGACACACAAACCAAAGTCAGACCAGAGACATCGCCCGGCGATATTACTGACAAAGGGATACATCGTCTGCGCGCGCGCACAGCTGAACCCCTAACATACACACAACAATATGCGCTAAACACAGAACTCAAACACAGCGCGCGCCGCAAGAAACCACATAACAGAAGCAATTCAGTACAGCCTAGCATGATACAAGCGCTATGAGACACCCCATAAAATAAGCACTCTTCATAACCACCCAGTGAGCAGACCATCGAAACACACAAACAAAGAACTTAGTGAACCAGACGAGAAGCACTGCGAAACAAAACCAACAAAGTGGAACATATAGAACACCACAGCGAGTCTACACGAACCCAAAACACAGACTCTACATCTCAATATGCGAAACGAACAAAACAAACCACATCGCGAGCGCGCGAACAACAGCCAAACGACAAAGCCTCACCGCGGCTGATACACACAAACGTGCGATATGAGACAAAGAGGAGGCGCGCTCACGCTCGAACGGCCCAAAAAGAATTAGATGCTGAAACGAAAAACACAGAACAACTAAATAACATCAAACACTGCGAACCTTCTCTTGCGAGCAGTCTCTTAGGATAGAATCCCACACTCTGACACGCGACATCATCTATGGTATATCAGCTCACTCAAACCTATACGACTTACCAAAGCGCACTCTCCACGTTCTCCGCCATCCGCCTGCAACCCCACCCCCTCAACCCTATCCAGTCGACACTCGAGCCAAAATACAAACCCTACAGGAGACGCCTCTGATCGCGATAATGCGTACATCATATTGAACAGGCACATAGCTCTCGCGGGTAAACAACATAAGTGGATAAATCACACTACGCTAATTCAATTATCAGAAAACTTGACAAGGTCAATCGTCTCTCGGCAGACAACTATAACGAAGATCCATCCCCCGCCTGTAGCGCGAAGACAGACACGCCAAAATCATAAGAACGTAGACAAACTCCACAAACTCAACTCGAATCATTACGGGCGAGCCCTGTTGCGAAGTAGTACCAAAACACAACGGACCAACAGCGCGAAGATCAGAGGTACAAGACGCGACCCCTCGCCTTACTGTCTCAGAATTCACTCACTAGCGCGCAACATAACAGCGCAGAGCAACGTCTCACCAAGGGTCACAAGCGCCGTTCGGTGACATCTAGAGGCTTATCCTAAAACACCGGAACCAAAAACACGTACTTGAAGATCGACGTCCAATTGCATGTACGCGCAACACCCCAACAATAAGCACGTCCAGTAATTCCCTATGAATCTTCAATCACAGAAAGGACGAAGCGTCTCACAACCCTAAATCCATCTCAAGCAAATCAGCGAACGACAGAAAATCTATCTCTCCGCTTCTTCCCCAATCAACCATAGAGTCACCCCTGTCCGCCGAGCCACACCGACTCGCGCAACGTGCGAGCACACTCTTATCTGAGGCAACAACTTACATCCCGTCACGCTTCTAACGAGAACGATACATCCACTGCTCATGCTCTCTCAAGCATAACACCCACGACCAATCCAACAACCACACAAGACTCAATCTACACAACACACACGATCTCTCTTCAGGCGCGACCAACACTAATCAAAACCAAGTCCACGCACATCAGTTGAGTACAAACATAAAGCGAGCGCTTTATCCACATACAATAAGTTTACATCTAAACCCAAAAGTAACCCAATATCCCTAATAGTCTCACCGAGCGAGGATCCTCTCCTCAAAGAGCGAACCGGAGTGAGACAGCACCATCGCGACCACTAGCTGCTCACGACAACAGCGAGGTGTAGGGGCACTTCACATTACATCTTCCAGAGCACAAGTTCTCTACGTCATCGCAGCGGACATATAAGTACATACCGACAACCTCATTCAGGGCATACTCTATCCTCCGTCCTTAGGAAGTCTCCAAACAAAGCCCACTCGCATACAAATCTTACACGAGACCGACCTTCATAGCCAGCACTTACAACATCCGACATGCATGAACAAGACAATGGTACACCACACGCGGATGCCAGCTCACTACAGCCGAACATCAAAATACACCAAATAACGAGAGTGGTGTACAATACAGGAGCAACACAGTAACTCCACAGCAGTGTGAATCTAATCAAGCCTACAGCGCGTAGACTGCACTATACAAATCAGACATCAACAAACACGACTTTCAGAGGCAAACCCTCCGGGCTTCTACAAAGAAGCTCTCCCCATCACAACAGGACAGCCCTAAATCCTACAACACCCAAGTCTAACAGAACCATCATCCCGTAAGCTACAGTCTCTAAATCGCATGGCATTGAGATACCACCCTCGCCCCAATCGCTCACGCCTAAGTATTTTGCTCCACCGTAGCGACCGAGGAGCATCCGGCAAGTAGCCCCCACCCACACTGCGAACAACGTCTAATCGATCTCAGACCCCAACCACCAGATCTGCGCACACCACACAATTTAACGCTGTCTGGAGCCACATCCTCTTCTCTCTCTCTATCTCACCAGCATCATCCCGCATGATGGAAGAGGGTCTCTTTCTTACTTAAGGGGTTTTAAGTGAATAACAATCCCAGTCCTCTGTGCTAAATTTAGATATAATTGCTCCGGATGCACCACAATTGGGTGTTAGGCAGATCCACTTCTCCTGCGCGTAATCCGTTCCCCCACGTTAGCCACTGCGAGGCACAAGTGTCCACTCAATTTAGTATACATTTTGACGCGTTAAAAACGGCCACCATTAAGAGACAAATACTACTACTAGCCCAGAGCTATCAGTAGCGGTGAAATCTGCTACAACACCACTCCTTTCTTCTCTACCAGGAGACTCAGCGTACGATCTAGCAATGACCAAGTCTCACTTCTCTTTCCGAACTCCAGACTCGAGCGCGCGCGCGCGCTCGCGACCCTTCATCATACGGTCGCATTCATAGGATGTCAACAGACACTCTGCCACTCCGCACACCAAATATTCAAACGTGAGGAAAAGGTCAAAAACAAGCAGACATTAGCTAACCTGCGCTGAGTCCATCATACGATCCCTTCTAGCCAGCTCTTAAAGCTATGCCTCAGAAGCAACATGTCCCACTCTCCACGTCGTAAGTTATTCACATCGAAGCTCGCGCAAGAACTTAACCATAAGATCAATCCCCATCCTAGGTAATCTTCCTCGTGACCTCGTTCTATAAAACCGCAAGACCACAGATAGAATTCCCAAATCCACACGGCTACTGAGAAGAACAATATACTTCATTCTCTTGTGCAACTACACAAAAGGTCGATTCCGACATATGCGCACAACCAAAGAGTCTCGACCGTCGTACAACAATCCGTCCGCGCGGGCGAATCTTACCAAAAACACGAAATCGCGGTCAGTCACTTGACTACTCATGGTTCACAAGACTACCATTCCACAAGAGCTCAAATCATTACCTCAAATCCCTGATTCCCCCAAAGTATTTTCTGCGAGAACAGAAAGTTATAAAACAATGATATCTGCAACGCAAGCACACGCTCACACGACTCTCAGTGTGCTGGACACATGGGTTTTTCCCGTACTAAGTCAAGAGTCCTTGTGGCTTTCTTTTGGCCATTGGGAAACAAGGACATACGGATTTATTGTCGATCTTGTAAAGTATGTCAGGAAGTTAAATCCAAAGGTCCACGGCAATACGGCACCCATTCAGGGCGGCGAGAACATTTCCTAATTCGGGGGTCCGGACGGGGGGGGGTCGGTTCGGCCGTTTCAAAAAAATGGCCATAGGACATTATTGGTCCATTTAAGATCAAGTCTGCCAGAGGACATCAGTTTATCTTGACGTGTGTTGATATGTGCACACGTTGGCCAGAGGCTATTCCTCTGAAGAGCATTACTACTGCTGATATTGCAGATGCTCTTTGGCTTATATTTTCTCGTCTGGGGTTCCCCGGAGAGATATTGTCAGACCATGGCACCCAACTAATATCAGATACCATGTCTCAAGTAATGTCTACCCTGCAGATAGATAGATCTTTAAGTAGTATCTACCATCCAATGTCTAATGGTATGGTCGAACGCCTTAATAGAACACTTAAAAACTTACTGGGGAAGATAACTGAGGATCATCCTCAAGACTGGGACAGAGTTTTACCTGCGGCCCTCTTCGCTTACAGAGAGGTACCCAATGAACATACGGGATTTTCTCCCTTTGAACTCGTCTTTGGCGCGCGTCCGCGTGGCCCTATGTCGTTGCTTCACGATCTCATAACATCTGACAATATTGACGATGACACAAAGTCATCCTACGAATATGTCATCGCGTTGAGACAAAAGATTATCGAAGCATGCAAATTAGCAACTTCTTCTTCTGAATTTGCGAAACAGAAGGCAAGGCAATTTGCCAATAAGAAGAGATGCTTACGACAACTTTGTCCTGGTGACAAAGCATTTGTATTACTACCTTGTAGGGAAAACAGATTACTTATTTCTTGGAAAGGTCCGTACGATATAATATCGAAAATTTCCGATGTCGACTATATTGTCGATATTGATGGGAAGCATAAAACCTTCCACATCAATATGCTTACTGAATTCCATGAACGTCCGGATTATTTGCAACCCATTTTTCCAAGCAACGGACAATTCTCCAGTACCACATGGTCATTACTCATCACTGTCCGTGATACAGGATGAGGAAACAAGTTTTTCAGATGTAAATCTTCCTCTTCCAATGATCCCACTTCATTCCAGTGAATCATGGAAGAACGTTACTGTCTCTCCTGATTTGTCTCTAGGAGAACAGCGACAAGTTTCAACTATGTTGCAAACATTTCAGGATGTACTCACTGACATCCCTGGACAAACTAATGTCATTCAACATGACATTGTGCTAACTGACCATACTCCTATTAGGGTTAGACCTTATCCTATACCTATACATTTCCAAGCACAGGTCGAGAAAGAGTTGGATGTGATGATAGATTTGAAAATAATCGAACCATCCACCTCTGCGTATTCTTCGCCGATGGTTATTGTGCGTAAAAAAGACAATAACATACGTCTTTGCGTTGACTATCGAAAATTGAATCAAGTAACGAAGTTCGATGCCGAACCTATGCCTTTACTGAAGAGCTACTTACTCGACTCTCCAAATCTCATTTTTTCACTAAACTTGATTTGTCTAAGGGATATTGGCAAGTTCCTTTATCTGAACGCGCCAAACCTCTCACGGCTTTTTTCAACACCTAGAGGTTTGTTCCAATGGAATTTTATGCCTTTCGGTCTTATGAACGCACCAGCTACGTTCGTACGCATGATGCGCCGAATCCTATCTTATCGGTCAGATGTCATTGCATATCTAGACGACATCTGTCTTTTCAGCGATACTTGGGAAGATCACTATTCAGGGTTAGATGAATTGCTGTCTACTTTGCGTGAGCACAACCTGACAGCGAAACCCTCTAAAGCCTATATTGGTTTTAGCGAAATTTCTTTCCTAGGCCACCGAGTTGGTCATGGTTTCCTAAAGACAGAGGACCATAATACTAGTAAGATACTTAACATCTCAATCCCTAAGACTAAAAAACAGGTGAGAAGTCTGTTAGGTCTTATTCAATTTTATGGCAGATTCATTCAGAATCTATCCTGTATCATGGCACCTCTCTCAACACTTCTAAAGAAAGGTTCGCCTAATGTGGTCCACTGGTCTCAGGAATGCCAATGCTCTCTGGATAAGATTAAAACACTGTTTTCAACACCACCTATTTTAGTGCTACCCACTAAAGATAAGACATTCGTTCTTCGTAGTGACGCTTCATCCACTGGGATTGGAGCGGCACTAATGCAAGAGTACTCTGGAACTCTGCATCCTGTAATGTATATTTCCAGAAAACTTAATGCGGCAGAAAGGAATTATTCGGTTTTAGACCGTGAGCTATTAGCTATGGTTTGGTCGATCCTCAAACTACAGAGATTCCTACTAGGCGCACATTTCATAGTAGAAACAGACCAAAAAGCTCTTACTGCTATACAGAGTAAGAATTTGAAGAGCTCGAGGTCTACTCGATATGCAATTGCTCTTCAACCTTTTCATTTCTCTGTGCGAGCTATTCGGGGATCAGATAATGTGATGGCAGACATTCTGTCAAGATGCCCACATGATTCCACATAACTATTAGGGCTTAGACTTCTTGATATGTCTAGTTCTATAGTAGTTCCTTTTCTATATCATGATAGATACACATTTGTAATTTAATAATATAATGATTGTATCACTACATAGCGGTTCATGTATGTTTATTCACCGCTGTGCTTTGATGATTTTTACTTCATAAATCATAAATTTAAGATATCTAATACGTAGTGATGATATGAATTTTTTAGGCATTGTGTAATTGCCAGAATTGTATTATACTTTAATGACACCTTCCTGGAAAAATATACTTGTAGAGAAATAATTTCTCTCAGTTTATGAGACACATTCTCACCAGTCGCTCCATAAGTCGACTTAGCCTCATATTAGGCGTTATAGGTATTCCTGATATTTTCATCTGCGCATTATTCATGCGTTGTGAGCCTATTGTACGTTGCTCCTAGATGTATTTCAAAAAAAAAAAAAATGTTCCATTTTTTTTTTCCCGGGAGGTGTGGTAAGACTGTTACGTGCAGTCTTTGATATCTTACAATATTATACATAGGTAATTTTTTAGTGCTTAAGGGAAAGTCATTATTGAGTTACTTCCCTTGAACTCCGCGGATAAATACATTTTACTGCGATTTATTCGTTGTTTGGGTAATAATAGATTGTTCTTGCTTCAGAATATCTATGGCCTGAATTTGTGTGTGTTGTTTGTCTGAGTAGGACAAGTCTGTCTTATATCTGTATATCTTTACATATCTAAGTCGAACTATATGTTCTGTTGTCTCTAGAGAGGTCAAAGGCTATTCGGCGGATGTGTCGCTTGAGTGGTGTGATTTGGCTTCGTCCTGATAGGGAATGTGTGTGTTTTGCTATGTCGGCTTGATGCCTTGAAAAGTGATCTCAGTGGTTTTGGGGAAAGTGATAGTCGTCTAGACCTATCGTGTATGCTTTACCCCAGTGTGTATTCATCTTGCCAAGGAATGGCAGTTTCATATTCCCTCTACCAAGGTAATCAAAGATACTCTTATGAACTCTCGATCGAAGCCACCATTGTCGATAATTACGATTTGAATGTTTAAGAGAATATATTTGACTCGATGAAAAACGACTTCGATTCCTAGCAGCACTATATTCTGTAGAATGCAGTCTATTGTTCATGACCAAATCTACAGAGCAACGAAATGTTGTATGAATGACTAACTTTAGAACAGATTCATTATCTGTATTCAAACGTGAGTGACAGTTCACGAGTGGAGCCATCTTGGAACCAAAACATGTAGGACTTTCAAGAAGAGAAAAGGGATGCCCGTATTATCGCTTGATCAGTCCAGAGATCACTGCTACACATGAGAACCCATTGTTAGCGGTTCAATATTATTATATGGAAAAATATGTGCTGAACATTATGTTGAAGAATCGTTGCTAAACGAGATTAGGTTTAGAAGTCATCTGAAATATTGTTTACAAGCTGACGTGCTCAGTCAGTGACGTCAGATGATATATGTATGGGCGATACTGAGTGCTTGGCTATTGACAGTCCATTATACCATTATTCTACATGAGTGCCCATGTAACATTGCAAGACCATTTGTCCACTGTACTATGATGTATTATGGCAACCTGTGATTTGTCACTATCTGTGCTGTCGAGTGTGTACGTCCAATTAAACTTTAGAAAAGGTACACAGTCGTTGGTGTCGATGACTTCCGGTCATACATGAGTGTGAGAAGAGAACATTTGTCAACAACACGAACCCTTATCATCATTCGCACATTATACACTCCATCCATGTCTACACAACACTGCGTAGGTCAAGTTGACATTCCATACACTACAGTGGGGCAGGCAACACCATAGGGATCTTGTCAACTGATGATGATAGACGCCTGTCTTCCCGCCTAGGAGTGTTCTGGTGTACTTTATCAACATATATTATATCCAACTAATTATCAACTTTATCAACTGGGTTCTCAAGTTTTACCACAGGGGGAATCTGGGAAAGTGTGTGGATGATTTCAAGAGTTAATTAATGAGGATGCAATTAGCCTCACAGACATAGGTTCATTTCCACGTATGTATTTTGTAGCATTGTCCATAGCTGGTGGTCATGTAAGAATGACTGCAGAAATGCCTCCAGAAATGCCTTCATGCATCTCTGCTTAGTAAATTGCATTAGTGGCCCAGACCGCATCCAAAGAATGTGGTTTTGATGAGTAGACAGTTTTTACTTCATAAATTAAGCTTTTATTAGCCATTTACTGGGAGCAAAGTTAATAAAGTTTAAAATTTATAATCACCATGTATTTCTGCTTTACGCTGCTTGCTTTTTATCTTCCTTGTTCTGCCTGTCTGCTCAAGCATACATCTTACTATTTTGTTACCTGCCCTACATTGTGTTAGTCTGACACTCAGCTGGGGATATCCTGAACTATCTAATAACCATAACATAATTTATAACATAGACTAGTAAATTTTTTTACTATTTTTGATTCTGTTCCTAATGGAGTCTGGGAATTGAGACTTAATTTTTTCAAACTGCCACTCAGAACATGAATTTAGATATAATGTAGTAATCACTTGACTCCCTTTCTTCTTTGCAAATCATGCTCACATCTGTAGCCCCCTCCCCTCAGTCATAACTGACTATGAGAATGCGCCGTGAGGTGATAGCCCTCAGCTGTTTTTTGGCCTGGCTTTCCTTTTGATGTGTTATTTTCTCTTCTACTTGTAGTGAGAGCTTCTTTTCACCCAGTTTGCTCAAATACAGCAGTCTTAAAGATAATCACAGCTCATTACCCCTGTTAAGATTTATCATGATTCAATATTTTGAACCCAAAAATAGCATTATGGGGGGGTGGTGTTTAATGTAGCATGAAAAATGTGTCGTACGAGGTATTTCTGTCTGAAATGTTGCTACATGATAATATTCGTAAAATGTATATCATAACTGCCATATGAAATATAACTGCTTGAAAAAGAAAATGAAATATGAGCCATCATTAATAAGCGATCATTCTTCTACAGACTGTATCTAGCTCAACAAAACGTTGTGGACACTGGGGCCCCCATCTCACCAAGCAGCTGTCCAGCATGCCAACCTGTCCAGTATGCTTCAGGCACAGATCTGTGTTCCAGTGCTCCAAGTGCAAAATTATTGTCCCATTCTGAACTTACTGCTCAACACAACTTGAAAAATTGCACCGATGGTTCCAGACAAATCCGTGATGGTTCAGATTCTGGATTAAAAACATCAGATAATAGCAAACAATGTCCAATTCATGGTGCTGCTATGTACTCTACATCCTTGACAAAATGTTTAGAAAGGTCAAACACAAAATCTCAGCAGACTAAACCCTCAGCATTAACAAAAATAAATATCTTGCCATTTCACAGAGATCAGAATCGTTCTGAAAGAGCCAGCAAGAGCTGTTTATCAAAAGAAGCAAAGACATTTGATAATGCACACACTCAGCATGCCTTATCACATATGGTAGAAGATCCAAACATGCCTCATGAGGGTTCATTAGCGTCAAATGTGGGACTCAACTCTTCTGTCCATTCAACCTCATTATCTCAGAAATCTATATTACAAGATCCTGGTAAGCAGAGTAAAGGTTCCTCAGTCAATGAAGCTTTGCCTTTCCATCAGATTAAACAGGAAGAAGAGGATAGAAACATTCAGACCTACAGGCAACACCGTGAGTATGAGGGGGGCAATCGTGACTATCTGCGGCATCAATCTGTACCACAGACATCAACTTCTCATCCTCACTCCATATTGCCAAAAGATCTTTCTTCTTTTGAAAAACTTCATTTGATTTTATCTGAAGATCAATCAACCCAGTCCTCAATTCATAACTTCCGATCAATGCCAGGATTTGTCATGAAGAATCCTAATATTAAAGATGAGGATGAGCAATCTTCATTGCCAGACAGAGACATTTACGAAAATTCAAACGAACAACTTCCAGCATCTTTCACTTGCAATGAGGACTTAATACAGGGCAAGATCCATGATAATGAGATCCACCAGACCAGTGCTTCATTGCCTTCTTCTCCAATACATTTTGGTGCTAAACAAAACCGTAATAACCAAAATCTGCATGAGGAGATATTGAAAGGCCGGTGTAGACACTTAAGCCCTTTGCTAGGAAGAAAGAGTCGGGACATTCCATTAGCAGGGACAGATTTCTTTGGCCTAGATGATCCCAGGCTGAATAATTATGAAAATCTGGAAGCATTCCAGAAAGCTCAGCTGAGACAAAAGGTAACTTTCTTAAGTTAATTACATAGTATAATAAATTTACTTGACACACTATCTGTGCTTTGATAAACTAAATAACTAATAACCACAGTCCCATTAAAAAAAACCCACATGAATGATCTTGTTTTCTTGAATAACTGTTTGTCTTGTTTTCTTGAATAACTGTTTGTCTTGTTTTCTTGAATAACTGTTTGTCTTGCTTTCTTGAATAACTGTTTGTCTTGTTTTCTTGAATAACTGTTTGTCTTGTTTTCTTGAATAACTGTTTGTCTTGTTTTCTTGAATAACTGTTTGTCTTGTTTTCTTGAATAACTGTTTGTCTTGTGTTTTCTTAGAAAGATTTTTTACTTTAAAAAAGTGGCTAGGGAAATTTTGGTTGCAGTGATGCTCATCTTTGGAATTGTCTTCCACATAACCTAAGAAAACTCTGCCAAGGCCGGTCCCAAGCCCGGCTGAAAAAGGAGGAGGGCGGCCTGCATGGAGGCCGTAAGGAGGCAGCCCCTCCACCATGCAAAGGCACAACAGGCCAATCACCTGTTTGCTTTAAACTATGATTATGAGTAATATAAGAGAGAAAACCGGACTGATTCTAAAGACGACAAACTGGAACCACAAGAAGTATAAAATGGGAAAGAAGAGGAGCTGGTGGAAGAGATGAGGAAAGCAAAACTAGAAATCCTGGCTATTACCGAAACAAAGAAAAAGGGACAAGGAGTCATGGATCTTGATGGCAACACGCTGCTATACAGTGGTGTACCCACATCTGAAAGAGCTAAAGGGGGCATGGGTTACATTGTGGCCAAAAACCAGAAAGATAGTATCAAGGGATGGAACTTTGTCTTGGAGCGCATTATGCTTGTAAAACTAAAAGAAGGAGAAACCATAGTCAACCTGGTCATAGTGTATGGGCCAAATGAGGATGAGAGAGCAGAGGTCAAGGAGGAATTCTTCGAGCTGCTTCAAAGGACAGTGGATGACTGCCTAGATGAAATTATCATGCTTGGAGATTTCAATGTCAGAGTTGGAAATGACCATGCTAGATGGGGTGGAATTATCGGAAGATATGGAGAAGATACTCTCAATGACAATGGAAAGCGACTCCTTAGATTCTGCAGTGAGCAGAATCTGATCATTACCAACACAAAGTTCCCCCATAAGCGCATACATGCATACACTAGGTGTGAACCAACAAAGAATGAGAAGTCAGTGATCGACTATGCCATTGTTAGGAGGAGCTCATTCAAATATGTCCAGGATGCTAGAGTCTGGAGGGGGCCAGAGATTGGAAGTGATCACTACCTGCTTACAATCAAAAGAACAACTGAAAGAGTTGCTCAGTCTAGGAACTGCCCAGCATCAGCTGCTGCAGAAGCATGTGGTGAAGTCCGACTTGGGAACAAAAACCAGAAATTGTTCTATAAGACCCTAAAGAACATGAGGAAGGAAAAACAATGCCCTCTCAAATTTATAAAGGACAAGCAAGGCAAATTGCTTACTGCCCCGAAGGAAGTAATGGAAAGATGGAAAGAATATTTCTCAGAAATCCTGGATGGTGAGCATGGTGAAGCATCAGAAATGATAACCACTAGCACAGAAGAGGAAACAAATGGTGATGAAGATGACATAAAGATGGAAGAACTGAAGGCAGCACTGGAGAAAATCAAGATGGGCAAAGCAGCAGGGCATGATGGTATAACACCAGAAATGGTTAAGTACATGGGAGCATCAGGTGACCTATTACTCTTAAGGGTGCTACAGGCAGCGTGGTGCAACAAGACCATACCAAAGGAGTGGGAGATTGCCATCATAACACCAATTTTCAAAAAGGATGACAATCGACAATGTGGAAACCATAGAGGCATATCCCTTCTCAGTGTCCCTGGTAAAATCTACTCTAGAATCCTAGAGCAGAGACTCTGACGCCTAGCTGAGCCACAATTGGATGAGGTCCAGTGCGGATTCCGAGCAAACCGAAGTACTCAAGACCTAATCTTCACACTCAGACAGCTGAGTGAAAAGGCCCTTGAGTATAAGAGATCCATCTTTGTTTCATAGATCTGGAAAAGGCATTTGACAGGGTCCCCTGGAGCAAACTCTGGGACTGTTTGGCAAGGAAGAACATTCCAGCACCTCTGATTCATGCTATACAGAGCTTCTACAAGTCTTGCAGGAATTATGTGAGGACAGCAAACCATAAGTCAGAAGAGTTCAGGACCACCACTGGTGTAAGACAAGGTGATATCCTGTCACCTTATCTTTTCATACTCCTCATGGACGATGTTATCAAGTCATGTAAGGAGAGAACAAGAAAGTATTCAGTGGGGTACTGGAAGATGAGACAGGTATGTATTTCAGAGCTGGCATTTGCTGATGATGTTGCCCTGATTGCTAAATCAGAGGCACATCTCCAATCCAACCTGCAAGTCTGGAAGGAAGAGCTGGAGAAGAGAGGGATGGTCATAAGTAGCTCTAAAACAAAATCGATGGTGATATCACGAGAAGAAAGAAGACATCAGATTAAGCTGGGAGAACAGGTCCTGGAGCAGGTCGACCACTTTAAATATCTCGAAGCTATTATAGACCGAAAGGGAGACATCAAAGAAGAGTTGGCCACTCGAAAAGCAGCAGCTGGGAGACTTTTTCAGGCCATAAATCGAGGATTCCTCATCAAGAGAGAGGTTGGTAAGAAAACGAAGATGGCTGTATATGGCTCCACCTATGTCCCAGTCGTGACATATGGATGCGAGTCATGGGCAATGACTACAACCCATAAAAGCCAGATCCAAACCTCAGAAATGAGGTATCTGAGGAAGGTGGTTGAAGTAACAAGAAGAGACATGGTCCGCAACCAGACAATACGTCAAGGCCTAAAATCCCACCCCCTGCAGACCCAAGTAGAACAGTCCCAACTAAGATGGTTTGGCCATGTCTGCAGAATGGGAGAAGATCGGCTACCACGACAAGCATGGGAAACAAAGAGCCAGGGATCCAGACCCCAGGACGACCCAGAGTCCACTGGGAGGACAACATTAGACAATCTTTGAAGGACCGAGGACTAGAATGGAACCAGGCCAGGAGGAAGACAGCCGATAGGATAGTCTGGCGCTCTCTCTTCCAAACCTCTACACCTCACGGTAGAAGGGGAACGACTAAGTAAGTAAGTAAGTATAACCTAAGAAACAACCTCAGTCCCTATTCATACAATCGTTGACTTTTCAAATACTTTATGAGTTCTGATTACATGCCCCCCTAATCGAAGGTGAGAGAAAGGAAGGGCAGAATGTCAGACAGGCCTGCATGCCCAATTCTAAACCCTTTGAAAATAAAGTGTGTTTGTTTCTTTCGTAGACCATACAAAAGAAGCTATAGATAGAAAATGCGCACCACTTTGAAAAATTTCTAAGGCCGGCTCTGCGTATGGGATTGAACTGGATATTCCATGCATAAGACAAACACCAGTTTTGCTGTGCATGGACCTAAAACCAAACTAAAGAATACAAAATAGGCAAATACATCTGCTAAAGATCATTGATCATATTATTGAAGTTTTTACAAAACTACAATGACAAATAATGAGCAACAAACCAAGATGTCATCGCCAGAATAAATAAAGCTAAATCTGGCTTCAGCTTTCTCAGATCAGTATGGAACTGAGCAACTCTTGGTCAAATAATAAAATTAGGCTGTTCAACACAAATATGAAAACTGCCCTATTCTGTGGCTCAGAAACGAGGCATGACACCAAGAATATCATGTCTGAACTCCAGATAGGCACCAACAAATGCCTGTATCTCATCAACATATCAAATGGCCAGATAAGATAACAAACACGGACCTGTGTAATACAACCAGACAACAACCAATACAATCTGAGATAAAGAGAGGAAATGGAGATGGATAGGACACAGACCCAGAAAACATTCAACCTTAATAACCAAACATGTCCATGAATTGAATCCACGAGGAAAAAGAAAAGTAGACAGGCTGAAAACAAACTGAAGGCAAACAGTGGAAGAAGAAGCAATATGCTTTCTCCTGGCTGTTCACTGAAGAAATTATGTACTGGAGTAGATCTGTGATGCCTACTTTGCACTGTTCTACTTACACTGTATTCTGATATGACTCAAACAATGTTGGAAGAAGCTGTTAGCTATCATTTGTCCCTATTCAGCACATAGATTATGTGAATGTAATGTCTGTTGTTGTTCCACATTCTTTTGTGGTGTCACCTAATAGCCCACTACAGGTTTTCCCCATTGCCCTTTCTTCCACAGGGCTCTCTCTTAGTGTCTAATAATGGTTCTTATTTTCTTTGTTAATAATATATCTTTCTATATCCAGATTAGGAGGACTGCATGAAGACGTGTTGATGAATGGGTTTATAAAAAAAAAAAAAATTATTTAAAATTCCTTACATTTTGTAAGGCTTTTCTTTACGTTTTTCAAATGAAGCCTCGTAAATGCCAGTAAACGCTTGGAACCAACTCGAACATTCACCATGCACAATAAAGCACCACTGTGGAATGAGACCAGTCAGGTCTATCAGCTAGATTTTGGAGGACGAGTGACACAGGAGTCAGCTAAAAACTTTCAAATTGAGCTTAGAGGAAAACAGGTGAGAACAAGAGAAGGCCCAGAATCACATGTTGCAGCCACAAAAAATAATTTATTTTGACTTAGTCCCTGTTATTTCTAAATGAGAACAATGCAGGTTTTATTTTTTAAAGGTATGGTAGAAACAATGCCAAATATCTTATGAATAAAGGTCTCTCTCTTTCTGTTTTTGTTTTGTGTTTCTTTGTTTGTTTCATTTCTTTTTGTTGTTTGTTTTTTTTTTTTTTTTGTTATGTAAAAAATAATTACAATAGTTGGCCCCCAATTAAGCAGACAACACAGGGAAAAGACAAAGATAATATGCAGGTAATGATAACAGGGTTGAACTTGAAGATACACCAATACAAGATGTAGAATCGTACACATATCTTGGTAGCAATATAGACAAAGTTGGAGGGACAGACAGTGATATCAAAATAAGAATACCGAAAGCAAGATGAGCTTTCATTGCATTGGGAAATATATGGAGATCAAGAGAAATTGGATCCAACACGAAAATAAGAATCTTCAACTCAAATGTGAAGTCAGTCCTATTGTATGGCTCTGAGACATGGAGAACAACAAAGACAACTACCAAAAAGCTACAGACTTTCATAAATGGGTGCTTGCGTAGAATAGAGGGATTAAAATGGTATGACAAGGTTACCAACGTGGAGCTGATGACAAGAACTAGACAAGTGCCAGTGGAACAAGAGATGAGAAGAAGACGATGGAAATGGATAGGACACACACTGAGGAAACCTGTTGATAGCATTACAAGGCAGTCCTTGTTCTGGAACCCCCAGGGCAAGAGAGGCAGAGGTAGACCAAGAAGCACAAGGAGAAGAGAGCTGGAAACAGAGGTGAAAATGATAAGGAGAACATGGAAAGAACTTGAGATGATGGCACGTGACAGGAGGACTTGGTATGTGTTTGTTGAAGGCCTATGCTTCTTTGGGAGTGGAGGGTTATGAATGAATTAAGCAGACAACAACAAAGCATTTCATCTGCTTTTGATAGAAGAATCAATAGAGAGAAGTTAAAAAGATATGCACTTGTGCTTTATAGATTACATTAAGGCATTATAAAGGTGAAACTTAAGAAAATTATAACAGTATCAAAAAGATTAAAGAGGCCTTTCTGCAGTAAAGAGCTGAAAATAATTAAGAATATCTATTTACTAGAAACAGTACTGTAAGTCTGGTTAACGTTTCATATGTTTTATGTCTCAAAAAGCTCACAGATTCTTCTTTTCATTGACAAATTATTTCAGGTAATGCAGTTTGGCCGTATAGACAACAATGCATATACTTTGGACTTCCAGCACCCATTCACAGCAATCCAAGCTTTTGCAGTGGCCTTGGCAAACGTCACTCAGAGGCTGAAGTGATAAATGTCAGAATCAAAAGGCATGCCAGGGACAAATACTGGGCCAGCTTTTTCCCTATGTTTTACGTTATTAAAATGCTAAAATAAGCTTGCAGTATTAGCATTTTAAAAGTCTATGCTCATTTTGTTAAATAGTGTAAAAAAATGGAATGTTTGAGGTATGAAGGTTCAGTTTTATAAGAAATAAGAATCTTTTTTTCAATTAATCGATACATTTTAGCTCCCCAAGGAGCATAGGCCTTAAAAAAACACATGCCAAGTCTTCCTGTCCCGTGCCATCCGCTCAAGTTCTTTCCATGTTTTCCCTCATCATTTTCACTTCTGTCTCCTGTTCTCTTCTCTGTGTGTTTTTTTGTCTACCTCTGCCTCTTTAACCTTAGGGATTCCAAAACTAGTACTGCTTTGTAATGCTATCCACAAGTTTGTGTGTCCTATCCATCACCATAGTCTTCTTCTCATCTCTTGTTCCACTGGTACGTGTCTGGTTCTTGTCATCAGTTTCATGTTGGTGACCTTATCCTACCATTTTTTTTTAAATCAGTGAAGATTGTTTGCTGTGCAAGTGCAAACAGCTCTCAGTTATCAGAGAGTGGATTCACTGGTTATAAGATTAGCCATGCTTTAAAATAATAATAATAATGGACAGTGTGTTTGTGAAAAATAATAATCAAAGCAAGAAAGACATTTTTATCAAAAATGCATTTACAAGTAGGCCGATATGGCCCTGGTTAGCACATTTTCTAGAGGCAAATTTATTTCAAAATGGAGTAAAGCTTTTCTGAGTTGGCTACCTGAAGAGCAGCAGCTGGGAGACTTTTTCAAGCCATAAATCGAGGATTCCTCAGCAAAAGAGATGTTGGTAAGAATACGAAGATGGCTGTGTACCGCTCCACCTATGTCCCAGTCTTGACGTATGGATGCGAGTCATGAGCAATGACTACAACCCACAAAAGCCAGATCCAAACCTCAGAAATGAGGTATCTGAGGAAGGTGGTTGAAGTAACAAGAAGAGACATGGTCCGCAACCAGACAATATGTCAAGGCCTAAAAACCCAACTCCTGCAGATCCAAGTAGATCAGTCCCAACTGAGATGGTTTGGCCATGTCTGCAGATTTAGAGAAGATCAGCTAGCACGGCAAGCATGGGAAACTAAAAGCCAGGGATCCAGGACGACCCAAAGTCCGCTGGGAGGACAACATTAGACAATCTTTGAAGGACCGAGGACTAGAATGGAACCAGGCCAGGAGGAAGACAGCTCATAGGATAGTCTGGCGCTCTCTCTTCCGAACCTCTACACCTCACGGTAGAAGGGGAACGACTAAGTAAGTAGTAAGTAATAATACCTCAGATCACAAACCAAAGGGATCATAAGGCATTGTTAAAACTGTTTTGACCAACCCATTGCTGTAAGCAAGTCACTCCAGGCTGTTGATACAATAATTAAGGTCAGTTGTCAAGCTGTACAATTCCTTACTCAAATATGAAGACCTCACTGGAAAAACTGGACATATTACACTTTTATAAAAACAGAGTTACTGACATCAGCATATTAAGCATACTGCAAAGGTGGTGTAAAAACTAAAATTATATTTGAAAATGCATTCCGCTCCAAGAAAATGAAGCATAAAAACAGGTCATCCTACTTTGTGTCATAGCATTTCAAATTTTAAAATTCTCTGACTTCATTTTTTGTGACATGTCTGGTTTTTTCAATAGAGTCCTCTTATGTAACGATGTCTGAAGTATGTAACATTCCTTTCAAGAGATCTACTAAAAAAACTCAGATCTCATGAAATGTGAAGCTGCAAGAAAGAAAAAACATTGGCAGTATTTAATTGTGCCAAGTTGATGTGAAAGCTAAATCTACATAAACATTTCTACACTGGAAACAAACTATCTTTACACACTAGCAGCACTCAGCAGCTATAGAACCACATGTACATTCTTCAACTTGGCATTGACTGCAAAAGAGCAATGAGCTCAGCAACCCTAGCAACAACACCAAGACAAACAACAACACCAAGACAAACAACAACACCAAGACAAACAACAACACCAAGACAAACAACAACACCAAGACAAACAACAACACCAAGACAAACAACAACACCAAGACAAACAACAACACCAAGACAAACAACAACACCAAGACAAACAACAACACCAAGACAAACAACAACATCAAGACAAACAACAACACCAAGACAAACAACAACACCAAGACAAACAACAACACCAAGACAAACAACAACACCAAGACAAACAACAACACCAAGACAAACAACAACACCAAGACAAACAACAACACCAAGACAAACAACAACACCAAGACAAACAACAACACCAACCCTAGCAACAACACCAAGACAAACAACAACACCAAGACAAACATTGGAAGCAAGTCAATACTTTACTGTCTACATTTGGAGCTGGGTAACTGTTGTTATTGCTATTGTTATTGTTAATCAGAATCGACGTCATTGCACTCTGGACAAACCCATAGGTGCTCAGTCTCCCGCAGCAAATGTCAAAGTGTATGAATTCTAATTGTTCATGTTGCGCACTGGTTGTATACGCGGTGGATGCATCCTCTCATATATCCTTCCCTGCTGGTCTTACGTTTGATGCCAAATTCCAGCAGTCTTAGCCTTGATGATTCATCGATTGCAGTGTCATTCTCTAATAGACGAACATGAATCGCCCTCAGTATTTCTTCCTTATCCATGGCCAATGCACCATTTATGGGTGCTTTTGAAGCTAGTGGTTAACTATTAAAAATAAAAAACGCTTATGTTGATTTGTTTGTGACAATTTTTTTGCTTTTCTCTATCTCTTTTACTTGAAGTATTCCCTGTTGTCATAATATATTCCAGATTTCCTCTTCTCGTGACATGTCCAAAAAAGTGATTTGCATCCTTCTAATGTGAGTAATAAGCTTCTATTTTGGCATTGGCTTCTTTCCGCACATCCTTATTACTCTTTTTAGCTGTCCATGATATCACTAACATTATTCTGTAACACCACATCTCTATTGCCTTCAGGACTTTTCCTGCTTGTGTACAAGTTGTACATGACTCACATCTGTATGTTAGGATTGGCTCTATACAACACTGAAGAACTCTGTTAACAAGGTATTCGCTGCTGCTAAACAAGGTATCAGCTGCTAAATCATTACATGTTAGTTACAGATTTCAGCTAGACAAATCCTTCTTTGAAGATCGTGCGCATCATATAGATCAGAGGTTTTCAAACTCTTTTGGTCCGTGGCTCCCTTGACCTGTGCATATATCATCGCGGCTCCTCTCTATACTATATTTATTGATGAACCTTGGCTCATAATATCGAGCCCAACACTTTTCCAAAGCCACCGCGACGCCCTTAGCCGAGGGCCGCGACGCCCCTGGGAGCCGCGACGCACAGTTTGAAAACCTCTGATATAGATCATTTTCTTGGTTTGTCAGAATCGTACGAAACTGTACTGGGGACAAGTATTATTCTTATTACCTTACATGACTGTTGCTTTGCAAATATTCTGTGCACACCTGCTTCAACCATTCTTCTGAAAGATCTAAGATCATCTTTATCTGAATTTATCATAATCAATTACATAACACTTGGTCATTGGAGCACAGCTCTTAATTACAGCTCTGAGTAACAGTTGCTACTGTTATTTATCAATAGTTTTTTGTGTTTTCTTTTTGTTAGATCTTCTCAAATATTTTTTTTTTAAGCCATTACATTGTGTTTACATTTTGGAATATGATAAAAGCATTCCTCAGTATTAATGTAGTTTTGACTAAATTAGTCAATATGAGTTTATTTGATTGTAAAAGTCAGATTTGACTGTTAGATACTGAGCTAACATCAAATTTATTGTTATTTTATTTAGTATAAAATAAACAACTTTTATTGTCTGATGCATAACAAAATAATTATATTATCCACATTGGGTCAGTTACAGTGGCGTAACTACCACCCTGTTGGACCGGGCACATCCCAGGGGCCCCGGGCATTAAGTGGGCTCCATCACTCTTGTCCTAGAAGTAGTATTTCAATGTGCACCACAAAGAAAGACCTCGCACGTCTATTAGTTATTGAAAATTGAGCACTTTGGACCAATTTCCCAAATGTGTTTACAGTTGTGATGCTTTTCATAATGACACCTGTCACAGTTGCAACTGCTGAAAGATCATTTTCGAAACTAAAACTAAAAAAAACTTTTTAAAGAAACACTATGATTCAAGAATGTTTGAGTGGTTTAAGTGTCCTATCAGTTGAACACAAGAAAACTCACTGAATGACAAAACGTGCATGGAATTATAAATGAATTTACTGAAACCAAAATAACACAAATGGAGTTTTTGGGGATGTTGATGTATCTATATCTTGTCTCGATGTTTATCTTGTTTCTTACTAGAGTTACTTGCCCTTAGGCTAACTCTTCTTCCTACTTCCTGCTTCTAAGATGGCTGATTAAATATGTCGTTATGTATCCAGTGTGTTCCGGCTTAGTGATTATGCTTCTTAATATGTAATGTATGACAGCCAGCCACGTCTCATTATATTTAACAACATTTACTATATAAAACAGTAAAGATCAACATGGTGGCAGCGGTGGGATAAGAATACGCTCTCCTTTAAGTATTATGCCTTGTTCTGTTGTCAGAGTGTCACGAATGTCAAAATAAGGCATAAGCTCAGCTGGTACATCAGACTTTCTTTTAGGCCACCCATCCAAAATGGTCGACTTCAACATCTGAAGCACGCTGTCTTTGAGAGTTTCAGCTTTAATCTTTTCCATCATCACATCTGGTATTTCAGGTAATCTTACAGGTGCATCAGCTCCTGCATTGCTCTCTCTATCAGTTGAGAAATCCAAAGGGACATTATGAATACAAACTCTGGACAGTGTGTCGGCTATAAGAAGATCGGAACCTTGTACCCATTGGAATTCAAAGTCATATCAATGGCTGCGCATCAGTAAATTCTGCAGTCTTCAAGGAATTTGACTCAGAGGTTTCTTAACGATGGCTGCCAAAGGTTTATGGTCGTTGATGACTGTAACTTTCCTTCCATAAGTGTACTGGTCAAAGCGTTCCAAACTATATACAACAGCTAAGAGTTCCTTCTCAATTTGAGCCCAGCGTTGTTCAGTTTCAGTTAGAGCTCTTGAAGCAAACTCTATTGGATGACCATTTTGTAGGAGGACAGCCCCAAGTCCATAGCTGCTACTATCAACTTGAATACACAAAGATTCATCAGGATCATAGTATGCGAGTACTGGAGTAGAAGTAATCAGTTTCTTGACTCTCTTGAAAGCTTGTTCACATTCAGCAGACCAGATAAAGGGAGTATCCTTACGGGTAAGTTCTCTTATTGGATGAAGAACTTCTGAAAGATTGTTGAGGAACTTTGCTAGATACTGTATCATGCCGCAAGATCTGCGAACCTCATGACAGTCCTTAGGAACGGGCATGTTTAGTATTGTCTCAACCTTTTTCTTGTCTGGTTCAACACCTCGAGCAGTAATAAGGTGACCCATGAAGGTAATTTCTTCTTTCTTTTCTTGAGCTTTAGCTTCGTTCAGTTTAATGCCTTTCTCTTTACACCTATGTTTCAGTGCTTTAAGCTTCAGATCATGGTCCTTAATTGCTTGCTGTCTGTTTGATCCACAACCTGCAATAACTATGTCATCAGCAACATTGATGCAACCATGAAGACCCTCCAGAGCTTGTGCTAGATGCCTCTGGAAAATTTCACTGCTTACATTCAACCCAAATGGTAGTCTAGACCATCTGAACCTACCAAAAGGTGTAATTATTGTTGTAAGTTTACTAGACTTCTCATCAAGTTTGATATGCCAGAATGCTTCCTTGATGTCCAGCTTTGTGAAAATCTTGGCATTATTGAGTTCAGGCAATACATCATCCAAAGTTGGTAATCTGTAATGCTCTCTCTGCAGAGCCTCATTCAGGGGTCTAGGATCAATACATATTCTTAAAGAACCATCAGACTTTTCAACAACAGCCATTTGGTTAACCCATTCAATCGGTTCCTCTACTGGTATTAATATACCTCTGTTCATTAGACTTTGAAGCTCTGACTTTACCTTGCTCTTAAGTGAAAATGGTATTGTTCTGCACGGCAGTGCCTTTGGACGAATATTAGGATCAATATGCAACAGCTTCACCCAGGACACCTAGATGGTTATCAGAGTTATAATCATTATCTAAACTGTCAGTAGCCACCTTAGCAATAAATTTGTTTGTGTTGACTGTCACAAACTGTAGATCCTGCAGTGTGTTGTTGCCCAGCAAACATGTGAATCTATTTTTCACAACAGTAAACTTTTTATTGTGTTTTGTCCCAGTCTCAGGATTCTCAGCAGTTAATATAACTTCTCCCATTGGTGTCATCTTAGTACCATTCCACATAACAAGCCTCTGTTTAGTGTGTAACAATTGTTCTTGCATCACAAAGCGTTGACAGATTGTATTCACATCAGCTGCTGTGTCTAACTGAAATTTTTCCATTGACAATGAGTTGTGCAGATGTACAAGCTTTGCTAGACTTCACACAAGCAAGAGAAACTTCAGAATCTTCCACTGACTCTGTGTGAACAGTGTGAACTTTCTTGCATTTAACTTTGAAATGGTTTCTTCCCCCACAATTTGAGCAAAACTTCCCCCATGCAGGACACTTTTTCTTAATCAATGGATGTTTCTGTCCGCAGTAATGACACTCCTTTCTAGGTTCAAAGTACCCACTGTCAGTGTTACTTTGACAGGCTTTATCAGCAGCATGCCCAGTGTCTCTCTTGGGAGGTTTATGGTTGAGTGATTTTTTCTGTACCTTTTCAACCCTTGCTTCAGAAGGTTGTACTGTATTACTCATCTCTCTTATGTCGTTTCCAGTTTGCTCGAAGACTCTGCATATGTGAATGGCTTTCTTTAGATCGAGGTCAGCTTCTCTCAAGAGCTTCTCTTGTAACCTTTTGTAAGTCTCGATGTTTATCTTGTTTCTTATTAGAGTTACTTGCCCTTAGGCTAACTCTTCTTCCTACTTCCTGCTTCTAAGATGGCTGATTAAATATGTCGTTATGTATCCAGTGTGTTCCGGCTTAGTGATTATGCTTCATAATATGTAATGTATGCCAGCCAGCCACGTCTCATTATATTTAACAACATTTACTATATAAAACAGTAAAGATCAACAGGGGAGTACTTACTCTCCAGTAAGTTAAGAGTTAACGGTTTCATTAAACTCAGATTTAGAACCATCATTAATGTCTAATAAAAGTGAGAAATTCCATCTTTCAGAAGCTTTATGGCTTTCTTTGTTTCTTCTCTACTTGGTCGTTCACAACTGACTTGTAGCTCCTCATCTGCTGGCTGGATGTCTGGGGGATTAGTTGGAGCTGGTCTATTGAGAAGTTCCTCAAAATGTTCTGTCCATCTCTTCATTTGTTCTTGTATATTACTAAGCAATTTTCCATTTTTATCTTTTATGAGACCATTTGCTTGCTTGTATTTCCCAGTTAACTTCTTTGCGTTGTTGTACAGGTCTCTCATATTTCCTTTGGCTGCAGGTTCCTCTGCTTCCCTTCCCAACTCTTTAATATACTTCCTCTGGTCTCTTTTGATGTTTCTTCTTACTTCTTTGTTTGCTTCTATGTACACTTCATGAGCCTTTTTCTTTGGAGTTTCTGGTTTTTCTTCTGTTTAAATCTGTTTTCATGTTTTTCCTGTCCTCTATCTTACTAATGGTTTCTGTTGTTATCCATGCTTTGTGCTGATGTTCTCTTTTTCTCAGTACTTCTTCACATGTTTCGTTCTATATATTTTTTACTTGTTGCCAGTGGTCTTCCGTATCTGCTTCATCATCCAGCTGTTGGTGTACTTGGTATCATCCAGCTGTTGGTGTACTTGGTATTTGTTGGATACTGTGAATGAAAATTTTTCTCTTATTTCCTGATTTCTTAGATATCCCACATTAAACTGTTATCTATAGCTATATACTGTTGTAAATTTCTTGAGTTTTAATTTTGTTTTAGCCAACAGAAGATGGTAGTCTGAAACCACATCTGCTCCTCTACATACTTTTACATCATGCAATGATGACCTAAACTTCTTACTTATGCATGTGTGATCAATCTGATTGTCTGTTCTCTGGTCTGGTGATATCCATGTTGCTTTATGTATTCTTTTATGTGGAAATATGCTTCCTCCTATAGCTAGTTGATTTGAAACACAGAAGTTAGCTTATAGTTCCCCATTCTCGTTCATCATACCTAATTCATGATTTCTTCAAAGCCAGTGTTGTCTGTTCCTATTTTTGCATTTAGGTCCTCCATCAAAATTGTGATGTCCTTTCTTTTCTTTTTGTCCAAGACACTTTGTAGTCTGGTGTACAAGTCTTCTTTCACAGATTCTTCTTTATCATTTGTTGGTGCATAACACTGGATGATGTTTATATTTATTTTCTGTTTGACTGATTTAAACCTTGCTGTTATAATTTAGGGTCCCATTGCTTCCCATTCTATAAGTGCTTTCTGTGCTTCCCTAGACACCATTTCTCCTGTGATCAATCTCCACCTCTCTATGTCCTTCCACCATGTCTCGCAGAGACCGAGGATATCAATCCTGTAATTTGGCATTTCTGCTGTTACCTGTCCAGTTTTTCCCTTGTTCATATAGAGTCCAAATATTCCAGGTACTAATCCTGGAGATTTTCCTAGATGAAAAAAGGTTAGTCAGCAACCCAGACTCCTTTTTGCTTTCTCTGGGTTGCTTCATGCACCTACTTTCCAGAGGACCTTCTTTTGTCTTGGGCGGCTGAGTTGACTTATATTCTGTATTTGACTTGTCCATGTTTGTTAAAAAGTTTTTTACGGGATGGGGTAACAACCCCCCGCCTAATCCTCCTTGGTCGCTTTTTACGACGATGCATGGTAGGGTACAGTGTTACTATTCTTTGGGCCCTGGTAACACACGGAAAACCAGCTGGTCCAGATGGCATTCCAGCAGAGGCCATCAAACTGATATTGATACCTCTACAGAGATATTATACAAACTACTTGGCAAAGTCTGGGAGAGAGAGGAAATACCAGCAGAATGGAAGGAAGGTTATCTGGTAAAGTTGCCTAAGAAGGGAAATTTACAAGAGTGCACTAATTATAGAAGAATAATGTTACTATCAGTGCCAGGAAAAGTATTAAACAGAATCATCCTTGAGAGATTAAAAGAGTCCATAGACAAGCAACTGAGAGATGAACAAGCAGGTTTTTGACAAAATAGATCCTGTACCTACCAGATAGCCACATTGAGAATAATAGTTGAACAAAGTCTGGAATTGAATTCACCACTATACAACGAATTCGTGGACTATGAAAAGGCATTTGACAGTGTAGATAGAGAATCACTCTGGAAATTGATGAGGCATTATGGAGTTCCCATGAAGATCATTAACTTAATAAAGAAGACCTATGAAGACATAACATGCAGAGTTCTTCATGAAGGACAACTTACAGAACCGTTTAGGATTAGAACGGTAGTGAGACAGGGATTCCTCTTGTCTCCATTTCTTTTCTTACTAGCTATAGATTGGGTTATGATAACATTGACATCACACGACAGAAATGGAATCTAGTGGAATCTGACTAAACAGCTTGATGATCTGGATTTTGCAGATGACTTGGTTCTTCTGTCCCATAACCATAATCAGGTGCAAGAGAAAACGAAAATTCTTGATGAGAGGTCACAACAAGTGGGCCTGAAAATACACAGGGAAAAGACAAAGATTATGAGAATAAATGCAAGAAATGATAACAAGGTTCAACTTGAAGAAACACCACTAAAAGTTGTAGAATCATACACATATCTTGTCAGTAATATAGACAAAGTTGGAGGGACAGACAGTGATATAAGAATACAAAAAGCAAGAGGAGCTTTCATTGCACTGGGAAACATATGGAGAACAAGAGAAATCAAGTCCAACACGAAAATAAGAATCTTCAACTCAAATGTCAAGTCAGTCCTATTGTATGGCTCTGAGACATGGAGAGCAACAAAAACAACCACTAAAAAGCTGCAGACTTTTTTAAACGGGTATTTGCGTAGAATAGAAGGACTGAAATGGTATGACAAAATCACAAATGTGGAATTGATGACAAGAACCAGACAAGTGCCAGTGGAACAAGAGTTGAGAAGAAGACGCTGGTGATGGATAGGACACACGTTGAGGAAACCTGTTGATAGCATTACAAGGTAGTCCTTGTTCTGGAATCCACAGGGAAAGAGAGGCAGAGGTAGACCAAAAAACACATGGAGAAGAGAACTGGAAACAGAGGTGAAAATGATGAGGAAAATATGGAAAGAACTTGAGCGGATGGCACAGGACAGGAAGACTTGGCATGTGTTTGTTGAAGGTCTATGCTGCTTGGGGAGCTAAAGGGTATTGATTGATTGATTGAAAAGGGAAAAATATATCCAAGTTCAAAAGTTAACAAAGGCATTAATTATATTATTTTAGAAATTAATATTACATTGTATTTTGTATTGTATAGTAGAATTAAATAAAGATGAAGATCACTGAAAATTTAAAAAATGTGAAAATTCTAAATATAAGCCAGATATGATTCTTTTAAAATCTTTAGTCGTGGCATCATCAGTACTAGTCTATCCTACACATAGTTCATCAACTTGTCATTTGCTAATGTTTCCTTTTTTTTTAATTAAAGCTACTTATCTGCAGAAACTTGAACTTGTTTACAATTAAACCTATTACGGACAAAAAAATATTTCTTTCAAATTCATATGAATATTTACAAACATTGTGATAACACTGGCAAAAGTGATGCTTTGTCGCTTCCAGCTGTTCTCTCTTATCTATGACATGATGAATACATTCTGGTCAATGTGAAGGTTTATTTATCAATACGAGCATATGATATCACTAATATTTGACTCTTTATATTTAGAGAACAAGTTAATTTTTAATACGCTTTTACTAATAGGAGTTAATAAATAAGTAATATATAATATATAACAGAATAGACATGTGGATTTAGGTAGTTGTACCCATTATATTAGAAAAGTCCCACTTAATTTGTGCTCGGGGACCCCTTAAATTGTAGTTACGCCACTGGTCAGTTACTCTAACACTGAGTACCAGTGGATGTCTGCAAGGGTCTTCCATAGTTACTAGTTCTTGCTTTTCACAAAACTATTATATGAATCATAAGGTAGTTAATGTTTCAGGAACTATATTTTTTATTGTATGTGTAAAACTGAGGTGAAGTTGTGTTGCTATTTTTGCAAGCTAAGAATTTATATAAGTAAATAGCAAGATTGTTGTGTTGTTGATTGTATATTTTCTTAATTATGACTGTTAAGCAAAACGACTCAAATACACATATTTGGGGAAGGGGAGGGCTGTTGGTGCAAGTGGAGGGACCTGGAAAATCATTATAAGTGGAAAGCCTACTAATGAACATTTTTATGAAAGCATCTTGACATCTTCACCATGCAAACAACAGTGCGCAGGATCATGTCTTTTCTAAAATCCTTCTGAATAGTTGCAATAGTTTGTAGAGTGTTGTTCTTAGGCCAACATATTTAGGTCTTTGTTTCTGTGACAACTCCGCCTATGCCGGTCCCAAGCCCGGATGAAAAAGGAAGAGGGCGGCCTGCATGGAGGCCGTAAGGAGGCAGCCCCTCCACCATGCAAAGGCACAACAGGCCAATCACCTGTTTGTCTTAAACTATGATTACGAGCAATACAAGAGAGAAAACCAGACTGATTCTAAAGGCGACGAACTGGAACGGACTACGACTTATGGAACTTGGAACACAAGAAGTATAAATGGGAAGGAAGAGGAGCTGGTGGAAGAGATGAGGAAAGCAAAACTAGAAATCCTGGCTATAACGGAAACGAAGAAAAAAGGACAAGGAGTCATGGATCTCGATGGCAACACGTTGCTCTACAGTGGTGTACCCATATCTGAAAGAGCTAAAGGGGGCGTGGGTTGCATTGTGGCCCAAAATCAAAAAGACAGTATCAAGGGATGGAACTTTGTCTCGGAGCGCATTATGGTTGTAAAACTAAAAGAAGGAGAAACCATAGTCAACCTGGTCATAGTGTATGGGCCAAATGAGGATGAGAGAGCAGAGGTCAAGGAGGAATTCTTCGAGCTGCTTCAAAGGACAGTGGATGACTGCCTAGATGAAGTTATCATGCTCGGAGATTTTAATGCCAGAGTTGGAAATGACCATGCTAGATGGGGTGGAGTTATCGGAAGATATGGAGAAGATACTCTCAATGACAATGGAAAGCGACTCCTTAGATTCTGCAGTGAGCAGAATCTGATCATTACCAACACAAAGTTCCCCCATAAGCGCATACATGCATATACTAGATGTGATCCAACCAAGAATGAGAAGTCAGTGATCGACTATGCCATTGTTCGGAGAAGCTCATTCAGATATGTCCGAGATGCAAGAGTCTGGAGGGGGCCAGAGATTGGAAGTGATCACTACCTGCTAACAATCAAACGAACAACTGAAAGAGTTGCTCAGCCTAGGAACTGCCCAACATCACGCAAGAAACCAAGTAAACGAGCAGGAGAAATGAGCATTAGGACCTACAAGCTGAGAGAGCCAGAAATTAAGACCAGATATCAGGGGCTTATTGCTACAGCAGTGAGCAACACAGAAGAACGACCTGATGACTTGGAAACCCTCTGGAATAAATTCAAGGATATCATAAAGACAGCTGCTGCAGAAGCATGCGGTGAAGTCCGACTTGGGAACCAGAGAAAGAGGACACCTTGGTGGACAGAGGAAGTCAAAGAGAAAATAAGAGAGAAGAAAATGGCATGGAAACAATACTTAAAAGCTAAAAACACAACAGGACAAATGGAAAAATATAGAGAATATGTGACACTCAGAACAGATGCAAAGAACAAAGTGCTAGCAGCAAAACAGAAGTCCTGGGAAGAATTTGGAGAAAAGCTAGAAAAAGATGCACAAGAAAACCAGAAATTGTTCTATAAGACCCTAAAGAACATGAGGAAGGAAAAACAATGCCCTCTCAAACTTATAAAGGACAAGCAAGGCAAATTGCTTACTGCCCCGAAGGAAATAATGGAAAGATGGAAAGAATATTTCTCAGAAATCCTGGATGGTGAGCATGGTGAAGCATCAGAAATGATAACCACTAGCACAGAAGAGAAAACCAATGATGGTGAAGATGACATAAAGATGGAAGAACTGAGGGCAGCACTAGAGAAAATCAAGATGGGCAAAGCAGCAGGGCATGATGGTATAACACCAGAAATGGTTAAGTACATGGGAGCATCAGGCGACCTATTACTCTTAAAGGTCCTACAGGCAGCATGGTGCAACAAGACCTTACCAAAGGATTGGGAGATTGCCATCATAACACCAATTTTCAAAAAGGGTGACAATCGACAATGTGGAAACCATAGAGGCATATCCCTTCTCAGTGTCCCTGGTAAAATCTACTCTAGAATCCTAGAGCAGAGACTCCGACGCCTAGCTGAGCCACAATTGGATGAGGTCCAGTGCGGATTCCGAGCAAAGCGAAGTACTCAAGACCTAATCTTCACACTCAGACAGCTGAGTGAAAAGGCCCTTGAGTATAAGAGTGAGATCCATCTTTGTTTCATAGATCTGGAAAAGGCGTTTGACAGGGTCCCCTGGAGCAAACTTTGGGACTGTTTGGCAAGGAAGAATATTCCAGCACCTCTGATTCATGCTATACAGAGCTTCTACAAGTCTTGCAGAAATTATGTGAGGACAGCAAACCATAAGTCAGAAGAGTTCAGGACCACCACTGGTGTAAGACAAGGTGATATCCTATCACCTTACCTCTTCATACTCCTTATGGACGATGTCATCAAGGCATGTAAGGAGAGAACAAGAAAGTATTCAGTGGGGTACTGGAAGATGAGACAGGTCTATATTTCGGAGCTGGCATTTGCTGATGATGTTGCCCTGATTGCTAAATCAGAGGCACATCTCCAATCCAACCTGCAAGTCTGGAAGGAAGAGCTGGAGAAGAGAGGGATGGTAATAAGCAGCTCTAAAACAAAATCCATGGTGATATCACGAGAAGAAAGAAAACATCAGATTAAGTTGGGAGAACAGGTCCTAGAGCAGGTCGACCACTTTAAATATCTCGGAGCTATTATAGACCGAAAGGGAGGCATCAAAGAAGAGTTGGCCACTCGAAAGGCAGCGGCTGGGAGACTTTTTCAGGCCATAAATCGTGGATTCCTCAGCAAGAAAGAGGTTGGTAAGAAAACGAAGATGGCTGTATACCGCTCCACCTATGTCCCAGTCTTGACATATGGATGCGAGTCGTGGGCAATGACTACAACCCACAAAAGCCAGATCCAAACCTCAGAAATGAGGTATCTGAGGAAAGTGGTTGAAGTAACAAGAAGAGACATGGTCCGCAACCAGATGATCCGTCAAGGCCTAAAATCCCATCCGCTGCAGACCCAAATAGAACAGTCCCAACTAAGATGGTTTGGCCATGTCTGCAGAATGGGAGAAGATCGGCTACCACGACAAGCATAGGAAACAAAGAGCCAGGGATCCAGACCTCCAGGACGACCCAGAGTCCGCTGGGAGGACAACATTAGACAATCTTTGAAGAACCGAGGACTAGAATGGAACCAGGCCAGGAAGAAGACAGCTGATAGAATGGTCTGGCGCTCTCTCTTCCAAACCTCTACACCTCACGGTAGAAGGGGAACGACTAAGTAAGTAAGTAAGTAAGTTTCTGTGACTCCTGAATGCTGTTATTATATAGTGAATCAAATCTCTCTGCAACATTCGTAGGAATGAAGAGGCCCACAGACTGACTAGAAAACTACCTCAAACAGATTCAAGTATAACATATGCAGAAGCCAAGAGACTTATCAAGAGCAGATACAGAAGTAAATGGGAAACATAACATCCAGGCCACCAGAAAATTGATTGGCGACACAAATTATTCTTGAAGCCACCAGAAAATTGATTGTCGACACAAATTATTCTTGAAGCCTCCAAAGATTGTTCTCAAAACTGACGAAGATTGTTCTCAGATTGTGCAAAGACTGTTCTCAAAGCTGGCTATGATTGTTCTCAAAGCTGCAGGTTATTCTCGTGCCTGGGAGAAATTTTTCTCAATCATTGCAAAGGTTGCTGCTATTCATTCATTTCCCTTTAACCCTCTACAGAGCATTGCCCCTCAGTCCTGTGACATCCATCCAAGCTCTTTCATTATCTACTTAATCACTTTTAAGTATATCTCCAGTTCCTTTCCTTGTGTATTTTTTTTTCTTTCTATCGTTCATACCCTGGTGATTCCATAACAAGAACTGCTTAGTAAAGCAATCACCTGGTTTCCTCAATTGTCTTATTCAAAATTAATCTGAACAAGGTAGAATCTTTGCTCATATGGTGGAGGAGTGGAGGTAAATGAAGCTCATCTAATGATATTCCATTCTCCTCCTATTTCTTTCATTGGGAGAAGTGTGGGGGAGATACATTCTTTGCCTGGGAAATATTTGCTCATGGACAAGAAGTTAAACACAAGTCTCTTTACTTATTTTCTGCATGCAAATTTTTTCACCTTGACTTCAGATTATGACAAAATACTGCTTTAGTATTTGCTAATTAAAAACTGGAGCAGAATTTGCCAAATTTGTATTTATTTTGTTATCACTCAGTCAAACTAAAGACCAGTTCCATGATTATTAAATGCTTAGGAAAATAGATGGGGAAGATCAAGTAAAGATGGGTATAGGAAGAGTATGAAGCTTATAGGAGAACAGTTCTAGTATCTTCTTCTTTGGTCCTTGGTCGCCGACTGACAAAGCAATTAGTGACCATCATGCCCAGTGACATTTTATAGGGCAGCAACAAACTGTCTCCACTTTGCTTGGTCAACAGCCATCCTTCATGTGGTGCCCCAGCTCTTTTCATGCTTAGCATCTTCGCCTCCACTGTTCTCCACCAAGTGGCTTTTGGTCGTCCTTGCTTTTGCTTTCCTTCTGGAGTCATAGCTTGGGAGTTCTGGTGATGGTGTCAGGGTCTCTTCTGAGGATGTGGCCAACCCAATTCCAGCGTCTACCCGCTATGATAATGTGCATGTCCTCTTGGTGGCTCTGAATTAGCAGTTCTTGGTTGGTGATGTTGTTCGACCAGAAAATTCAAAGAATTTTTCTTAGGCAGGTTGTGTGGAAAGAGGGCAATTTGAACATTTTCTTTTCTGTTCCTGTCCAGTATTCTGCACCGTACAAAAGTTAAGAAATTATGCAGCTGCGTACACAAGGCATATGAGAGCTCTCACATATTTTTAATTTAATGTTTGTACTGTACTGAGAGGATTTCCAGATGTTGCTTAGGTTGGCGAAGGCTGTTCTGGCTTTATTCATTTGGCTGCTGATGTCTTTGCTTGTCCCGCCATCTGGTGTTACTGTGCAGTTGTAGTATACAAGTGTATTACTTACAGTGACACAGACATGCTTTTAATAATATTCACTTATTATAGTTAGTGAGTTACTACATGTAATTCTCCGGGTGTCTCTGATGAGATATTCAAAGAATAAGACTACTGTTAGCTCAACCATGTCATATGGGATGACTAACATTAAGTTGTGTATAGTGTTGACAACTTCATCATACAATATTAATTGCTACTGAAACTACCATTGTAGGAGCAGATGAATACTTTGGTGCAAGTTTCCTGAAAAGGAGCCAGCTACAGTGGTGGGTCTATGCTCTACAGGGTGCATATAATGAATGAATATTGGTGAGTTATCTAAACCAGCAGAAGCTTAACTATTTACTTGTATTAGCAGGTGCTGTATTTATGTCTACTTTTCATCCATCTAAGCTTATATTAATATCGTTTCATTTATACTGAGATTAACAAAAAGTTATCCAGTCCTATATATTGTATAGATGTTTACTAAGCTTCCAGTGTTGGTGATTTATGCAGCCATTACCTGATTTTCTTTCAGCTCAAAATGTTTCCATTATTGTAAATTACTGCTGTAAAGAAGTTTAAATGAAAGTGAAATACTGTATGCCACATTTTTTTAAAGACAAAGACAAAGATGTATCAATAATGATATCTTCATTAGTACTTACAGCAAGTAAAGGTAGTGCTATTCTGTCTGGGATTTCTTCATCTTGACCTTTGAACTCAAAATGGGGATAGATCTTTAAACACAGTCTTTCTAAACTTTTTTCACCCTTGGCTGTTTGGATTTAATTTGATCCAGTCTTTTGCAGCAATATTTCTACTGGATAGAGTAGCTAAACTCCATATCAGATTCTCTTTAGCTGCCTTCTGTGACATACAGGACAGGACATGATGGCTGTACTTTGCTCCTTCAGTATTAAGCTCAGGTTTGGGTCTTCATAAATTTATATTAATCAAAGCTAAAGGAAGGTTTGCTTTCTACAAAGATGTTTATATGCGACCATTTATTGTTCCCTGAATGCTTTCTTTTGTTCCCATCCATTTTTCTGACATACAGTAATTAAGATATCAGTGTTGATCCAGCTGTGTGCTTTTGTTTCAAAGGCTTTTAAAACAAAGAATTTCTAGTCTTTATTGTAAATATGTGATGAAGGACCAATAATTTCCAGTTGCTGAAGGTGTATTCCTCGTAACAGAGCTCAATTTGTGATCTGTGTTTTACAAGTTTGTCATTTATTTTTAATCTTTTGTATATGTTGTAGTTGTGTCCTTGTAGTTTGTGGACCTGACATTATTGTAATTTTTACTGAATAAACCTCTTGCCATTCAAAATTCTGTAGTTGGTGTTTTTAAATTAGTTATAAATAATTGTATCTACCTGTGACAGCACATTTTTCCTTAATTCATGTTTAGATCTATGTGGTAATATATATTTTAATCTATATAGCTTAGACTTCTCTGTTCATGCATTCATCAGTCTGTTGTGTACAATATTCATAAGTGTGTGGTCAAACCATATTTTAATGATTAAGGAGCCATTTTCAAGTCTCTTAAGTCAGGCTGGCAATATATGGGTTATCTGAGACTTAGGTGTCATCTCAAGATCTTCGGAGTCAAGATTTGAAAATGTACTGGTTGATATACTGAATTTAAGATCCATATAAAAACCCTGGACATCAGGCTTGAAATATATGGATTGTCATCTTTTCTTTAAGATCCATCTCAAAATCGTGAGAGTAAGGAATCATATGCTTTAAAACCTGTCTCCTTAACTTGGGAGTAAGACAGGAAACATGAGCTTTAAGATATTGTCTCCTAAACTTGGGAGTAAGACAGGAAACATAAGCTTCAAGATCTTATCTCCTAAACTTGGGAGTAAGACAGGAAACATAAGCTTCAAGATCTCATCTCCTAAACTTGGGAGTAAGACAGGAAAGATGTGCTTTAAGATCTTGTCTCCTAAACTTGGGAGTAAGACAGGAAATATAAGCTTCAAGATCTTGTCTCCTAAATTTGGGAGTAGACAGGAAACATAAGCTTCAAGATCTTGTCTCCTAAACTTGAGAGTATGACAGGAAACATAAGCATTAAGATCTTGTCTCCTAAACTTGAGAGTATGACAGGAAACATAAGCATTAAGATCTTGTCTCCTAAACTTGGGAGTAAGACAGGAAACATATACTTTAAGATCTTGTCTCCTAAACAAGGGATTCAGAAAGTAAATATATGGATTGTCATCTTTGATATAGGGGCCACAAATCTTGGACATCAGGTTTTAAACATAAAAGATGTCCATCTGTCCTCTAAGAGCATTCTCCAAATCTTGAGTCAGACAGGACAAATATGAAATGGCATCTTTGCTTTAAGGTCCATCTCCAAAACATGCGAGTCAGACAGGAAATGTATGGATTATCATCTCTGATATATGAGCCACGACCAAATCATGGACATCATGCTTCAAACATATAGAATGTCATCTTCACTTTAAGATCCATCTCCCAATTTTGGGAGTCTTGCAGGAAGCATATGGACTGTCATCTTTGATCTAAGATCCATCTAAAACACTAACTGGACATAATTGGTTTTTTTTATGATTCAGCAGTCTTCTCTGAATATTGAGCTTCAGTCTGGAAATATACGAGTTGTCATTTTTTTGTATTTCGGCAAAATCATAAGTATATTGGTTGTCATCTTTTTTTAAGTTTCAGAACCACCTTCAAATTAATGTGCTTCAGACTATTAATTCTGGGAGAGGGCCATTTCTCTGAAATGCTTGAGAATATGTTGAAAGTGTATGGATATATAATTTTTTCTGGATTTTGGGTAGCCAGGCCTAAAATGTATTAGAAAACATAAGGTGAATTACAAGAAACCAAGAAATAAATATTTACTGAGCTGATTCATACCAATCACATGGTGTCATCATCATCAGAGGAAATTTCTTCAGAAATGTCTTGACAGTTTGGGAAAGATGTAGTTGTTGGGATAGATACATCAGAAGTTGAAGTCTGGGGTTTACTTTGTTTGTTTTTTCGTTCATTTTTATTGTCGTTTGTTTTTTTGTTCATTTTTGTTGTTGTTTGTTTTTTATTTTTGTTGTTTGTTTGTTTTTTGGAAGGGTCACACACACATACACAATTTTGGATTTGATTTACTCTATTTGGACTGAGTGGAGAGGGGAAGAAGTTACTATATTGTCTTGAATTTTTTACACTATATATCCTAATTATAACCCATTGTTGGGTGAACGGCATACTTTGTTTTTTTAAAAAAGTCTGGGATTCAGGCATAAATGATATACTGGTACATAAACCTGTAGAGGCTTGCTTTGAAGTCATTTTCTGAAACATACCTTGTAAACTAAGTTGTCTATTTTTTTTTAGATTTTCAGATCTATTCCATTAACACTTTGTCTATTTCTACATGGTAATGTCTTCCTGTGTTCCATTAACTTGGGTAAGTCACTATCACCATAAAATGTTAAGTTTGTTTCTTATTTCGTTAAATCATAGATGGTAGATGAACCAATAACATGCTTTTCACATGGTAGATGAACCAGTTCCATGCCATTTTCTTCTCTCTTATTTTCTCTTTGACTCAGAACAGAAGCAAAGAACAAGGTGCTAGTAGCAAAACATAAGTCCTGGGAAGAATTTGGAGAAAAGCTAGAAAAAGATGCGCAAGAAAACCAGAAATTGTTCTATAAGACCCCAAAGAACATGAGGAAGGAAAAACAATGCCCTCTCAAATTTATAAACGACAAGCAAGGCAAATTGCTTACTGCCCCAAGGGAAGTAATGGAAAGATGGAAAGAATATTTCTCAAAATTCCTTGATGGTGAGCAAGGTCAAGCATCAGAAATGATAACCACTAGCACAGAAGAGGAAACCAATGGTGATGAAGATGACATAAAGATGGAAGAACTGAAGGCAGCACTGGAGAAAATCAAAATGGGCAAAGCAGCAGGGCATGATGGTATAACACCAGAAATGGTTAAGTACATGGGAGCATCAGGTGACCTATTACTCTTAAGGGTCCTACAGGCAGCTTGGTGCAACAAGACCACACCAAAGGATTGGGAGATTGCCATCTTAACACCAATTTTCAAAAAAGGTGACAATCGACAGTGTGGAAACCATAGAGGCATATCCCTTCTCAGTGTCCCTGGTAAAATCTACTCTAGAATCCTAGAGCAGAGACTCCGACGCCTAGCTGAGCCACAATTGGATGAGATCCAGTGCGGATTCCGAGCAAACCGAAGTACTCAAGACCTAATCTTCACACTCAGACAGCTGAGCGAAAAGGCTCTTGAGTATAAGAGTGAGATCCATCTTTGTTTCATAGATCTGGAAAAGGCATTTGACAGGGTCCCCTGGAGCAAACTTTGGGGTTGTTTGGCAAGGAAGAACATTCCAGCACCTCTGATTCATGCTATACAGAGCTTCTACAAGTCTTGCAGAAATTATGTGAGGACAGCAAACCATAAGTCAGAAGAGTTCAGGACCACCACTTGTGTAAGACAAAGTGATATCCTGTCACCTTATCTTTTCATACTCCTCAATTGACGATGTTATCAAGGCATGTAAGGAGAGAACAAGAAAGTATTCAGTGGGGTACTGGAAGATGAGACAGGTCTGTATTTCAGAGCTGGCATTTGCTGATGATGTTGCCTGATTGCTAAATCAGAGGCACATCTCCAATCCAACATGCAAGTCTGGAAGGAAGAGCTGGAGAAGAGAGGGATGGTCATAAGCAGCTCTAAAACAAAATCCATGGTGATAACACGAGAAGAAAGAAGACATCAGATTAAGCTGGGAGAACAGGTCCTGGAGCAGGTCGACCACTTTAAATATCTCTGAGCTATTATAGACCGAAAGGGAGGCATCAAAGAAGAGTTGGCCACTCGAAAAGCAGCAGCTCGGAGACTTTTTCAGGCCATAAATCGAGGATTCCTCAGCAAGAGAGAGGTTGGTAAGAAAACGAAGATGGCAGTATACCGCTCCACCTATGTCCCAGACTTGACATATGGATGCAAGTCATGAGCAATGACTACAATCCACAAAATCCAGATCCAAACCTCAGAAATGAGGTATCTGAGGAAGGTGGTTGAAGTAACACGAAGAAACATGGTACGCAACCAGACGATACGTCAAGGCCTAAAATCCCATCCCCTGCAGACCCAAGTAGAACAGTCCCAACTAAGATGGTTTGGCCATGTCTGCAGAATGGGAGAAGTTCGGCTACCACGACAAGCATGGGAAAGAAAGAGCCAGGGATCCAGACCCCCAGGACGACCCAGAGTCCGCTGGGAGGACAACATTAGACGATCTTTGAAGGACCGAGGACTAGAATGGAACCAGGCCAGGAGGAAGACAGCCGATATGATAGTCTGGTGCTCTCTCTTCCAAACCTGTACACCTCACGGTAGAAGGGGAACGACTAAGTAAGTAAGATTAACCAATAACATGCTTTTCACATTAAAACTTCACGATGCACTCATTTCTAGACGTTTTATTAACTCCACTTTATTCTTAATACTTTAAGATTGTTCCTTTTCCCAGTCTTGTCACCTTGACGTTTTTCTGCAGGGTTTTTTCCTCACTATTTTATTATTGACATACGTCAACGGCTGGGAAAAAAAACTGCCGGCAAAAACAAAAGCAGAGACTACGCGCCGTCACCATTGATTGTTCTGAAAACAGTCGTAAGTCAATGGCGCCACAATAAACAAAGTGTAAACCAGATAAATTACCTGGCACAGATTTTAATGATACCATACCTGTACTTCTCATTCAGGTCTATCTTAAAAGGTGTCTAATTCGAGGTTGTGCTGAGGCTGGAAACCTCATCATGCAAAACAAATTGCTACAGCTACTGCAAGACAACTGGAGACACGTGACAATGATCAGGAAGAAAGGAGAGAGCTCGAGCTGATGGCACGTGACAGGAGGGCTTGACATATGTTTGTTGAAGGCCTATGCCTCATCACTGACATAACACGAGAGAAGGAAGGAGAGAGCGAGAGAGAGAGATAATATACTACTGGACAAAAGTTAAGGGCCACCATTCAGTTTAGACAGGGTTTATATAATTGATTGGCAAACTGTAAAGACAAGTGAAAATGTCATTAAAACTGAGCTCAGGGAAATGTGTATACATTTCTGTGTGCACTAGGTTATTTTTTTTAAATGTCCAAAAACTGGGTCACTTTAACCCGCACGTGAAAATTGCCATTGTTGCTGCAAAAACTCGTGGTTTTTGCAACACGCCCCACTTGTTCAAAAGGTGAAAAAGTGAGTTGAATTTGAATGCACGTGGAAAATGATCATCGGTAAAGTGTTCACCGTTGGTATGCAATTAAATCATATGACAAGTGGTCGAAATGATCACTGCATTAGCCATGCCACCAAGGAGAAGTCTCAGCACTGTAGACCGTGGTCGAGCCATGGCATGGATTCAGGATGGTCAATCTGTTCGTCATGTTGCAAGACGTTTAGCAGTGTCCCACTCTACCATTCAGAGACTTCTTGAGAGATTTCAAGCTACCAGACATTTGGAAAATCGACCCTGCTCAGGAAGAATTATATAAACCTTGTCTAAACTGAATGGCGGCCCTTAACTTTTGTCCAGTAGTATATATAGTACTGGTTGTTTTTTTTTAATCCAAGCACCACAATAAACATCTAGGATGCGTGAACCGCGGGACTTGTGCGTAGATATAAGCTATTCGTGAAAATTATTAATGCTTTTCCCAAAAAGCACTGAGAGTGTGCTCGTTAAGGGCAAACCCCGAAAAGTTCCATGTTTTTGATGTGTTTTTCAATTGTAAAACTTACTCTATACTTGTTTTTCGTTCTTTTTTTTTATACTTTCCCCAAAAGTACAGCCTTGCTATTCTTCTCCTCCCAACCTTCTCCCTCTAATTAACATTATGTTCTCCTCCCAACCTTCTCCCTCTAATTAACATTATGACAGGTATGAGAGACTACCATTTTGAGCCAAGGGAAAATACACACACACGCACATCGACACAATTTGACACTTTTATTTCACTCTTTTAAAACTAATTGAAAAAGCGAAATGATGCCATATTCAGATATCAGAAAAAAATATTATCTTGAATGAACGGCACTATACATCCTAATTATATCCCATCAGAGGTTGAACGTGGTATTTTTTCTTCTTTAAAAAAATCCTCCTTGTTCAGTTCTTTAAGGAACACGGGACTACCGCTGCAGTTGGCCTCCTTGCAAGAACATTTATAACACATAAGGAAGGGAAACCACGAGGCCTGTAAACAGTAAATTAATATGAAACAAATACATAGCTAGGCGGTGTTGTCGCACGGAAGGTCCAGGGTTCAAATCCTGGGTAAGCCACTCATGTCTGTTGTTTTTCTGTTGTCTAGTGTTCTACTTCTTTATTTCCTACGAGTGCCTTATAACATACCTTTATATTTGTTTCATATTAATTTACTGTTTACAGGCCTCGTGGTTTCCCTTCCTTATGTGTTATAAATGTTTATACAATACCAAACCTACCCTCTGTCCTGTTCTTACCACCATTCGCAAAGATTCTAACAGACAACATGAAACAGGGCTAGTCATATACATCTCGACATCTCTTCAGTACAGACGCCGTGATGATCTAGAACATACTGGCATTGAATGTATATGGCTGGAAATAAAACTCCCCAACCTGACCCCCGTTTTAATTGGTTACCTGTACCGAAACCCTAGCTCTTCTGCTGTATGGTTTGACACATTCTCACGAATGATGGACAACGTTTGGGCTTCTTCGAAGGAAATTATTCTACTGGGGGATTTCAATATTGACCTTCACAAATCGAACAACACGTGGAATGATATCACCATCTCATACAACCTCACACAGTTAGTCAATCAACCCACGAGAGTAACAGATTCATCATCTACACTAATTGATCATATCTATACGACCTGCCCAGAAAACATTGTAGAATGCACAGTTACACGGACAGCATTAAGTGACCACTATCCCATTTGCTGTACCTGGACGAGAAAAGGGTTCAAAGCACCTAAAACGGAACATATCACAGTCCATTACAGGAATTTCAAAAACTTTAACCTTCAATTATTCCTACAAGACCTACTGTCACAGTGTGATTAACACAGCTGTGGACTGGCGGTGCTCCGCTGGGGTTGGGTACATAATGTCAGTCGGGTGTGAGAGGTGTTCTCATACACTTAACTTAACAACACGAAACTGCGAGGTCAGCAGGTCAGGAGTGAATGCAAGGGGCGTTCTGATTGGGAAGTGAAGAAGGGAGAGGAGGGAGAGCGACGAGGTTTTGGTGATGATGGCCGACTCGTATTGTCGAATGCAAGAGGATATTTAGTTGTGAGAAGATAAGGCATTCGGTTATCTGAGATTTTCATCAATGTGTTACACTTTGCTAACTACATATATTGTTGTGATTTTGTGGTGATAATTATTTGAATACATTAGACAGAGTTGGGAACATTGCTAGTGTTCGTTATTATTTGAATGCGTGCCACTCCACCCCTCTGTCTCTCATGTGTAGTATTTTTGAGGACTAAGGCATATGTGTATTTAATACAAAATACTCTGTGTCAGGTGGGGAGCTCGTATTTTGGTCCTCATGTTTGATTATCTTTGCACGTCAATGCAGCGCCAGGTCAGAAATCTATTTTAGTTCACATACACTGTAGGCCTGTTTTTTCAGTCACGTAGTTCTCAGGTACTTTTTTTGAATAGTGAGTCACGGGTCACGGATTAGCGATACACAGTGAAGTGGGGGACTTATTATGAACAGTACGCTGTGTCAGTGCTAACAAAATGTCAGGGCGACATTGAGCACTCTTCTGGTTAAGAAAACGACGCCGTTGTCGGCCAACGTCTGCGGTGTGAACCAGGTTGTGGCAGGTTCGTTGACATTAATTTTGTTGTCTGCAGGGCTGAGAGGACGAAGATGTTGCTGCTAGTACAGGTTGGGCGAACAAGTTGATGGCAGCCTGGGTAGCATTCATTTCAGCGTCTGACTAGTCAAGACTAGAGGCCGCTGCAGCGCCGTTTGAAAGCCAACAGTGGGACAGTGTTGCCACTACACAGTGTTTACTGGCTCAGGAGACGACGTACCTGTAGAAATCAAGTGATTGAGTCTTCTTGTGGAACGGGGTGCATGCCGAACACGGGAACTGGTGCATTACAGTATCAATATTTTACACACGGTCGTTACGGAGGTTGCCAAAAGCTGAACAGTACTAGATTTACGTTACGATCTTTGCCTTATACAAAACACTGCAGTCCATCATCATAAACTGTACTGAACTTTTTCTCACGTAGAAGGCTGCACTACACCTTTGCAAACGGTGGTATCTTTCATTAACTCGTGAGATGTTATTGGAGTGGAGCTGGCAAATCCTCGCCTTATGCTGACGACGAGCTAGTATACAGTTGTGGTATAACTTTGATGCGTGTGGTCTGACTTTTTGCTTGACATCCCTGTGATATTTCAGTGAAGACAAGGCACTATGTGGTGACAAGCGTGGACTTTGTTCCTTACTCAGGGGTCATCCTAATTGACAATATTTGTAACTTTACGTAACTTTGTCGTGGATCATTAGTGACTAAAGTGCTGTAGATATCAACGTCATCATCAGGAACCCAGACCTGCGGAGATCATCAATTTAATTGATTTATAGTAAATTTTTTTAATGTAGTATTATTACTATTATTATATATTATTGGACAATTATTTTTATTTTAGTACCTTTCTACTTTATAATATTATATAATTAGTAATCATTCTCCTGTGACCTCTTTTCCATTTGGTTGGTGAGTACGTCATCCAACTGGTGTGGTGTTGCAACAAACTACCTTTGGTCACTTCATTGTCTATTGTACGTTTTTGTTGGGTCTTCGTAGAAGTATAATTTTGGTGTATTTGGTTGTTGTGTGGGTTAAGGATTTTCTCTTTTGCATTGCGGAAAGAGATTATGCTAAACTGTTCTTTAGGACTGTTGCTAGGTGAATTGTGTGCCGGAGCACGGGCACATAGAGCTGACCCTATTGGCTGCCCTGCATAATTCACGTTGCACATTTTAGTGTATTAGTGGTGCAGTTCGGGTTTGTTTGCACGGTGTCATATGTGTAATAGTGTCTCTTTGTCATGTTTAATTGGAGTATTCTCTTGTATTCTTCTTACTATCATGTACATATGTTAATTTCCCAAACTCTTGTTTTCATTTGTTAACAGCTACGGTTTGTAATTAGACATCTGCTGCTGTCTGAGGATTTATTTTTTTTCTTATTCCACCGTACTGTCGTGTTCGTTCGTGTAGTAAGGTCGTCTTGATCATCTTCATTATTGTCATCATTGTTTATATTTATGTTTGTTTTGTTGTAGTGAAGTGTATCTCAATTTCAATTCCAGTACCGATAGCATAAGAGTAGGTTGGGTGTCATGGGTACAGCAAATTATTCTGTTGAATAACTTCACACCATTATACTGAATACACCTATTTGAGTGGTACAGTCAGTATTTCTGACTAGGCATTACATATAATTTTGATTCTTTTTTTAGTACAATATCTGATAATTTTCCAGTGGGGAATACTAAAGGCATTTTTTTGTACACTGAGTACTGCTTTAGGAAATTGTAATTTAATTACATTATATTACGATGGCTAGCCTCTTAGAATTTTTTGAGGTTGGTAAAGAGCTAGCATTAACAGGCCCTGCTCTACAGGAATGGGCAGAAAAAAATGGAAAGAAAAACATGAAAATGATAGAATGGAACGGTGTGAGGAGAGAGAATTCCAGAAAGAGATGAAGAAGATAGAAGCAGAGAAAGAGATGAAGAAGATAGAAGCAGAGAAAGAGATGAAGAAGATAGAAGCTGACAAATTCAAGATAGAAGCAGAGAAAGAGTTGAAGAAAATTGAAGCTGACAGAGAAATAAATCTGAAGAAGATAGATAATGAGTCCAGGAAGCAGGATTCAGGTGGGAAAGAATTCTCACGTCCCTATAGACTACGGTTACCCAATTTTAATCAAGATTTGGACAGTATGGACGTGTATTTAGAACGTTTTGAAGCAGAAGTTTTGGCTTGGAAGATAAAGAAGGAGGAATGGCCTGTTCTGCTGGGAAATTTGCTTTCAGGATCTGCGTTAGAAACTGTGTATAGTATCCCTTTAACCGACAGAGCAAATTATGACATAGTCAATGAGAGGTTGTTAAGGAAATTTCGTCTAACGGCGGAAGGGTATCGGGCTCGTTTCCGAGACGTGAGACCAAGCGTCAATCAGGATTTTGAGGATTTCATTGCGAAAATTACTCAGCTATTAAATCGATGGATTGAGATGAAAGGTATTACTAAAGACTTTGATGGGCTTTTCGACCTTATGTTACGGGACAAGGTATTGTCATCGTGTTCATCGGAGCTTATTGCGTTTTTCCAGGAACGCAAGCCCAAAAACATCGGTACGATGTCAGAATTAGGACACCAATACGTAACCGCGCATCCAGGAAAGGTCATACACAGGGAGAGTATCTCTGAGACTTTCTCAGCGAGTATAGGAAAGATTACTAGAAAACCTTACAATCACCATAGATCGAAGAGTGCCGATATATTTGGCCCCAGAAGATTTAATTATGATAGACCCTACTTTCGAGGAGACAGATCTCCTGCACGGTATGACAATTATCGGGACCATAGATCACCGAGGAAGAAATTTAACTATCAATCTGATAGAAATCAATACAGATATATTGGAGACAGACAGGATAAGTACCTGCGGAATCAGATCCAGATAGATGCGCCAAACGAGCAGGAACAAAGACGATTTCGCAAAAGCTCACCTTACCAAAGAAACAAATCCTGTGAGAAAAAGGAGTCAGACCGAGTAGTCAGACACTCTCCAAACAATAGTCCGAAAAAGGATAGCAATACTCAGCTACACTGTAGTCTTTGTAATGGAACAGGACATTTGGCAAAGGTCTGTGCTAATAATTCAGAACGAGTGAATTCGGTTTGCATATTAGAAACCTTTAACAATGAGAATTGCGAAGGGTGTAGGCCATTATTTGAACCAGACGGTAAGCCTATGCTTATCTGTGGTCACACTCTGCCTTGTCTCTCTTCTCTTGAAGAAAATGGTCATTTGGAATTGCATCCAGGATTTGTGCAAAAGCAGGAAGTGTCTGTGTTGAGAGACACGGGCTGCACAACTATAGGAGTTCGTAGATCCTGCATTGACGACTCATGCTTGATAGGTAAGACAGCAAGATGTGTCACTTTCGGGGGTAACATTGAGTATTACCCTCTTGCCATTATTGAGGTGGACACACCCTTCATATCTGGTAGAGTACAGGCCTGCGTACTCGAAGCACCGATAGCGGATTTGATTGTGGGTAACGTGCAAGGTGTGCAGGAATGTACTCAGATGGACATTAGGAAATGGATGGACTATCGTGTGCTTATGGCCAATGCGGTGATTACTAGGGCACAGTCAAAGGCAGATGACGCATTAGAAGCGACGCATCATGAAGCTAAGACATCGGAATTGGTCACTGGAAGTCAGGATACACACGTGTCGGACTTTATCCAGCACCAACGGTCAGACGGATCATTGCGCAAATTTTACAACTTTGCCGAGAGAGGTGATGTAAAGTGCACGAAGCTGGCCAGACATTGGTTCGAGCTCAAGAATAATGTTCTCACTAGGTGTTTCGCTAAGGGAGTACAAACTCAGCGCCAAGTGGTGGTACCGTGTAGTTTTAGAGCAAAAGTGTTAGAGGTTGCACATGACTCCCCTTTCGCGGGACACATGGGTGTGGCTAGAACGCGCCAGAGGGTGCTGTCACAATTATATTTGCCATTGTTTAGCAAGGACATTAAACTATATTGTAGGTCCTGTAAGATATGCCAACAGATGAGGCATAAAGGCAGAACTCCCAAAGCTCCAGTGCAGGTTACGGACTTGTCAGTACGACCTTTCCAGAAAGTAGCGATTGATATTATAGGCCCCCTCTTGGTCACTTCAGACAGGGGATATCGTTTCATTTTAACGATGGTAGATTTGTGCACCAGGTGGCCGGAGGCGGTGCCGATGAAGAGTATTACTTCACAAGCAGTCGCAGAGGCTTTGCAGATGTTGTTTTGCAGGTTTGGATTTCCGGAAGAGATATTATCGGATAGGGGCCGTCAGTTCATTTCGAAGGAGATGTCAGAAATCACTGGGCTGTTGGGTATTGCCCAAACATTCACGAGTCCATATCACCCTCAGTCAAACGGAGTTTACGAGCGTTTTAACGGTGCGTTAAAACACATGCTGGCAAAAGTGACCGCAGAATCTCCACAAGAATGGGATAGGTTACTCCCAGCAGTCCTGTTTGCCTATAGGGAGGCTCCCCAAGAGAGTACAGGATTTTCCCCTTTCGAATTACTGTATGGGGCAAACCCAAGGGGGCCGATGCACATATTGAAGGATTTATTAACTGGAAAATGTGCAAATAGCACCTCAGTTACGAGTTATGAGTATGTAGTGAGCCTCAGAGAACGTATTGTAAAATCTTGTTTGGTGGCACGTGATTGTTTGGCGGGGTCGTTAGCACGGTATCGGAAGTACGCAAATCGGAACTCCAAACTAGTATCCCTGGTTCCAGGTGAGGAAGTTTGGCTACTTTTACCAGCTAAAGAGGATCGCTTGAGCATTACGTGGCAAGGACCATTCAAGGTGGTTAAAAAAATGACAGATGTCGATTACCTAATTTCGGTCCGAAATAAGGAGAAGGTATTTCATGTGAATATGCTGAGGCCATATGTAGAACGACCTGAGTCGTTGAAAGCAGTCACAAGGGCAGCACAGACTGAAGCAACAGTGGCATGTACAGCAGTCATTGATGACACGGGAGATGAAAAAGGTGAAGGGAATATCCAGTTATCCCTCGTACCCCTTGTTCCTTCGGAGTCATGGAATATGGTGCGAATCGGGGATGACCTAACAGTAGAACAAAAGTCGGAAGTACAGATTATATTAACGGAGTTTAAGGATGTCCTCACAGATCTGCCAGGACGGACAGACCTGATTTGTCATGATATCACTCTGACATGTGATCAGCCTATTAGGGTAAAACCGTATCCATTGCCCATGCATTTCAAATCAGCTGTCGAGAGAGAAATTGGTGACATGCAATGACTGGGGATAATTTCTCCGTCTGATTCACCATATTCTTTTCCAATGGTTGTGGTTCGCAAGAAGAACGGATCTCTTCGTATATGCATTGACTTTCGGAGATTGAACAGCATTACCGTCGTTGACGCTGAACCAATACCTAATCAGGAAGATCTGTTAACACAACTCACCCACGATACATATTTCAGCAAACTCGATCTGTCTAGAGGCTATTGGCAGGTACCCCTCGCGGAGGCTGCGAAACCTCTTACAGCATTTAGCACCCCCAAAGGATTGTTTCAGTTCAATGTCATGTGCTTTGGCTTAGTGAACGCGCCCGCCACATTTGTGAGGATGATGAGAAGATTGTTAGGACATCGTTCAGATATTATTACATATATCGACGATATATGTTTGTTTCATGAGTCATGGGAGGATCACATGATGGGGTTATCTTCCCTATTGCAGTGTCTAAGGCAGCATAATTTCACGGCAGGCCGAGTAAAGTTTGCATAGGTTTTAAAGAGTAAAGTTTCTTAGGACATACTGTAGGTCATAAGCACCTGAAACCGGAAGATGTAACAGTTACAAAGATTTTACAGTTGCAGACACCTAAAACAAAAAAGCAAGTGAAAAGTCTAATTGGACTTGTGAATTTTTATCACAAGTTCATCCCTCAGTTCTCTTCCATTGCAGCTACACTTACCTCGCTAACGAGTAAGGGGATGCCAAATAGGGTCGTGTGGACACAAGATTGCGAGATAGCCTTATCTAGAATCAAGAGGGTGTTCTCTAGGAAACCCATCTTGCTGATGCCAGATTTACGCAAACCCTTTGTTTTGCGGACAGACGCATCTTCTGTAGGAATTGGAGCTTGTTTAATGCAAGACCACCAGAGTACCTTACATCCAGTGATGTATGTGAGTCGGAAGCTGTTGCCGGCTGAGACTAGGTACTCCACGATTGAAAGGGAGTGCTTGGCAATTGTGTGGGCAGTTTCAAAGTTGTCCCGATATTTGATAGGTGCACATTTTGTATTACAGACAGACCATCGACCACTCTCATTTTTACAGTCGTCGAAATCGACAAGCTCGAAATTAACTCGTTGGGCTCTCTTACTGCAGCAGTACAAATTTACTGTTTTACCCCTAGAGGGTAAGCTCAACGTTGTAGCTGACACTCTGTCTCGTTTGTAGAATGATTGTTTTTTTTTTCTTGGATTTTTCCCCCACACGATGTTTCAGTGAGTATGCAAGATATGTGAAGACAAGAAGGATATGAATGTATACTTGGCTCAAAAGCTGGATGTTGGGTGTTTGGAGTGCGCCCAGCCGCCTTCCAAAAGAAAAAAAAAACTTTTTTTTTTCCCCCCGGGGGGGGGAGAGTAGATGTCACAGTGTGATTAACACAGCTGTGGACTGGCGGTGCTCCGCTGGGGTTGGGTACATAATGTCAGTCGGGTGTGAGAGGTGTTCTCATACACTTAACTTAACAACACGAAACTGCGAGGTCAGCAGGTCAGGGGTGAATGCAAGGGGCGTTCTGATTGGGCAGTGAAGAAGGGAGAGGAGGGAGAGCGACGAGGTTTTGGTGATGATGGCCGACTCGTATTGTCGAATGCAAGAGGATATTTAGTTGTGAGAAGATAAGGCATTCGGTTATCTGAGATTTTCATCAATGTGTTACACTTTGCTAACTACATATATTGTTGTGATTTTGTGGTGATAATTATTTGAATACATTAGGCAGAGTTGGGAACATTGCTAGTGTTCGTTATTATTTGAATGCGTGCCACTCCACCCCTCTGTCTCTCATGTGTAGTATTTTTGAGGACTAAGGCATATGTGTATTTAATACAAAATACTCTGTGTCACCTACAAATATCCCCTCTCTCATACGTGTACCAACTTCCCCATCCAAAAGAAGCCATAACATACTGGACACAAACTTTTAACAATGTATTCGATAAACATGATCCTATAAAGCAAGTTCGTGTTAAAAATATCAGAAAGACCCCATGGATAACAAACGAAATATTATCAACAATGAGAGAACGGGACGAAGCACATAAGCTCAAAGATTTCAGCAGGTATCGGATGCTTAGAAACAAAGTACAATACCTCATTCGTCAGGAAAAGAAACTACATTTCAGAAAGATGATTCAAGACAAAGCAAACAGTAAAGAAGTCTGGGCAGCCATTAGAACACTAACACACAAAACAAAGTCACTAAACTCTTTACCAAAAAGCTGCTCCCTCACGGCTACTCATTTTAGTAACCACTTCAAAACAGAAATTAACCATCTCAAATCGACACTAAAGCCAATGGACTGCGATATTAGTAAATTGACCGCCTTCTGCAACACTGAACATACCATAACAGATCTTAGAGATATTCCTTTTCTAACAGTACACGAAGTTCTCAAATATATCTTGGCATTAAAAAACAACAATTCATCTGGTCTTGATGGTATCAGTAATAAGATTCTACGTTACGCTGCACCCATCATTTGCGACTCTTTAGCCTATGTGTACAATCAATGTATTGCACACAACTACTTTCCCACAGCATTTAAATCTGCCAAAGTGTATCCTCTCTATAAATCTGGCTCACATAGCGATCCCAACAGTTACAGACCAATATCCCTTCTATCATCTCTTTCAAAACCACTAGAGAAACACATTTACAACACCACATTTCAACACTTAACAACAAACTGCTCATTGAGAGCCAGTCAGGTTTCAGACCCAAACATTCCTGTCACACAGCTCTCACCAAAATGGCAGATAACTGGCTGTCGAACGTAAATGATGGAAAATTAGGTGGTGCTGTTTTTGTTGACTTCAAAAAAGCATTTGACATGATTGACCACACTATCTTGGTTCAAAAGTTGGAAGCCCTCAGAATAGGCCCTAATCCACTAAACATCATCAAATCATTCCTGGGAGATCGACAACAGTTAGTGCTTCACAACAACTCGACATCAGATTTCTCGAAGATAGATACAGGAGTACCGCAGGGTTCAATTCTTGGGCCCCTACTCTTCGCAATGTTCATCAACGACCTACCACTACATCTAAAATATTCAACATGTGACCTCTTTGCAGATGATTGTACTATCTACACTAGTGACAATGACTGCGTGGCACTTGAAATGACTCTTCAATGCGATGTAGACAATCTAACAAAATGGAGTAATATGAATCGTATGCCATTAAACACAGCAAAAACGAAATCTATGTTGATTACCACCAGACAGAAACTCCCAAACTGCACCAAAAGATCGCTACAGGTACACGCGGAATCAATACAAATTGAACATGTAACAGAACACAAAGTTCTAGGAATTACGATTGACCAGCACTTAACGTGGAACTCCCATGTACGGAATTTAACCAAACACTTGGCTCAAAAGACGTACCAGCTAGCCAAAATAAAACACTTCTTAGACGCAGACACTAGACTATTGTTCTATACCTCACATATACAGAGACATCTAGATTACTGCTCTAGACTATGGGATGGTTGCCCTGCTTCCACCTCAAAGAGACTGCACTCCCTGCATAAGAGAGCAATACGTCTGATCACCGATAATCGCACGATATCACACACAAGGACAGGAAAAGAACTCACAATACTGTCCCTGAAAAAACGTCTTCTCTACAACAAAGCCAAGCTGACTCACGCAATTCTATCAAACAATGCTCCGCCGTACCTACGATCATTGTTTCAAACCAGTAGAAGAGAGGGACTACAATTACATCAGTTACGTCTGCCCAAACCTAGGATCGACTTGTTCAAACAGAGTCTAGCCTACTCTGGAGCCTATTTATGGAACAGCCTTCCACACCACCTAAAAAGCCTACCTACACAATATTCATTTAACAAAGCACTTTTCAAACACTTCCTAAACACTAATTATCTACCCCCATAGAAACATCATTTGCCTGTCAACATCTCATCCATAGGTCAACATTTCTTTTCCTCTTCCGCTCGTTTTTAATGGGAATAATTTGTTTTATATCCATGTAATACTATTATATAATGTAATGTATGTGAGAATGTACCCGCATACCACTGTACTTTAGAGATGTGAATGTTTCCGTTTGCTTAAATGGGTCATGTACATGCAGGTATAATTTTTTTTAAACTGCTGAAAGACTTTTTCTGCTACAGAAGTGCGCAAGAAAGTGTTATTATTATTATTTCAATTTCCACCAAGAATGTATGGATGTAAGCGAGAATGTGTTTTTGTAATTTTTGTATTGAGGATTGATGACACATTCAAAAATACTACAGATTAGACGTTTTGACCGCATAAGTGAGTGTCGGTATACATAACTTATTTATTTATTGTTTTGTTTATATTATTTTATTTTTATTATTATTATTTTTCTTCAGTCACTCACTATCTTGTAAAAAAAAAAAAAAAAAAAAAACCTACTCATTTTTTATTATGATTGTATACTGTAAATGCATGCTGTTATGTTAACTTTATAATGTTGCATGCCTTTAAATTAATGCTTAAAGTAATACGTGGGAATAAAAGGATATAGTATGCAAGATTAATGAGAGTGAAAGGGCAGAATGTTAGACGGGCCTGCGCGCCCAATTCTTAACCCTTCGAAAATAAAGTTCGTTCGTTCGTTCGTTCGTTCGTTCGTTCTAAGTCTACTATCATACTGGACACACTATTAAGGTCTTTGTCTTGTTGGACTGACCAATACTGATATATAGGGGAACAACAGAAGTGACTGCGTCATTAATAGGCTGAACTGCCCATGGTAAACTTCCGGTGTTATGTATAGAGGTTCGCACTAATGACCTGTCATTGAAACATCCTTTTTTGGGGATGCGTAGATGGCAGGGAGGACAGTGTGATTCGCTTGCATAGCTAGGCGGTGTTGTCGCACGGAAGGTCCAGGGTTCAAATCCTGGGTAAGCCACTCTGTTGTTTTTCTGTTGTCTAGTGTTCTACTTCTTTATTTCCTACGAGTGCCTTATAACATACCTTTATATTTGTTTCATATTAATTTACTCCTTGCAAGAAGCATGCGCGAAAGCACTTCTTATGTTAATACAGTGTTTATTTATGTAGCAATAGGTTTTACAGGATGAGTCAGCCACATGCGCAAGCTCAAATTAGTCGCCTATTACGAATTTTTGCTTGTGTGAGGATTGATTTCATACTCCCCGGACATCAGTGTTTGTACTAAAATAGCATGGCAAAGTAAAATATAGAATACTTTCTTTTCTAATCCAGAAATACCTTAAATGTTTTAGCCGCAGTGGCGGACAGGCTTCCAGGATCTATATGTAGATCAGCGGGTCCCGAAATTGTGTACGCCTTCCTCCAGGGGAGTACGAGAAGCTTGCCAAGGGGGTACGGGGGAAATGTTTTTAAAAAACTGTATTATCCTACCGAAATATTCCAAAAGCGGTAGGATTAGTGAAAAAACAGTTGTAGATTGGAGAGAGAGAACGGCGGGCCCAGTTCAAAACCAAAGCAAGAAACAAACTAGATGCTGACCATGATATGCGGCTATATCTTTCAAAAACTGTCCCTAGTGATAAAACTGTTGGTTGACAAGAAGCTGAACCAAAGGTCTGACTATCTTTATCCTACTGTATTCTGATAAACATTTAATAACTTATAATACTAAAAATGCTATGTAATGAATACTCCGAGGAGGCGCTTTGGTAGATATCGGTATGGTTGTGGAGGAAACAGTAACTATTTTTAAGCTAGGTTAATTACGGACTAGCCTTCTCCCGCAGTCCTTAAAGGGCGCAGGTATCTTCAAAATTAATTGTAATTTTCCGTGTTCAAGTGACAACCCAGGAGCTAGCTTAATAAATTAACTTTATTTGTGATCGGCTGTTTGTCAACGCGCTTTTAGTTCCCCGCGTTCTTTTCTGCTACCATTCGGTCACGGGGTCAAATTCTTACCGGCTGTCGGGAATTCCAGTCAAAGCGCACTAAACATTCGATAGGGGGTAATTAAACCTTCGCTACAAATTTATCGTTGGAAACTCCAGTTCTAAAGCGGCTTTTGGTGATAGTTGGTATGTTACTCCAAGTTTCTGTTTAAAAACAAACATTGTACTATAATTACAACAGAAGATATGAGAGTCTGAAAAAGTGCAAAAAGCAATCTTTTTTTCAGTTTTAATATGTCATCATTGTTACGCAATGACATTAATAGAATTCAGAAACTGTACTCAATGTATACATTAATATAAAATAGATATGTTATAGAAAATGGACATCGCTGACAATTTTTAGCAGCATGCTACAAATAGGAATTATCAAAAGATGAACTGACTGTGACAGATGAAAATAGAAGCTACCCTTTAATCTCACCGTGGACCCTCAATTTTGTTGAATTAAATCGCCAACGTGGGTCCCACGTAGAATTCCCACGCGTGCTAATTAGTATGCAATAAGTTATCATGCTAGCAGCGACGTCATTCGCCCTTTGTCTTATTTTAGTTTAGCCACACCTACTGTCTTCTCTCTCGAGCTATTAAAATAAAGCTATCTTTGGATCTCTTACTGTCATCCCTTCAAGGAGGCGTGCCAGAGGCGGCAGGCGGTCAGTTATCAACGTCTTTTGTATTCACTAAGAGTGAACAGAGTTTTTAACACCTCTGGTTAACACGTGAACGCGAACAGTCTACGCGGGTTAGAAATCTCGGCAGGACGAAGAGGAACGGAGGAGTCTAGCGGTAAACAGTTGTGAAAAAGAGCTTTGATTCGCGGCCCAAACGCTAAAAGTTCCCGAGAATCAGGAGAGACGAGAAATCCGACATGGAGTTGACGATTTCCACAAATTTAATATATAATGAAACATCCTAAAATTCAAGTTGTCAGTTGCTATCAAGAGTTCTGGAATAGTCTATCGCACATTTGGAGTCTTATTTTATTGGATTCCCTATACAAATAACGTGGAGAAATATTCTTAGTTTCTTGATTTAGCGGTAAAATATTGTTAGCATTTAAGAGTTTTAACGTGTTAAGTTCATTATATTTCACTGGATTTTTGTGTTAATTTAGACCTGTTAAATAAACCTATAGCAAAGTTCTCCAGATGTAAATCGAAAATGTAACTACCCGTTATTTCCCGAGTAATAGATGCGTAAAATAATTATAAGACGCTAGGCGATCGAAATTGTTTAATAACAATTTATTTCTATTTCATCTTGTGTAAATCTTAAGTAAATAACTGTTCATAGCTAGTGTTAAAAGCGATATATTAGCTAGACACTCGTGAAGTTCTTTTTAATATAAATAATTAAATACCGGAGTGATTTTACAGGTCTTACCTAAACGCGGGTGTTAGAATATAATTATAGTATGATTACCTGTTATCTATATTCTCTTTTATATAGGTGATCATACCTTTGCGATCCAACGGTTCTTAGAGAGATGCCTGGTTAGATGTCTTACGGCATCCCAATTATATGTTCCTAACATACACACATTGTCGGCAAAAAATCTGATGTTGAAGACCCGTCACGGTCAGCCTTCTCCATCCATGAGAGCGGTTAAATAACCAGAACACTGCTACGTAAAATTTGTGTTAAATGTTAAACTGAAACGGGACAATGCCAGAAGATTTTTGTCGTCTTATACATATAAATTTTCCTGGCCTGATGAGGCAGAACTTACAGCACTAATTTCTTTAAACAAACCCATATGACAGTAAAGATTTCCTACCACCAAATTCTACAGAGAGCATTCACGGGTCATACCCGGCTATTTCCTTCCGAGAACAGCCTGGGAGTAACATTCTGCTGTTTTATAGTATTTTTACATTCACTACGACAGACACCTAGAAAAAAACCTATCCCAATCCAATACCTGCAGTACGAAAAAGAATACCCCGCAGGAAAAAATATAATCAACGCACCAATTCAGCGAATCTCTGAGAAAAATAGCAGTTGCCTAGACGGAGTTTTCTGGGGCTGAGCTGGACAAACAACAGGACATATAATAGTCTTAAATACATTGTGTTTGATTAATTCCATGGAATGTATGCAGCGTCGGCAGAGGGGTAAGCATAATTGTAGTGAGCTCACTGTATGTATGTAGAGAGTGAAACGGAACGAAAGAATTTATTTCTTAAGTTACTACTAATATAACATCTTCTCTTTTATCTTTCTCTCACTATGTCTGAAGGCCCACGGGATAGTTTAAATTAAGGACATATTCTTTATCCGTCCTGACTACTCCCCACTTCCATTAGCAATCATTGTTCTGATCTTTTGGGTAAATTACCTCTATGGGATCTTCACTAGTTTTTCCATATATCAGAGGGAGGGTTTATGAGAGTATATTTTCTTTCTCTTATGTAACTATAATTCACTGATGTAATGATAACTATGTATTGATGTTGTGATCTATTTTCTAACGATATAATAAATTTAAAAAACCTTAAGCTATTGGTGTTGGTCAAAACCTCCCCTGCCATTTATATGTGACCCATAGTTTATCTGTTTTCTACGTATGTACGTATTTATGTCACAAAATTGTTTTTGTGTGCGTACGTGAGGGTAGTGTAATTTGAATCAGTATCAAGTGAGAAAGTGCGTCTCCATTAAAGTGTGTCGTACTAGATATGCTGGATTTAGAGCAATTACTCAATCCAAGACCGTATTTTCTCTTAACCAGTTCTCCCCGTAAACAGGACTATTTCTCACACCTTCCTCTCACATAGCTCTCACTATATTACCTCTGCTCGGACGGGACCATAAATATCTTAGGCCTATCTATACAATTACGACAATAATGGGCGACTCGTCGAGGATCTGATCTAAAGTCTGAGCCTAGGAACTGACTAACGTCTGTTACGGTACCTTATCTGTATTTTCATTTAGATAGAGTTTGTTGTGTGATCGTCTTGTGAGATAAGGAAATAACCAAAAAAAATATCCCCTAGGCAAACGATCTTAGTTACAGGGTGTTTTGATCATACACAAATATAGGTTTGTGTTTCCACAGCATTAGAGAATTATTTCCAATTGTTTATAATAACATCTCTGTCAGATATATGGTATATGATAAAATTTTGTGCAAGGCCGTTGGATCGTGTGATTATTTATCAATCACTAAGGTTTTTGAAGTCAGTGGAATTGAAATATACTAAGGACCGCGTTCTGACTATAAAAAGTCTAGTTAATTACGTCCCGTCTCTTAACGATTTCAGGTGAGGAAAGTTTTGGGTGTAATTTTATAAAAATGTAAGGGAACATTTTTTTTCTTCCTAAATTTTTCAGAATATTAAGAAAAATTTCTTTTCCTCCACAAGAGTAATAGTAGTTTTTCTAGTTGTTAGCTGATCTACCATTTATTTGGCATAGTCGTTTGCATTAGGAGCCTTAATTGCCAGATAATAGCAGCGATAGGTTAGAAAATTAATAACTGTAGGAGGTATCTCAGTTAGATTAATTTTGTGTTTCTCGTAAGTGGCTTAGAGTTTTTTTTCTCCTTCTTTTCTTCTTCTTTTCTCGGCTTAGTAGCATTCAGTTCTTTGACATGGCCGAACGTGTTAAACTTAGGGCGATGATGAGAGAGGAAGCAAAGGAGACAGGATTGCAAGGAAAAGAAGCGACCGCGTTTGTCAATAAAGAACTTGACAGATATAGCGCGGAGGAGGATAAAGCGGAGAGGAAAGAAGCGGAAGAGTGTCAATCTCAATTGGAACAGAAGAAAATTGAGGCAGAGATGGAATCTTGCAGGGAAAGAGAGATGGAGAGACAACGTGAGGAGAGACAGAGGGAGAGACAGCATGAATTAGCACTTAAGACTCTAGAAGTCCAAAGTCGGGGTGCTTCTACTTCCAGTAATGGAGAGCCGTCTTCACCCCAGTCTCAGTTAACGGATCTCTCCAGCACTAAATCTTCCCAATTAACAGCGATGTCTTTTACCTTAGAATCTTTCCCGAGCCCCAACGAGAAAATTGACACTTTCCTAGAGAAATTTGAGAAAATGGCAAATCTGTATGGGTTAGAGAGTTCCTGGTGGTGCCTAAAACTTTCACAGGCCCTAAAAGGTACCGCTTATGATGTCTACGTGAAGCTGGAAAGCAGCCAAGATGACTACTACATGTTAAAGAAGGCTTTAATAGAGCGTTTCGAAATGAACGCTCGCAAATTTCTGCAAATGTTAGGAAAACAGCCGAAATGAGAGCACGGAGACATTTCCGCAGTTCTCTTCACGCCAGACGGGTTATTTGACAAAGTGCCTGGAACTTTAAGAACTTCCTCTTACGTATGAAGGAATTCTGGAACTTGTTCTTGTAGAACAAATAAAAACCACTTTGTCGAACGAAACCCGTAGATTTATGGCTGAGCAGGGCGCAGTTAAGCTGGATGACATCCTCAATAAGGCGGAACGTTATGTAAATGCAATAGCCGAACTTCCAAGCACAAAACGCAAACCAACAGATGAGCCATCTCGAAAACATAATCTAGAACAGTCATCCCATTATTCCAATTCTTCCCAGCACTATAACCAACGAGAAACCATACCCCAGAGACCTCCCCAGGAAAAATCGAAATTCTACAAGACCCGATATCCCACCAACAACAACAACCTTGATCAACCCACAAGGCCTACATGGCAGCGCGGCCACCAATGTCAAGGCAAGGGAAAGACCTCTACAGAAGGACGTCTGATCAGGGCAAGCACACCGGGCCAAAACGCATCAGATGCTTGCAAACAACCTCGCAAGGAAGAATTAATGTCAGTGATTCTCAACCTGAGGGAGAGAGACCCTCAACGCGAGGAACTGTAATTTTGAACGATACTTCAGCGTCTTGTCTTTTCGACACGGGCTTATCCTTTGATTGCATTTTTTCAAGGCATTTGGTCAGACCCGGTCAAGAGACAGATGAAACCGTCAAACTATGTGGAGTTTTTAAGAGTGATGCACCCACGACGCTTCCCATCGCACTGGTGGAGATACACTCTGATTTTGTCAGAGGTGTTATCAAAGCAGCCATTATGGATGATCCTATCTACCCAGTTATCCTGGGATGTAGATATGTGTTTGTTGGGAGACCGAAAGAGCCGATTGTGGCAGTAGTAACCACAAGAGGGCAAACCCAGAAAGAACGGGAGCCTGCACCAAATTTGTTACCGAAGGAACTAAAAAAGGCGCAACAAAAGGATCCTACTCTGGAGCCCTGCTTTAGAAAACTGCCCATGGCTAAGGACCCCAGACACCACGGAGACATCTTTTCGAAGGATGGCGTATTGTATCGTAGAACAGGTGACCCTGATCAAGGGAATAACCAGCTCCTAGTACCGACGCAGTACAGAAGCCAGATCTTAGAAATTGGGCACTCTCTTCCCTTTAGCGGACATATGGGACAAAACGCCACTATTCAGCAAATATCAACTCACTATTGGTGGCCGGGAATTAACACTGATATTATCAGATACGTGAAATCCTGCGCCAAGTGCCAACGTGTGGCACCCAAGCACTTGACACCCCCCCCCGTCCCCATGGGGGAAGTGCCAATAGTGGGGACTCCATTTGAACGGGTTGCTGTCGACATCGTTGGACCCCTAGAAAGGACCAAAAGAAGAAACAGGTTTATCCTGACCTTAGTCGACACTTGCACTATGTGGGCCGTAGCTATACTGCTAACATGCACGGATTCCAAGCACGTCGCAGAAGCCCCGATGCAAATTATTACACGGTTGAGATTTCCTCAACAAGTTTTGACGGATAATGGATCCGAATTCCGTAGCCTGTTAATGGAGGAGATCTTTAAGATCTTGAGGGCCAAACACATCCACACAATTCCCTACCATCTGGCCGGAAATGGGCTCGTGGAGCGTTTCAACGGCAGCCTCACCATGATGTTACGTAAGCTGGGAAAAGAGAAACCTGAAGATTGGGACCTTTACATTCCTGCAGCTTTATTCGCCTACAGGGAAGTTCCCCAGGAATCTACTGGATTTCCCCCAGCTACACTTTTATTCGGCAGGCCTATTAAGGGGCCACTAGAATCCTTACTTCGGTCCCTGACAGACTAAAAGGCCGACGAGACAGTCGTCTCAGCAAGCAAATATGTATCAGAGCTCAAGGAAAGGTTACAACTAGGATGGGACCTAGCAACAACCAACCTTAAGAAAGCACGCGCCTAGCACGCTCAACGATATAATAAAGCTGCGAAAAAGAGAAAACTCCAACCAGGGGAGAAAGTTTTGTTGCTACTTCCAACCGGAAACAACAAACTTCGCATCGGATGGCACGGGCCATTTACCGTTCTTAAAAAGATCTCCCGCACTAATTACAAGATCTCTATTAAAGATAAGGAGAAGGTCTACCACGTAAATCTGCTAAAGAAATACTTGGAAAGACCGGTGCCGTCCTCCGAGCATCTCCTGGCGGTCGCCATAGCGACGCAAGACGATTAAGATGACGATAGTTGCATGGAGTATCCATTGCAACAAACAGATTCTTTTAAAGGTGTCAAACTCGGCGACAATCTCTCGGAAGCACAACAGACAGAAACCAGGGCGCTTCTGAAACAGTACACTGCAGTCTTAACGGATGTACCCGGTCATACAAATCTCATAGAATTCGATATGAAATTGACGAACGAGACCCCTGTCCGAACCAGAGTTTACCCCATTCCATACGCTAAAGCTGATGCACTACGCGGAGAAATAGACAAGCTTCGTCAAGCAGAAATTATCAGTGAGTCTACATCTCCTTACAGTTCGAGTGTAGTACTGTTGCAGAAGTCCAATAAGGAAGTTTGGCTGTGCATAGATTCATCATCATCTCAACCCGTAACCCGTCATGGGTCGTAGGGATGCCATGGTGGAAGCATCAGCAGACAGGGTCCTCCACTGCTCTCTATCCTCAGCAATGCGTACAAGTGTGGAAAAACCGTGTCCTGCCCATTCCTTGATGTTATCAGCCCAGGATTTTCTTTGCCTTCCTCTTCTCCGTTTACTTTCGACTGTTCCCTGGAGGATCGTTTTTGAAAGGGAGTCATGACGAGTTACATGCGCAAACCAGGCAAGCTTTCGACGTTTCACTACTGATAAAAGTGGTTCTTGGTGGCCTGCATAGGTGTTTATTTTCTCTCTAACATAGACATGTGTTTTGTACTCTTTATATCAAATGCGCAAAATTCTTCTATAACATTTATACTCGAAATCCTGAATCCTTCGATCCGTATCTGCAGTGAGTGTCCAGCCCTCACACCCATACAAGAGAATAGATAATACAAGTGATTTGTATAACTTGATCTTCATAGGAAAACTGATGTTACTTTTCCAGATCACATTCAGCCTTGTCATGGCAGCTGAGGCCATCTCAAGTCTTGTCTTGATTTCTTTACTTGATCTTCCATCACTACATATAGTGGACCCGAGATATTTAAAGGTGTTAACTTCTTCTAACGTTTGCCCATTTAACGTAATGTTGGTCGGAACATGTTTCTTATGGCTATTCACCAATATCTTGCTTTTTTCTATATTAATTTCCATCCCATACGTCCTTGTTACTTTCTCCAGTCTAGAGGTAAGGTCTTGAAGTTCTGATTCTTTTCCAGCTACAAGGTCAATATCATCAGCAAAACGTAGATTGCAAAGAGGTCGGCCTCCAATCAATATGGTTGTTTTATAATCGTAGAGAGCCTCCTGCATAATATGTTCTAGATATATATTAAAGAGCACTGGGGACAGGATGCATCCCTGGCGAACTCCTACAGTTGTTTTGAAACATTCTCCAATGCCATTGCTTGCAAAAACAGCACTGCTTGCGTCCTTGTATAGTGCGTCAATGATATCTATGATGTTGGTATCAAAATTGAATTTTCTCATTATTTGCCATAAGCCTTCATGCCAGACTCGATCGAAGGCTTTTGTGAAATCGATGAAGTTATGGTATAAATCGTGTTGATGCTGGAGATGTTTTTCGATCAGTAATCTAATATTGAAGACTTGTTCTGGGGTACTTCTGTTTGGTCTAAAGCCAGCCTGTGCCTCAGACAAGATTTCTTCTGATTTCTGTTTTATTCTGTTCAAAAGTATACTTAACATCAACTTACTTGGATGACTAATAAGGCTAATGGTTCTGCAGTTCTTGATCATTTTTAGATTTATTTTCTTTGGAAGCGGTATTACTAAGGACTGCGTGCACTCTTTGTGCATAGATTACCGTTTACTAAACACTGTAACGGAATTCTAGCCCGAACCTCTACAGACCGTTTCTGAGTTGTTCACCAAGCTTAGCAAGGCAAGTATTTGCTCCAAGATTGACCTGAGTAAAGGTTATTACCAAATGCCAGTCAAGGAGGAAGTTAAACCCTTGTTAGCTTTCAGCACCAGTGAAGGACACTACACCTTTAATGTGAGCCGTTCGGACTGCACAACGCACCAGGAGTCTTCACCAGAATGATGAGGAAGCTTTTAGAACCCTTGCAAAGTCTCCATATCCATAATTTCATGGACGACATATTGATTGCATCAGAAAACTTCGACGAACATATTGCTACGGTTGCTTTGCTCCTCAGGAGACTACAGGAAACTGGTCTCAAAGCCAGACCTAGCAAATCTCTCATCGGGTTTAAAAAGCTAGACTTCCTGTGGCATGCTATTTCTCAAGGCTGCATGTGGCCTGTTACCAAGAATATTGAGAAAATAGTTGCAGCTAAAAGGCCCCGAAGGAAGAAGGACACCCGTTCTTTCCTATCACTGTGTGCTTACTATCAGAAATGTATCCGAAATTTCAACGGGCTAACGGCACCCCTTACTGACCTTACCAAAAAAGTGCGACCGGACAGGATTATTTGGGATTCTAAGTGCGAACAAGCATACGTCACTTTAAAAGGACAATTGTCCGGATACCCTATTTTGAGGCTACCTGACCTCAAGAAACCTTTCATATTGCGGGTCGACGCTTCGGGTCAGGGCATCGGGTCAACACTGGTTCAAGCAGATGACACCGATCTGAATCTGTTATTCCCAGTTGCGTATGGCAGTCGTAAACTGAATACGGCAGAACGTAACTATTCCACAGTTGAAAGAGAATGTCTAGCACTAATTCATGGCATAAGAAGGCACCATGAATATCTTTACGGAGTATCATTCACGGTGCAAACAGACTACGCTCCCTTAGTTTTCTTGGCGCAAATAAAAAATTTAACGCAAGGATCATGCGTTGGGCGTTGCTATTAAGTGTGTACTCTTTTAAAGTGGAATATATCCCAGGAAAACAGAACGTGGGAGCTGATTTTATGAGTCGAAATTGGACCACGGAAGAAGAGGATGAAACTGAACATACCAATGATCTAGAAGCACAGATCAAGGCAGCTTCATTATCATAAAAGAAACATTAAAAAATGGTTTCATGTCTTCAAGCGGGGACGACTGTGACAGATGAAAATAGAAGCTACCCTTGAATCTCACCGGGGACCCTCAATTTTGTTGAAATCAAATCGCCAACGTGGGTCCCACGTAGAACTCCCACGCGTGCTAATTAGTATGCAATAAGTTATCATGCTAGCAGCCACGACATTCGCCCTTTGTCTTATTTTAGTTTAGCCACGCCTACTGTCTTCTCTCTCGAGCTATTAAAATAAAGCTATCTTTGGATCTCTTACTGTCATCCCTTCAAGGAGGCGTGCCAGAGGCGGCAGGCGGTCAGTTATCAATGTCTTTTGTATTCACTAAGAATGAACAGAGTTTTTAACACCTCTGGTTAACACGTGAACGCGAACAATCTACGCGGGTTAGAAATCTCGGCAGGACGAAGAGGAACGGAGGAGTCTAGCGGTAAACAGTTGTGAAAAAGAGCTTTGATTCGCGGCCCAAACGCTAAAAGTTCCCGAGAATCAGGAGAGACGAGAAATCTGACATGGAGCTGACGTTTTCCACAAATTTAATATACAATGAAACTTCCTAAAATTCAAGTTGTCAGTTGCTATCAAGACTTCTGGAATAGTCTATCGCGCATTTGGAGTCTTATTTTATTGGATTCCCTATACAAATAACGTGGAGAAATATTCTTAGTATCTTGATTTTGCGGTAAAATATTGTTAGCATTTAAGAGTTTTAACGTGTTAAGTTCATTATATTTCACTGGATTTTTGTGTTAATTTAGACCTGTTAAATAAACCTATAGCAAAGTTCTCCAGATGTAAATCGAAAATGTAACTACCCGTTTTTTCCCGAGTAATAGATGCGTAAAATAATTATAAGACGCTAGGCGATCGAAATTGTTTAATAACAATTTATTTCTATTTCATCTTGTGTAAATCTTAAGTAAATAACTGTTCATAGCTAGTGTTAAAAGCGATATATTAGCTAGACACTCGTGAAGTTCTTTTTAATATAAATAATTAAATACCGGAGTGATTTTACAGGTCTTACCTAAACGCGGGTGTTAGAATATAATTATAGTATGATTACCTGTTATCTATATTCTCTTTTATATAGGTGATCATACCTTTGCGATCCAACGGTTCTTAGAGAGATGCATGGTTAGATGTCTTACGGCATCCCAATTATATGTTCCTAACATACACACATTGTCGGCAAAAAATCTGATGTTGAAGACCCTTCGCGGTGTCACGCGTAAGGAGAGAGCAAGGTCGACACAGGTCAACTGCTCTGGATAACAGTAAGAATATAGATTGATTTTCTTACATGACTGTAATAGTGATGTTATTTGTTATGAAACCAAGAGGTTAACTGTCTGGAATCAAAGGTAATCAAATATGTGTAAGAATATCAGATAAGTTGTTCTCCCACGTGACTTTGTTCCACAACTAACATACACCACACGATGTTGACAATTCGACAATAAAGAGGACAGTAAACAAGAAAGGGAATTAATCACAAAAAGAGAGCTCTGGACAGGCTTATGATATTTTATCAAATAGACTCAGACGTGTAGTAAGTTAATAAACAATGTGCTATTTATTAAGGGAATCACATTTACAGAGGGTTATTTTACATCTGATGAAAGAGAAATATGGAAAAGCATCAAGTTTAAATCTGAGAAAAAAAAGGAATCTAGGTCCCAATGGGGTGCCTTATTTTCTTCACTGACTAAGTCTGAGCGTTTGGTGGGTATGTGTGGTGATCTTCTTTCTCTTTATTATACTTATAACAGAGTTGTGTTCTAATAAGTCAAGCAATAATGCACAGTAATAAAATACTATAAGCAAATCATATAAGAACATTAATAATATTTTATACAGGACATAATGGATATGGAAGAAAACTAAATCCAATAGCATAAAATTACACTTGTATCATTAAGCAATAATTAAACAAATAATTTTGGGAGATAACTCACCGCACACGATCACTTCAGGATCACACAGTCCGAACTTGAATATTTCAATATATATATATCTAATATATGTGTATATTCTTTAAAAGTCTCATGTACTTAAACTTTAGTTTCGGCTACTTTCACGGTGTTCATCAAGAGTAGTTACATTTTCTCTGATAAATACATTGTTAAACCGGAAATATGTGGTCGTCTGTGAGTTACGGGTTAATTGATGTCTCCCAGAAAAACATACAATTACCATCGCGTCTTCGCAAAACCCTACCTGGTGGAATCTAAATTGCCTGTTTAACGAAATTTAATACCAGAACTTCACCTGATCTAGCGTTCTCGGAGGAAAAAAAAGGGGTCTTATACGGAAGACTAGAAAACAGTGTCAGGATGGACTGAGTAAAGGAATGTGGAAGAGAAAGGATAGACTGCTCCATGACACGCGGTCAGTCTTCTCCATCCATGAGAGCGGTTAAATAACCAGAACACTGGTACGTAAAATTTGTGTTAAATGTTAAACTGGAACGGGACAATGCCAGAAGATTTTTTTCATCTTATACATATAAATTTTCCTGGCCTGATGAGGCAGAACTTACAGCACTAGTTTCTTTAAACAAACCCATATGACAGTAAAGTTTTCCTACCACCAAATTCTACAGAGAGCATTCACGGGTCATACCCGGCTATTTCCTTCCGAGAACAGCCTGGGAGTAACATTCTGCTGTTTGATAATATTTTCACATTCACTACGACAGAAACCTAGAAAAAACTTATCCCAACCCAATACCTGCAGTACGAAAAGGAATACCCCCCAGGAAAAAAAAATATAATCAACGCACCAATTCAGCGAATCTCCGAGAAAATTAGCAGTTGCCTAGACGGAGTTTTCTGGGGCTGAACTGGACAAACAACAGGACATATAATAGTCTTAAATACATTGTGTTTGATTAATTCCATGGAATGTATGCAGCGTCGGCAGAGGGGTAAGCATAATTGTAGTGAGCTCACTGTATGTATGTAGAGAGTGAAATGGAACGAAAGAATTTATTTCTTAAGTTACTACTAATATAACATCTTCTCTTTTATCTTTCTCTCACTAAGTCTGAAGGCCCACGGGATAGTTTAAATTAAGGACATATTCTTTATCCGTCCTGACTACTCCCCACTCCCATTTGCAATCATTGTTCTGATCTTTTGGGTAAATTACCTCTGTTAGGATCTTCCCTAATTTTTCCATATACCAGAGGGAGGGTTTATGAGAGTATATTTTCTTTCTCTTATGTAACTATAATTCACTGATGTAATGATAACTATGTATTGATGTTGTGATCTATTTTCTAACGATATAATAAACTTAATAAACCTTAAGCTATTGGTGTTGGTCAAAACCTCCCCTGCCATTTATATGTGACCCATAGTTTATCTGTTTTCTACGTATGTACGTATTTATGTCACAAAATTGTTTGTGTGTGCATACGTGAGGGTAGTGTAATTTGAATCAGTATCAAGTGAGAAAGTGCGTCTCCATTAAAGTGTGTCGTACTAGATATGCTGGATTTAGAGCAATTACTCAATCCAAGACCGTATTTTCTCTTACACCAGTTCTCCTAGTAAACAGGACTATTTCTCACACCTTCCTCTCACATAGCTCTTACTATATCACCTCTGCTCGGACGGACCATAAATATCTTAGGCCTATCTATACAATTACGACACTGACAAGTAATTAATCTTGGTTAAATCACATTCGATTTGGGGTAATTAAACCTTCGCTGCAAATTTATCGTTGGAAACTCCAGTTTAAAAGTTGCTTTTGGTGATAGTTAGTATGTTACTCTAAGTTTCTGTTTAAAATCTAACATTGTACTATAATTACAACAGACGATATGAGACTCTGTAAACGTGCAAAAAGTAGTTTTTATTTTTTCTAGTTTTAATATGTCATCATTGTTACGCAATGACATTAACAGAATTCAGAAACTGTACTCAATGTATACAGTCAGGGCAGTAAATCATCAAAGGTTATAATGGCAGACATATGCACGTTGATACAAATAATCCATATCGAATTTGACTGGACTCACTAACCGCCGTCATCTCAAGGACGGTGTAAGCTCTACGGTGACGAGTTCTTATATTCCTAGTTTGTTTGTTTGTTTTTTTTTTTTGTTACGAAGATTTGAATAATATATAGGATATCTTCCATGAAGGTACAATGTGTTACCAATCATACAATGCTCAGCAAAAAGCCCTGGACACACTAGCGGCACGCCATAACCAAAAGTGCCAAAGCCCTGCCAGATACTAGTAAATTAATATGAAACAAATATAAAGGTATGTTATCAGGCACTCGTAGGAAATAAAGAAGTAGAACACAAGACAACAGAAAAACAACAGACGTGAGTGGCTTACCCAGAATTTGAACCCTGGACCTTCCGTGCGACAACCCCGCCTAGCCATGCAAGCGAATCACACTATCCTTCCTGCCATCTACGCATCACCATAAGCAGTTTAGCCTATTAATGACCCAATTACTTCTGTTGTTTCCCTATCATGCAGTATAGGCCAAGACGAGGACCTTAATACTGTGTCCATTAAATGATAGTAGACTTAGAACAGTGAGAACAGGACAGAGGGTAGGTTTGGTATTGTATAAACATTTATTACACGTAAGGAAGGGAAACCCGAGGCCTGTAAACAGTAAATTAATATGAAACAAATATAAAGGTATGTTATCAGGCACTCGTAGGAAATAAAGAAGTAGAACACTAGACAACAGAAAAACAACAGACATGAGTGGCTTACCCAGGATTTGAACGCTGGACCTTCCGTGCGACAACCCCGCCTAGCCATGCAAGCGTTTTTCTGTTGTCTAGTGTTCTACTTCTTTATTTCCTACGAGTGCCTGATAACATACCTTTATATTTGTTTCATATTAATTTACTGTTTACAGGCCTCGGGTTTCCCTGCCAGATACTGTTTGTCGAGAGATTATAGTTTTTCTCGTTTCAACTCAGTACATTTTCACTGAAGCGCGAACTAAAGGATTGACATGTGAGATCAGCTCACCTATTTGTCCCCCCAATTTCGTGATTCCATTATCGTGTCTATTTAAACTTTTTCTTTTAAAAGAAAACATACCCAGTTGCGCCATTTTGTTCAAATATATTGCACGAAGGCACGCAAATAATTACCCATCTCATAACTTTAGATGTGCTCACAAGCGTGTCTATAAAAAACTAGACCCGCACGTGAGAATCCCAAACACTTAACTCCCACGCGAAAAAGGACTTAACAGATTACACCGACCCCCGGGGGGAAAAAACCCACCATTTTTTTAAATTATACCGAACAAAAATGTGAGGTCGATCAAATTCTATTATATAACAACAGAGAGATACAAGACATGTTAAGTCATTATAAAGAAACCAGCAATAGTGGGATGGAATTATGTAGAGAGAATCAAACATCAAATTCAAACACAGATGAAATATATCAACTATGGACTAAATAGAAATCAATAAGTGGAAAGTGAAATGAGCAGATGAAATGAAATGGAGAATGACCACCAATGAAATGTGTATTGTGCAAGAAAACAATGATAAAACATGGTAACAATTTAAATTGAAAAGTGGATTATGTGTAAATAAATACAAGTGTGGTAACACAGAATGGAACAAAAAGCAATACTAATATTACAACTAGAGAAGAAAGCAACACTCCAAATAGATTATGATAGGCGAGAGAGAAAAAAAAGATATGTAACTTATTAAGCACTAATAAGGAGCTTATCACTGGAATCAGTAAGTAATACCGCGCCCAAATAGTTGCTACTGTTGCACAATTAAGTGCTGCGTAATGAAAATAAATAATAGTGTCAGAAAAAAAAACACACTCACTAAATGTTCATTAACGAAATGTTTCGAAATGAGATGTTCCGTTTAACTAATACTGTCACTTGCTAACAGTTCAGCTACTAACTGTTGTGAACGAATAAAATGTTTTTAATGTATCACATGAAAGTTAAAGAAAATAATGTCATCAATCAAACATGCGCTAGTCAAGTAGTCCTTTGAGGCTTTATATCCACGGATAGACATGCGCACATAAGCGAATTACAACAAATAACTCCATACTAGCTGAAAAGTATGCTAAGGTACTAGCCAAAAGGAGTCATTACAATAAAAAAAGTTAATGGTTGGCAAATAAGATCACTCATAGTCACTACAAAAGTCAAGTTAGTCAATAATGTGCACCAAATAGTTAAGTTGGCGTATAAGAAAACGACATATCCACTAGTGCTCCAAAACGAAAGTATTACGTGCCGTCATCGTACCAAGGTAGAAGGACATCAGTGATGACATTGCAGCGTAGTGGCGGCACAATATCAGAGGTCCAGTGGCCCGGTAGAATTCTGTGGGTATCTGGACACAAAAAATTCATCCACTGCGGTGTTGGAATCCCGGATGGCTTGAATGGTGAAGTCAAACGGACGCAAGGCGACAGCGTGTCTTGCAGATCTCGAATTCAGAATGTCCGTACTACGAAGACCAGTAAGCGTCCGCTGTTCAGACGTAATGATAAGATGGGCGTCAAGCGGAAATCGTATGAACTGTAGTATTGACCAGACAATGGCCAACATATTGATGTCTGTCGTACAATACCGACGCTCAAATTCAGTCAATGGTAGGAAGATATGTAGAACAGGGTGTTGAGTACCCGCATAATCATGTAGCAAAACAGCTCCGATTCCCATCGAGAAAAATTATAATCTCTCGACAAACAGTATGTGGCAGGGCTTCGGCACGGTTGGTTATAGCGTGCCGCTAGTGTGTCCAGGGCTTTTTGCTGAGCATTGTATGAATGGTAACACATTGTACCTTCATGGAAGATATCCTATATAGTATTCAAGGGGTCTATGTAGGGTTCGGGCTCTGACGTCCCACCTACATCAATGGATGTTGATGCGAACACACAGCCTCTCATATCCAGGTGCAGTGAGCGCCGCGGAAGCTACTGTCTTGTAGTAAACTCCTAGCATATGGCCTCTCCTGTACAAACATGTCCATAGCAGCACCTTCGCATGGTGACCCCGTTTTCACAGAGTTTGCTATGGGGGGCGACCGAGTGCCTGGCGGTATAACTGGGTCGGGAGTTGTTTGGGACTCCTCCTAAGGTGTAGGCGCAATACACCGGCGTGTGGACCATGCTCTGGTCAACACCAACCCAAACCCCACTCATGGGTTAAATGCTACCTTCTCTCTTCTCTACTTGCCTACCAATCCACGATACACCTCACCAAGGATCCTGAATTGGTGATGGTAAAAGATAGGTCTTTACCTAGAAGGGATCCGGGCCCTGCCCTATGTCCCAGTTGCAGCAAGATTGCCATGCGACCTGACATTGCACCCATCGTCAGATTTTGTCCAACTTCTGAGACACGGGAAGCAAAGTCACTAAAACTCAATGGAAATTTAGAACCGCTGTGCTTGGGAAAATCGTGAAGGCATAGGATGCAGGACGTGACACAGCCACAGCAAAAGCTCAGCCACAGAACGAAAAAATGAGGCCTGCATCGTGAGCGCTTGTGACTAGCGGGGAATGCATCTCTGTGAACCCCACCTGAACCCCCAGAGCAAAGTGATCTTTAGAGCCAAAAAGGTGAGGGGCCAAGCAAATCAACCCAATACTCATGGAGAAAGACACATCCATTGCATTCTTTGGGAGGGAGATGTCTGCAGCAAACACCCAATACCTCTAATGCCAGTCAAACAACATATTCCATACGAGCTCGGGCGTCGCCTCGGTTACCAAGGCCCGCGCAAGAGAGATAAATCCCCTGCTCCTTGTGAAAAGTCAGCGAAGGGGAACCTTAACATTTTACAGCTAAATATACCTGGACTACAGAACAAGACAATTGAGCTTACAAAAATATTACACGAACATCAAGTACAAGTAGCCCTTCTGCAGGAAACAATACTCCCACGGAGACAAATTAACATCATGGGTTATACACAGTACAAATGTGATTGCCTGAAGTGCCAAGGCATCATGACTTAATCAGAAATGATACCCAAGCCACAGTAACCAACAACCCTGCGGGCGATATCGACCACCAAGAAATAAAGCTATGGTGCAAAGATAGCACCAAGTACACACTACACAACATTTACTGTCCCCCGACCTCCTCAAAAGGTCTGCCTGAGTTCCAGCCCACACTAAAGAAAACTGTCGTAGCTGGTGATTTTAATGCTCACATTCCTGCTCTAGGATACAGGCGGTTTAACAGTAGGGGTCTAGAGGTTGAGGAGCTGTGCAGCAGTACCAACTTAATGCTGCTGCAGAACTTGGAAACTCCACCAACACTCCTACATAGGGCACACGGCTCGACCAGCCGGCCAGATCTGACATTTGTTTCAGCTGACATAGCAGAAAATAGTATCATCAATAAGTACTTTGTTTGGGTGGTCTTTCTCTTGTCTCCTGTATCTAGAAGACGTGGGAAGTGACCACCGCCCTGTTTTAACAACTATTTTAACACCACAGAAGACACAGAAGTCCCTGTGTAAACCATCCTGGAACTTCAGGAAAGCAGACTGGGACCGCTACGGCCGAGAAACTGACGCTGGGTTCAGTCAAATCATTAGAACTGATAACATTAATGCTATATACAACAACATGTGTACCACAATCTTAACAGCTGCCAAAAAGTGCATCCCAAGGGGGAAGCATAAGAAGTATAAACCTTACTGGACATCTGAACTAGCTGAAGCAGTCAAAGAAAGGAGAGAAGCTAGAAAGAAGGCTGAAAAATACCCTACCACCCTAAATAAAACAGAATACAACAGGTGGACAGCAAAAGTAAGGTATGTCACCAAGAAGAATAAACGGGAGACTTGGAAAGAAAATTGCAACAAATTAGATTTAAAAAGAGAAGGGAACAAAGTTTGGAGACTCCTCAGTAATCTCGAGGGAAGCAAGAAAAAGACAAACCCAACACCCATGGTGGATGGAAGTGGCGATGAAATAACATCAAGCAGCAAGAAAGCCGATGTCTTCAACAATTTTATGCCAATGTAAATAAAACACAACTGAGAAAGAAACTAGACAAAATGCTCCTAAAGAACACATCCACGCGTAACATAGATCAGACCAATATTGCTGCGTTCGATGATCCGTTCCGTCCGCAAGAACTGAGAATGGCACTACGGAAACTGGCCAAAAATAAAGCTCCAGGGCCAGATAAAATTAAAAATGAGATGATTTGTCAACTAGGGCCAAAGGCAAAAGAGACACTTCTATGGTTCATCAATAGAACGTGGAACGAGGGACAGCTACCATCAGCATGGCTGACAGCAACCATCTTGCCTATATTGAAGAAAGGGAAACCACCAGGACCACCAAGAAGCTATAGGCCCATATCCCTCACTTCATGCTTGGGCAAGCTGGTCGAGAGAATGGTAAACAACAGACTATACTGGTGGTTGGAAAGCTGGAACCTTCTGGACAACAACCAGGCAGGCTTCAGACGTAAGTGCCGCACAGATGACCCCCTCTTCAGGTTTACACAGAATGTGATGGATGGCTTTCAAGAGGGAAAAAGCACAATAGCTGTGTTCATCGACCTTGAGCAAGCCTACGACAGAGTTTGGAGAAAGGGACTTTTGCTAAAGATGAGAAGAATGGGAATAGGAGGGAAAATGATTAGATGGATACAGGCCTTCCTAACAAATAGAACCATAGCTACCAACTATGCCGGTGCAATTTCACGGAAAAGAACGCTGGAAGAAGGACTGCCTCAAGGCTCTCCTTTAAGTTGCACCCTTTTCCTCATCTTCATTAATGACCTTGCCAAACATCTGAATGTGTCGAAGGCGCTGTTTGCTGATGACCTTTCCATCTGGACTACTGACAAATATCCCATCCTGGCAAAAGCCAAGATCAACAGAGTTCTCCTTACAATGTCAGTATATTGTGAGCTGTGGACACTTAAAATCAATACGCAGAAAACTGTATACACCACTTTCTCCCGCAGCCACAAAATAGCAAAAAGACCTATCAACATCAAACTGAGTGGGGAAACACTAACAAAAGAGGAGCACCCAGTCTATCTAGGAGTAAAACTGGACAGACAATTGAAACTAGATGGACACATCCACAACCTCAGGGAAAAAGCAAGTAAGCGCCTAAACCTCATCAAACGGCTAGCTAGTACAAATTGGGGAGCGGATAAACAAACCCTTCGTCAACTATATCTTGGCTATGTGAGATCAGCGATAGACTATAACCTCCCCCTCCAGACTATTGTGAGTACTAATACCATCTCAGCTCTGGATCGTGTGCAGAACCAAGCTCTCAGGTTAATTTGCGGAGGGATGAGATCAACACCCACAGCCGTATGTGAGATAGATGCCAATATAGAGCCGCTGGATATCAGGCGTAAAAGAGCACTGACTGAAGTTGTAGAGAGATACAGGAGACAAGAGAAAGACCACCCAAACAAAGTACTTATTGACACTTGGAAACAAACACGAAGACTGAAACAACTATCTCTCCTGGACATAGCCAAAGAGGAAAATGATAAACACCATCTCCCGCAAGAGAGAGAATTGGAAAACAAATACTTTGGACCACCCCCTTGGGAAAACTTCCATCAACCAACTGTCAAAACACAACTGATAGATAAAACGGCCAACAAGGAAACACTACCCACAATCTTGAAGACGTGTGCCTTGGAGACCATAAACAGCTACCCAACGTCAGCAATACAGGCCTACACAGATGGTTCAGCTTTCAAGACCACCTCTTTTGCAGAATACGGCGTCTACATATGTGTCAAGAAATTCTACATCCACATATGTAAATTAAAACGTAAATGCAAAGCCTAACAAATAAATTTAATAAAAGGAAAGAAGAATGGTAAAGAACAGTGCTGTCACAATGACTGTACGCAAAATCCCCCTGTGTTCTCCTTCGTCTGCAAATTGTAACGCTTTCACGTTGATAGTAAAAGCCTACTGTATTATTACCCGCTTTCTTCAATGAAACGTGTACTGTATTTCTTGGAAAAACCTTGAGATACGCAAGCTGATCAATGACCTAGATTTAATATTTCATTCATTCCATTTTATACACGGCGTAACTAAAAGACAGATGGACTAAAGGATAGAGAGAAGGGAGAGGCAGAAAGCAAGGACACATGCAACACTAAACACGCGTCGCGCGATACACAATTGCTGCCATCACGCGTGTAAGGCCACATGCACTAACTTTATTTCAAATCGACAGTGATAAAATTCACTACCCATACCAGAGTTAGGTTTTAAAATCCTGAAAAACGCTTATTGGGAATTATGACATTATACCGGTTTACGTTTGAAAACATGACAGTACCCAGACACCCTCAAGTTTGGAAGTGAGAAGGTAGTAACAGCACGACTATCCTAGAAGAAAATGCATATTGGCTCCATTAAATTCGTATATTTGGGTTCCTTAGGGTTTGCTGACAAAGAATATGTAAAACGTTACGCAAATAGTCTAGGAATTACCAAGTTATGGCCAAAATAAAATAGTGGGGGTGCCTGACAGCATGAAATCATTTCTGCTCATAAAATTTTTTTTTATAACGTGTTTGAAAAAACATTACGTTACGGAAATAGCCTACCATGTTAACTCCTATTTGATTGGAGCGCAACAAATGTAAGACTAAACACGATTGGTCGGGCTATAAATACTATCTTGTGTTGTCAGGGGAAACGTGAAAAGGGGTACTTTTTTGAAAAGATGTGTAGACATGGTTTGATTGGGTAGAGCTGCGAATATACTCAATTCAGAGCGTCTGTTCCTTGCCACATCTTGTAATAAACCTACTAAGAAGCAGTGCGTTGAGCACCAGTGTATATTTTTTATAAAATAAAGCCTGGGACATCGGCAGATCGGAGTTGTGCTATATTCCTTGCCAGTCAACGAAACTGTTTATTATTATTTCTATGAATTGTGGTAAGCTTGAAATATTCAATATCTTTTAATGAAACTTGAATGTAAATTGATAATTTATGTCTGTATATATGTGTAGTTCAGTACGAACATGATGTAAAGCCTATAGTGCTCCAGCCTGAACAGAAGGTGTCGGAGGAAAGTAAAACTGCATGGAATGGCCAAACAGTACACTGACACCTATATTATTGACTAGAAAGAAATAATGCTGGAATTGCAGAGGCGTAGTAACCATTAGGGAGGGAAATACTGGTATAAAGTATTTCAGATGAAGCTGACAGTTGGCCTAACGCTCTGAACTCAATGTTTGTGATGTATTGTGCTCAGTGTAGAAATAGAGTATAAATTAGTTCTGACGTAGAAGGTACAACCTTCTTGTTTCAGGGACCGTGGTCTTAAAGTTATTGAGCAGCACCTGGTCAGAGCTTTGCTGAAGCCAGAGGTGGACAGCATACTCCTTGGTCCATATAGCAACCAGTGGGGTGGCTCCAGAACTCATTAAAGTAATCGAGCAGAGGAGTCTTTTACTGCAGTCATCACGAAAGATAAGAGAGTGTGGCCATGGAGCTCAACATTATGTACCCCCATCTTAAAATGACATTGTAAAATAAAATTAAGAGGGGAATTTAATTGTTTTAATACCAGGAACGGAGAACATCTCCAATACTAGTTCCAATAGAAACAAACTATTGAAGTCATGATGACAAATACCAACAGAGCTTGAACAAAACAAAACCAGTATTACCTCATATTACTACTACACAACTGACACACATAGGATACTATTAATAATATATGTCACTACAAGATTCATATTAATAAATTCTGTACATATAACTTGTAATTAAAATTGATTGTGATTCCTGGTTCCCTTTGTATTTGAATCAGGACACATATACATTCATGACAGCACTGAATACATATTGTTATTTGAAAAGTTATCAGTGACTCCTTTAAGATATCCTCGTAGAGTGTTTTATGTATGTGAGTGTCACAGTGTTGTCAAGTGTGGTGGAATAAATTAAATTGTTTATCTGTCTGTTGTTGTTATGACTTACACTTCATCATACACATACCCTAGACATATAACGTAGTCATCACACTATTCAAGAATAATTCTGACTGAGGTATACATATGTGGCAGCAAGTAAGGTTATCTATAATACACTACTCTTATTAGATATAGATACCTTCACAGCTGATCTCAGTCAGTACACTAAGTCCCCTATAAATATTTATAACATCCCACTTCACCACAATATGGTACCTGGATGGATCCTCTTATGAGTTCTGTGACTCCTGTGGTGAGAATTGTTCAAATTATGAAGCGGAAGCTGAGGCCATCAAGACAGCCATTGAATTACTACACCAACAGATTGATCTTATGGAACGAAAACCATCAGATATAGTGATCTTCAGTGACTCCATGTCTGTTCTGGAAGCACTTAAACAGACTCCATATGAAAACAAAGACATTTTTCTTATAGGAAGAGCGGTTCACAACTTGATCACAGCCTACTCCATCAGTGTAACCCTACAGTGGATCCCTGGACACAGTGATCTAACTGGAAATGAGACAGCAGATAGACTTGCAAAAGCAGGAGCCTCTAAACAACAAAAGGACAGACCCTGCAGCATGAGAACAGTCAAACAGATTCTCAGAAACAACACAAGGGAAATCTGGCTGAACAAATGGGCGAACGGGCCGACTGGCCGAAATGTCTTTAATGAATGACCTGCCCAAAAGACAACGACAACATAAACAGACTCAGCAGGAGAAATCAAAGTCTTATCTTTCAGTTCCGAACAGGACACGCCAGAGTCAATAGCCATCTAAACCGTATCAACCCTCAGCACCTACCCATGTGTAGACACTGCTCTCATCCCTATGAAACAACCAGACACCTCCTCATGGAGTGTCCGTCACTAACAAACGCCAGGAAAAAACTTTTACAGACACCTCTGACAGTCACCAACTCACTATATGGAACGTTAAAACAACTGCAGAAAACCTGCACTTTTTTAAGAATGGCATTGGGCTGCCAAGAGTAGATATGCTCAGCAGCTATGGGATATCGACAACAACAACAACAATATAGTATTCAAATCTTCGTAAAAAAAAAAAAAAACTAGGAATATAAGAACTCGTCACCGTAGAGCTTACACTGTCCTGCGAATAATCAAATGAAAATTTCTGTTTGGTAATCGTAGGATATTATTGGATGAAAATATTAGCTTTATCCTACCGAATGTGGCCGTGCATACTTTTGACCACTGTGTCATGATAGGCAAACCTTTTCTCAACAAAGGAGAAAGGGTAGCAGTGATAGTAGTCAAGACAGAGTTGAAATTATCAACGATAAAGGGCGACAAATGTGTCCGTGAAAAATGACAGCGTGAGAGGTATGTCGTGCTAAGGACAATGCGCTGCATAAAATACAGGCACAAGAAAAAGCACGAAACAATTAGCTGAATGTGAGAAATGACGTAAGGTAAAATCGTGAACATACAAACGATATCGACGTCAAAAGGAAAATCTAGAAGATAGTAATGACGACTGACTATCTGAGATGTCTTGTAAGACAAAGGAGACTCAGTTGACAAAGGCATATATCTCAAAGGCTGAACTGAAGTAATAGCCTGTGCACTGGGCAAAGAAAAAAGCAAGAAATATACAATAAAGATGTAAAAATAGACAGTGGTGAACTTGGACCTGCGTCGAAGTTTAAAAGGAAAGTAGTAAGTGCGACAAAAAGTCGTAAAACAAGAAGATACTGAGCTTACCGGCCCAATAAGAAAGGTAAAGAAACCTATAAGATTTAGAAATGCACTAACAACTAAGTCCGTACATTTGGCAAAGAAAACATTAGTCATAGCACAAAAGTAATTGCAATCAACGTGACTAGATGTGGATTCAGCCATGGTATCAAAGATGGCAAGTGCGTCAGACTAAACAGAAGGATCTTCTTCTATAATTAGAACTTAAAGAAGAAATATAACTTGAGCAACGACGAACTGAATTATGTCGTACTGGGCTCAAAGAAAATTGGTATAATGAACAATAGTATCCTTAGTACTGCAAGATCCCACTACATTAGCAGAACGTATCACGTTAGCAGAATGTACCTGCGGATAAGATTTTGCCGAAGTCGTAAGTGAGGAGGCAGTAAGGTGATGTTGCCGTTCCCAGGCAGCAATTTGTACCGGAGTACACACCTTTATCCCGTGGATCTGTCCGACAGTAAGGTCGGCGATTGGTGACGGGAGCATGCATGCGTGTATATAACCTGTAAAAAATGGTGTGGCAATGTGGACAATGGCAGTCGGAAAATCACTGATGTAATGATAACTATGTATTGATGTTGTGATCTCCGAGCTTAACGCATTTTACCATTTTACCTGTTGCGCAAGACGGGTGAACCAGGGGTTGCCTAATTCCAACAGTAGAGCTCCCTGAATCAAAGAGCACTGAGACGGGAATATTATTTACAAATCCCTTGTGTAGGGTAAGAGAACCTGTTCCATCATGTGCAGACAAGGATGGAAGAGTCGATAGAGGATGACCGCAACTCAAGGTAGTGACAGCTGCAGGCTGAAATAAAGTTGTGCACTCAGGGCACTGAGATGCACGATTGAAATCAAAAGCGCAACACGCAGAAGCATTAGTAACATTATTATTATTGTCATCCTGATTAACAATAACCTGAGGCTCATGTTGAGCAGAGTTAGCATGGCGATACAATCTATCATTTGGAGATCTACCACTATATCGAGATCGATCCTGACTATTATCCCTAGTGGGATCATTGTTTTGGCGAGAATTGTTGCTATAACTATTTTCTCTTTTATCAAAATATCTATTAGATGAATTTTGTTGGCTTCGAGAAAAATTACTGTAAGGTTGCCAATCCCAGGTGTAGTTATCCCTTCTATAATTTCCGGAATTATTGGAACCACAATGTTGAGGCCCATTAAATTGTCTGAATTGAGAAGGAGAATTACTACGTAATGGACTCCCTTGGCAATGTCTGAAATTCTGATAATCTCCCTTACCAGAATTGCAATCAACACTTTGTGATCTACGGCGAAAATTAGAAACATACGGCGTTGCCGAAGCTACGGGTAAACCCTCTCTGACTTGAGAGTGGCTAACAATTATATTTGGATGTGCAGTTACGTATTGGCGACAATATTGTTCCGTATCATTCAAGTTTGTAGGCTTTCGCTCATGTAGAAAGGAAAGAAAAGAAGCGTTAACTGACGACATGACTTTATCACGAAGCAATAAGTCCATGAGGGCTTCATAAGTGTGCTCAATTTTTGAGAGCTCAACCCATCGTGAGAACGTAAGACGTATATTTGCTATAAATTCTGAAAAAAAAACTTTTCCAGTCTCCGGCAATAGAGATTTAAAGCGGAGACGATAGCCGTCTTCATCGAGTTGGTATTTTTTAAATAAAATAGCTCTGACGGTGTCGTAGTTATCCTTGTCAGGTCCTTCCAACACACTTACAGCTGTCATAGCTTCGCCTGAGAGGAGTTCCATAAGTCGCGCACAGTATTCTGACTTATCTCACATGTGAGTTCGAATCTATTTAGATAGAATAAGACGTCATCGGAAGTAGGCTTAAAAGGAGGCAACCTGATCTTATAAAAACTAGAATTGTTCTTATGTAAAGTTGTTTGAGTGTCCGGAGCATCGTGTGTATTATTTCTATTCATTAACTTCATTTTCTCAAGTTCCATAGAGAACAACTTTTGCTCGTGAAGTCTACGGTTTTCGTTCTCAATAGCTTCTAATTGCTTTTTCTGCATATCAGCTTCCATTTGAAGTTTCTGTAATTCCTGTACTTTCGCATACTCAGTGGTTGCGAATAGCTTTAACTCCTCAGTGTCCATATTAAGCGCCTTCCCTTGCTTGATGAAATAGTCCAAATTAGACATTCTGTCTAATTTTATAAGTAGTTAACTTATGTAGTCAGATATTTTCTAAGAAATCAACCTTATCCCCTAATTAATGGGTGGCAAGTTTTTGTTCACATAACCTGTATACAAATTCCTATCAATGTCAGGAATGCAAATATATCATAGAACTATTAATCAATCATTAAGTCATGCATAAAAATTAATAGAGCATATAAGACAAGAAATACATGATGAAGGTACGGCGAATAACTGAAACAAAGACGAAATACCCAAGAACAAATGATAACATTCGCAGAATCAAATAAATAAGAAAGCAGAAATAGAGAGAAAATATTTGCAAAGAATGCAATGATACTGCGAGAAGGGCGACAAGACAAATAACAGTACAGAGTATAAATAAAAAAAAATTGTATAAAAATTAATGATAGTCAGGTTGAGAATGACAATCACAAACAAATCAATCATGAAACTAAGGCACAGAGAAAAAATGTTACAATAACAAAACAAAAAAACAACACCAAAAAAAAGTACGTCAGGCCTAAACAAATGGTGTCACAGATCACCAAGCACAGTGGACTGAAAATCCTTCAGCAAAAATATGCTGGAATTTCCACTGTGGGAAATCTGCAAAAGTCCCTATAGAACGCTTCCGTGGGCCCTGGAGTGAAACTGGGATGTACCCCAACGGAAGTCACCTCCCAACCAAACCCGCATTAAACATGGAACATAAAACACTAAGAAGAAAAATGGTAGACATTATAAAGAAAAGGCTCGTCAATATACCACAGTGGCACAGTGCACATATAAAAAACCACTTTAAAAAAAACTCCCGGCTTTCGTGACAACGACAACGATCGGCATCGGGTGTTGCATGGTACGTAACAGTCTTGAAAGCAGTCCAACGTCGATAGGCACAGGATCACCTCGATGTCAGCAAGTTCAACCGCCAATCACAGACCTCAAGTACAGCGGCTTCGCTGATGGACAGTTTCTAGAGCCTTTCAAACGAAATAGTTGACATCTAGTCTTGAAACTTGATAACGAAATCTTGAACTGGCAACATTGTATTTCTTGACTTTGTATACACAAACGTGTCTAACACTAGAATGGTGGCGTAAGAGCGACTTGCTGGTTCGGCAAATAGTTTGGTATGATGAAATCAATATAAGACAGGTCGACAAACTCGGTCGTGGTATGTTCTTGAGAAAGATTCGTTCCCCATACTGGCCACCACCTCTGTTACCGGTGTTGTTTGGGGTGCTGTGTGTTGGTGCTGCTGACTGGCACTGATGACAATGTTGATGTCAGAAATGTCGGGCTTACTGGTGTGACCGCTTGGCCTTCTATGCTAGCATTATCCCTACTATTTCCACGCTAAGCATTTATACGTGCTATAATATGCTACATATAAGAATGACAGACCTCAAAAGCAAATGACACGTTTTTACACAAAACGCAGTATCATTCAAAGTTCAGTTGGCAGTTACTGCTCTGACAGGGCAAACGTAGGTCAGTCCCAGATAATAATGAATGGGTTTTATGCGCGGAAAGTGGGAAATGAATGTTTGTGTGATCTGGTTTTTTGTTTTATCCAATTGTTAAGTTGGAAAAGATCACACATGTGAAAAAAGTCGAAATAACAGAAAGTCGTGTGAAAAAAGTCGAAAACAGAGAGTCGTGTGCAGAAATTGTACCGTGTGAAAAAAGAACGGGTCGTGTGGAAAAAGGCGGGAAAAAAGAAGAAATAGTATAAATAGAAGAGGTGTGGGCGATAGGTAGAGATTTCAGGATTTATGATTCCAATGATACCATGATTTTAGACTAGAGGATTTTTACAGATAGCGTTAGGTGAACTTCGTCTCTGAGGATATCAAGACAAGTTAGTTTTTTTTTTTTTTTTTTGAGTAGACAAGTGTGTATATTATTCAGTTGGATTATATATTTTTCATGTTCGATAAACAACCATCATTTTGTGAAATTTACAGTGTTTGTCTAATGACATCAATAAACTCTAATATAATTTTCTACTGAATTGATGTTTGTGGAAATTTACAGTAATTTCTTTTGGATATACGTTGTTGTGCTGAAACTGTTTTGCTTATCATCAAACTCAAAGGGAAGAACATTCCTGGGTTGAAAAACTGAGTAAAGGTCAAGTATTACCATCTCTGGCGGAAGGCCAGTTAGCACTTGAACCACAACAACATACGAAAGATTAACTCTGACTATATAAAATCTATATAACTACTAGTGCCGTATAACCTACATGGCCACATATCTTCAAATTGATGCTGTGATCTGCGCATACAACTGACGCGGGCACATATTTTCAAATTGGCGCCGTGATCTGCCCTTTTTATCTTGGTGAAAACAGACAGGCATAATCACTGTATTGGATCAAAGTCATGAACAACCGCAGCAACAACAGGCGTTGTATACACTACAGAACAACAGCAACAACAATATGCGTTATATGCACAGCAGCTACAACAGCAACAGGAAATGCAACAGCCAAACGTCCATCCTGCTAACATACCTTTACCGGTAGAGGCCGAACCCACAAAGACCGCGTTGCAACGGATAACAGACACGCTATCCAATGTAGATCACTATAATAAATATAACCAAATTCGCTCGGTAATAACCCCTTTCACGGGCGATTCTAACACATTTCGGAGATGGATAATAAACAGACACAGACATGCGAGCAACAATACATATTGCCAGAGACAATCTGAGAACATTAATAGATATTGCCGTAGACAACCAGAGATCAACAATACATATTGCAGGAGAGAACCAGAGATCAACAGTAAATATCGCCAGAGAGAACCAGTGAGCAACAATGCATATTGCCAGAGAGAACCAGAGATCAACAATACATATTGCCGGAGAGAACCAGACATGAACAATAAATATAGCCGGAGAGAACCAAAGATCAATAATATATATCGCCGGAGACAACCAGTGAGCAACAATACATATTGCCGGAGAGAAGCAGAGATCAACAATACATATTGCTGGAGAGAACCAGAGATCAAATATATTTTGTTCGTAAAACGAGGGATCCCACTATTGTATAATGCGTAAAACGGGGGATGCATAAAATTTGTTAATACACATCGCCATTGAACAGTATTGATGTACACTACTTCTTAACAATGTCAATATGAACAGCACTGTGCATTAGTCATCACCATAATGATAACATACTTAATGATAACATTTAAAAAAACATATAATCGCATACGATTTTCATTGGTTGTGCAAACAACACAAATAAAAACAAAACAAAAAAAATACTTTGGCAATATTTCACCGAAGTGACTAATATTCATTAAGTATTTAACAATCTTAAATGTATTAGCTGCGACGAACATCAGCCTAACAGCATAGAACTAATGGTCAAACATCAGACCGTGGGACGCAAAAAATGTTTTATATATATATATATATATATATATATATATATATATATATATATATATATATATATATATATATATATATATATATATATATATATATATAATATATATATATATATATATATATATATATATATATATATATATATATATATATATATATAAATATATATATATATATATATATATATATATATATATATATATATATATATAATGACATGGGCATATACATACATGGCAATGTTAATCTATAATTTTTTTTTTTTAAATATGAACTGGAGCTGTACTCTCTCGTAACTGTCAATATAGAACGAACGTGGTAAATATAATACAATCATATGATACAGGCGACCCCAATCCTGCCACTGCGGTCAGTGATTTACCAGGATGTACGAGTATATGGGTCTTAAACACCAAAAATCTGGACAAGTTGTGGTGAACTGTCTATGTGTTCGTCGTAAAATATAAATATAGCATTATTAATCTGGTTACATGGAGTTACAAAGTATTTATTTAAAAATGTCTCTAATCTCCAACTTATGTAATGGTCGTTACTATGAGGGAGGACAACTATACCGATACAAATAATTATCGGATGTTGGAGTATGAACTATCTCAGTTACTATGAACCAAGTAACAAACTGTTTATAGGTTCGTCATCAAATAAAATCTGCCTACAAATGCAAGTTCATAATAATGGACAACAATTTGTCAAGAAAATATACTGTACCGTTTCGCTTATAACGTGATAAATGGTCAGAAAAATACAGGTGCATCAATATGTGATGTTTATTTCTCAATACAAGGTATAATGGACAGCAATTTGTCAAGAAAATATACTGTAGCGTTCCGCTTACAACGTGACAAATGGTCAGAAAAATACAGGTACATCAATATGTTATTTTTATTTCTCAATCCAAGGTTTATCAACATGTGAACATATCCGTTACCATGTTAGCGATTTCTCATGGAATTGTCATGGTGTGCATGTAACAATGTAGTATTTCGCCAATCCGCGAACTGTGTTGATTAGCATATAAGTTTTACCCAACTTGCAAAAATACTTGTGTATCACCAAGTCAAATTATAGGTGAAAATATATATGTCTCAGTTATTTAGTAGAGTGGGGTGTATATTGGGATAACTGACGGAGTAGGGTTTATCACCGTGGGAGGGGAACGAATGTCAGTCATAGGAATGTACTCAGGGGTCTTAGGGGCGTTAGCTGTGTCAGTGGGGGTAACAATGTCCTCATTATCTTTTACCGATGTCTGCTGTGGACATCTCATCTTCTTGTACACATGGTATTTATACACAACACAGCTTAAAATTTAAAACACCAATTATGCTAGGCAAAATCAATAATCCTGACACTCTAGTGTGTCGGGTCATGACCTCTGGTGTGTCTCGCTGTATTCAGGAATGCAAGAAGGGGTTTCCCATACTACGAAGAAGTATTTATAGAATTTGATAGACACGTTAACATAGGTAAATTCATGTTGAATAGTGGGGAATGCTCGGAACGGGGCGTCGATTTAGAAACGCTCCATCTGTGATGGAGCATGTCGGAGAAGGTGACAGGAGATGAAAATTCGTCATTTATCTGTGAGAAAGGGTTGTTGGTTTGAATAATGTGAGTGGCCATAAACGATCATTGAGGTTGTAAACAGCATCATTAAGAAAAATCGCCAAATACATTTTCGATGCGATTGAACATTATAAAACGGTCTTTCCATAACACAAAAGGAAAGCGGTGAGTTAACACATTTAAAAAAAAAAAAAAAAAACTCTTATGTGTCACAATGGAAAAATATGTGTGTGCGTATGGTGTATTTGCTTTTGTCACAAAATTCATCAGGAAGGGGGAAAAAATAAGAACTGTTGTAAAGCATAAGTCCTATTATAAAGATGTTCAAAAGCAAAAGTGGTGTAATTTGTACAAATGAGATAATTTAAAGTTCTGTTTAACCTGGATAACATAGTGTTGTAGATCTGCGAATGCTTGCGAAAGTTCTTAAATATCATGACGTAGCGGTGCAAAATATGTAATCATAATGACAGTCCATGTTGACAAAGAATCTGAAATAATTGTATAAAACTCAAACACAGTGGCGTCACGCCATAATTAATTTGTAAGTATATCTGGGTGTTATAGACGTCGTAACTGTCACTATTGTGGCGTGAGGTTTTTATTTTGCTCTTGGACAGTATAGTACTGACAATTACAGAAATAGAATTTCTGCAGAAAATGGTGAAGTCCCAGTGTCTGAGAGAACTACTGGTATCACAAACTAGTTACGGCTGTAAATGATCGGATCTCGAAAAATTAGTAGAGAGGAGACCGACATAACTTGCTACCTCCGCTGTGTAACTAACTGTGATATTAAGACAAGGAAACAGATTTTACTTAACAATGATAAAATTGACAAGTCTTCAAATACAATTTCCTTATTATTTATTTAGTATATACACTATCTACTTTTGTGCTGAAGGGTGAATGTTGAAAAATGGAATGTAATGAATTTGTAAGTTTACATATGATTTACAAATATTTATATAGATATGTAAATATATTACAACAAGTTTTCCAATTATAGGAACAAAAATTATATCAGCTGTGCTGTTAATCTTGTCTCTTTCTACGCTAAATCTCTTTTTCGTCACTGACAGTTAATTTGCTCACAATTGCCGACGGAAATGGTACTAATGTGTACTCATCTCTCAAAACGTTCTGTTCTCCTTAGTTTGATTGACACACCACCTGCTGTGGATCGTTCCTTTAGCCCACCCAAGACTGAGGGGGACTAAAGATGTAGCTCAGGTACAATCACTGTGCTCCTGCGAAGTTTCAGGCAGCTGGATTGACTCGACATTTGTCCTCAGGTTGGATGACACGAATAAAACCTGTAACAAGTAAAAATAGGGGCTAATTTCTGTCCTCAAGCCCACCTATTTCTATTGTATATGATATGAGCGTGTCTCAGGTGTCTGCATATAGTATGAATGACAATATGGCTCAGTATGATTTAGCAATAGCGAGACAAGACAGGTGTCTACTTGCAAAACATTCTTTCTGATAAACTAATACATGGATACATTCAATAATATAAATTCAATACATGAATACATCCAATAATATAAATTCAATACATGAATACATTCAATACATGAAAAAATCCCGTAATATAAATTCAATACATTAATACATGCAAAAATATGTACACCTAGGTGTGATACAATCATTTCCTTCCCCCTATAATATACCAGGCCCTCTCTGACAAGTGCTATACTAGCTGGTAACATATATCCTAACAATTCTGTTATGTTCTTATGATAGGAATATATGAGACGAGGACTGTTTGGTTATATTTCAGGTGGGAGTAATCTGAATAGACTGAAGTATGTGAGACAATAGATTGAGTTATATGAGACAATAGATTGAGCCTTAACAAGGACTGTTTTGGTTATATTTCAGTTGGTTTTATCTGAGATAATAGATTGAAGTTATAGGAGACAATAGGTTGAGTCCTAACAAGGACTGTTTTGGTTATATTTCAGTTGGTCTGAGATAATAGATTGAAGTTATAGGAGACAATAGGTTGAGTCCTAACAAGGACTGTTTTGGTTATATTTCAGTTGGTCTGAGATAATAGATTGAAGTTATAGGAGACAATAGGTTGAAGCATGAGTCCTATTAGTCTTCATCTTCATCAATCATATTATGAAATACAATCATTATACCTAATGCCCCAAGATACAATCAGTAACCTGATACATTCGTAGTGAACCAAAATATATTAAATATATACAGGTGTAGGTAGTATAAATGACACACAACAAATACCAACATTATATTATCTGCTGAAGGCCTATTTTCCTACCAGTTTATAGTAAAAATATATTTACCCTCTAAGATTTTTTAACCGGCCAGGTTTTGACTCGACTTAGTGAAGCAGGCTGCAGGTCAATGCACTCAGGTAAGCTATAAATCAAGGTGACAGCTTCTCCTCTTCAGTCGGTCGGTATCTCTGGCGTCGTGTCGGTGATGTGTGATTATGCATAAAATCCACCCGATTATATAGGCAGGTGAGGTAACTTCTACTTCTTAAAGAAAGCGTTTGGTTGGTTCCTGGCGGGGCAAGCTGATTGGTTGTCTGCAGTTTGGTCTCATGCCTCGTAAGGCTAATTTGATTCCGTTTTTTCCGCCATCTTGCGTGAACAAGATGGCCGCGACCCACATCCGAAAAAAACAGGGCTTAAGTTTTTTCCTGGCGTAACTTCTTGGAATTTATTCTGGCTCAGCGACTGGTGAACGGTGCTCATTGATTGGTTGGGGTCTCGACATAGGGATTTAACAAAGTAGTGGGTTTACACAACTCGTTTCACGACAACTATCAACAGCATGATCATGACTGAGGCTGACATATTTCTGAAAAAAATTAAATTTCCTACCAAAAAACAAATGGATAGTAGTGACTTTAGATGATGGGAAACGAGGGAGAGTACTATTGTAGAGAGAGTACTCGTTTGGTACTATTGCTTGGTGAGTACCTTTTTGTTATTAGAGAAGATTGATTCTCCAATAAACCAATAATCGTTGAGCTGGACGTTTACGAATTTGACAAGAGGAAGTTGGCGATTTCCATCAAGATAACTTTTTTCCTCGTTAATCGTTGATCACAAGAGGATGGCGTATTTCGCACTGTCGAGTGGGTGGTGGCTGCAGTTGTCGAGGGTAAGGAGAAGTAGTGTTGAAATGGTGCACCTCATGCTGCGTGTTGTGGGGCTGTCTGCGTTTTCTTCGCAATTTCATACGTACGTGCTCTTGAGGTAACCGGACAAATTTTGTTAACGATGGGGAGTCATCTGTTGTACCAGAATGTGGGCGCTTTATTGCTGTGTGAAATTCAGTGTTGTCTGGACTGATCACACTTTCGTGGTCACTCTCGGGATCTGCTGTATCTAGGTCAGATTCACGTCTCAATGCAGGTGATGGAAGACGAATGTCTTCCTCGAGTGTGCATGTAGCGCTGTGTGCGTTTTCTTCATTAGCCGGTGCTGTGTGTCGAGTATCATTATCACCAATATACTGATTGTTGTGAATTGCCCTACTTTGATTCACCTGTAGGGGCGTCTCGTCTTCACTATCCGACTGTTCATCAGAGTGTAGTTGCTTGTCGAAGGTTGTTCATTTCTATTGTATGTTTGTTGTCCAATAGGCTGGCAGGAATCTATCGTGGTGTCAGGGTGTTCCGGAGTAACTTGCTCGGCCTGTAACCTCGTATTTTGATATTCCAGTCTTTCGCGTAACTCAGCGAATGGAATATCGTCTTCACTGTCGGATGTGCGTGGTTCAGTGACTGTGCTATCTTGGGAATTTGTCTGCCTGGCCGACTGTCTTACTGCTGTTGGAATGTGTCTAGACGATGTGTGGGTGTTCAATGGGTCATGTACCTGACTTGACCTGTCAACATCTGTTTGTGTTGTGACAGAAATCATCTTTATTTTATTCACTTGCAGTTTGTGCATTTCTCTAGGTTGACTATTGATCATGGGGGCCCATTGCGTCTCATTTGATTTCATAAAACCGACCTGGTGATGTCTGTTAAGTGGTTTTCTCCATTGTTTTAGAGGTCTGATATGTGCCGTTAGTCCATCTTCTGTTGTTATCATACATGTTTGTTGGTCAGTCGTTGTAACATTATTTACTTCCCATATCTTTCGTTGTTTTATTCCATTGATAAAATTTCTGACTGCAATGCGACAATCTCTTTTATTGAGACTGTTCCAGTGGCTGTCGACAGTGGCTATGCGACCCGTGTTGTTGCTGTTGTCTCGATAGTTGATCTGGGATCTTCTATTGTAGTTATGTGGTGTGCTCTCTGATTCTCTCCAGCAATATGTATTGTTGCTCTCTGATTCTCTCCGGCAATATGTACTGTTGATCTCTGGTTTTCTCCGGTAATATGTATTGCTGATCTCTGGTTCTATCCGGCAATATGTATTGTTGCTATATGATTCTCTCCGGCAATATGTATTGTTGATCTCTGGTTCTCTCCGGCAATATGTATTGTTGATCTCTGGTTCTCTACGGCAATATGTATTGTTGATCTCTGGTTTTCTCCGGCAATATCTATTGTTGCTCTCTGATTCTCTCCAGCAATATGTATTGTTGATCTCTGGTTCTCTTCGGCAATATTTATAGTTGATCTCTGGTTCTCTCCGGCAATATGTATTGTTGATCTCTGGTTCTCTCTGGCAATATGCGTTGTTGCTCACTGGTTCTCTCTGGCGATATTTATTGTTGATCTCTGGTTTTCTCTGGCAATATCTATTGTTGCTCTCTGATTCTCTCCGGCAATATGTATTGTTGATCTCTGGTTCTCTCCGGCAATATGTATTGCTGATCTCTGGTTGTCTACGGCATTATCTGTTTGTCGAGTGATTATAGATTTTCTCGTTTCAACTCAGTACACTTAACTCCCATGCGAAAAAGGACTTAACAACGACTGTGGCAGTGAAAGAAATTAGAGTTAAAGGCATGATAGCTAGAGAGAAAATTATGTGGTTCCCCCTTACCTTGGTGCCCTAAGCACGTGCTTATTTTGCTTAATGGTTAAATCCAGCCCTGTATACAGTAATATAAAATAGATATATTATAGAACATGGACATCGCTGAAAACATTTAGCAGCATGCTTCAAATAGGATTTATTAAAAGATGAACTGACAAGTAATTAATCTTGGTTAAATTTCTATTAATAGTACTATACAGAGTGCGTAGGCATAAACTAATACTGATATATATATTTTTTTTTAAAGTAACACTGTTGATGCTGTACATCATCATCATCATGTGACGTATTCTTTCCAGAACGTTGTCTCCATTACAGCTGCTCTGAACGCATCACGATTCTGGGCAAGTCGACCTGCATCAGCCAAAGACAAGTTCAGACTCTCTGTGACGTCCTGGGTCCACCGTCGTCTAGGTCGACCCCTTCCCCTTTTCCAGGGACCATGCCTTCCATCACTGTTTTTTCCAGACTATTATGTCTTTTTATATGACCGAAAAATTTCAGCTTCCTTATTGATGCTGTACATTGTAAATAAAAATGTGAAAATATTATGTTAAAACAAAATAATGATATAATTTATTATAAGTATATGCACAAAATATCAGAGATATGACTATTACCATTCACAATGTTATATACAAAAACACTCTGAATATACATAAACCTGCCCTGGCCCCAAAATTTCTCTCATATATCATTCACGCTCTCGTTTTTTCCTGGGGGGAATTTGTAAGTTGAAACATGGAGAAATTAGTAGCAAATGTGTTTCCATTATAAATTTAAACAGCGAACTTATGTTTCTATTACAGCATGCTCGTCTTTCAATCTTAGATAATGTTGAATATACAAATTCTCCACTTTGTTCTTCATGCATGCCCATTCCATAGCCATGAGTTATAATCCAATTTGAACATAGTTTTTCTGATATACGCTGTTTAGGAATCGTCCTATTGGGGAAGAGCTCTATGAACAAAATCATGTATGTCTGTATTGATGTTTGTAATAATGAGGATGATTCTTGATATATAGATTTGCTGTGAGAAATGTTGTGCAATTTCTCAAAAGCTTAAATGAGCGAGTTAAACTGTTCTCTAGCAATAAGAGCCCACAAACAAAACCACTTAAATCGTTAAAACTTACCAGTGGTGTCTCTAGCCCTTGTCCATCATCTCCCATCAACTCTTTTCATATCCACATGCACCCATTCATGCCTAATCTCCCTTGTCAATATTTTTTCTGCCCCTTCATGCTTCTGTTTTTGTCATCTCTGACCTATGAAATTGACTACCCTACATTAACGCGGCGTGCTACAAAGATGAAATTAGGTGGAGAAAATCTTTAATTTTTCCTCAACATTTCTTTATAATCTAAAACTGTCTAATCTGTTCAGAATTTAAGATATTTAATTAGAACATCCGTTACTCTCGGTAATATTTTCCTCAAATGATGATGCTGTTTTGTAACGGCTGCTACAAAGCACATAATACGAAAAAAAAAAAAAGCAACGAAAATCCACATAGCGAAAGTATTTTGCAGAAAGTTATTTTCTAGTTAATTACTTTAGTCCTGCAATTATTAGGAAAGCGCTTAAACTGGTTTACATTTCTCGCTTTTTCAAGCCAAAGTCAGTTGATATTTCCCTCCAATGTAAACAATCCCCGTCTTCGCCGGTTAACAAGATTTATTGCCTTCAGGTCAGACGAAAAGGCGCGAAACTAAAGTAGCGACTTTTTAGAAGGCGCAAAAAGCCGTGCGCTGCATGAGATTGGAACGCGATCTTTTCTTGGAAGTGAAGTTAACTGTCGGTAAGATATCATTTATTTTGAATTTTCCGCCGCTTTGTTTATGAAATTGCAGGAAGTAGATCGTCGGATAGAAAAAAAAAGTTACATATATGATCCACCTGTTCTAAATTGCAAATACTCTGAAACAGACAAGGGACATGATTTTCTCAAGATAGATCTCTCAGTGTTTCTAAAGTGGATCCCCAAAGTTCTTGGGTTGCCGATCGCTGTATTCGACCATCTGTGAAGTTTATAAACTCCATAGAAAATACGCACACAGTATTTCTTCTTCATACACTCTCATACGTCTTATTGAATATTTTCAAAGAAACCAGTGGCCACCTTGAGGCTATTTGCATCTCCATGGAGTTTTTCTCTCTCCGAAAATGGTACTGGTGATGGCCATATGTGCTATCTATGTGCCTCATATGTTTAGCATCTTGAAGCGGATGTTCAGCAGCCATTTTATCAGTGCCACATTTACACTGATCGGGTGCTCCTATCTTTAGCTTGTTGAATAGATGATATCCCAAACTGTTGTGGCCCGTGCAAAGTCTGAAGATTACCACTTGTTCTCTTCTACTGAGCTGGTAAAATGCACCATTTTGTGTATGTCCTGTATGCTTTGCATCCCATTTGTTTCTGTATCTGGTTGTGATAAAACTCTTTGCCGCTTCGTAAGTGTGGCATAGAGATTATGATCAATAAAATGTCTATATTCTTTTCGTATTCTACCCGTGTCTTCTACCTTATTATCGCTCTTTTATTTCTTTTTTCGCATTCGTTCGATTGCGAAATAATATAACTCTCCCATTCAAACTTTCGCCTGTTTCTTTTCTCATTTAGAAACGCATTTTATTGCTATTACGTAAACCCGTGAAGACGAAATAGTGTGAGAAATTCGTTCTAGACAGACAGGACGGCAGACAATTCGTCTCAGTTTTCCATGTCACGAGCGCTTCTATGGCTAGTTTCTCGGCGTGAGGTGTGAGAGGAGAAACACGCATCGCTCAGAAATGACCGTAGTTAGCAGGAGGTGTAAAGACGCGCATTGGCAGTTTATGGCCGGCGTCTGAGTTAATGTGAAGTGTTAAGAGGAGAGAGGGAGACGGGGAACTATTTCGGGTTTTGAGAAATAGCGTGGCATCCTTTGTCTGTTTTCAGATATCTATACCCGCAGTTTAGACTTGATTTCATTCAGTCATCCTTCAGTTGCAGTAGACAGATCGCTAGTGCTAGGAAATCTCTTGTGTATTGCAAAGTCCTAGTTTCTCGACATTTTTGCCGAGTTCTGGAATACCCTTATATTGAATGATTCTAGGTCATGGTGTTAGTCTGTAGTTCTGTGTGGAGGTAATAATATATCTATCTAGTAGTGTTGAGTGATTTAGTGATCAATCGCTTATTTCATTTTTCTAGTTAGATTTCTGTGCAGAGAGATTAAATTATAAGTCTGTTATATTCTCTAGTTGACATGTTACAGTGGAAAGCAGAATAAACTATAATTTCTAGCTTAAACTCATGGAGCTGTAAATGAATTTAATTAAACTGCTAATAATCAGTCGAGAATATTTTAAACTAACTTATAACTGCACTGATTCATCATTGTGTATTGACGAAATACGTATGTATTTCTAATTCATGATGATTGATTTTTTATGAATATAATTATTTCACGGGAGTTTAAACGATAAGACAAGCTCTACGCTTGCAGTTTATAATGTAAGTTTTAACAGAAGGAATATTATGTATAAGTATTTTATATGTTGTTTTCTCTTTATGCAGTGAAACTGAGGTAGCCCAACTTTATCAGCGGTTTTAGTACTGATGAAAATTATCTGTGAAGTAGAAACACTTTGCTATGCTTTGGACCCCTGAAGGAAAGCGAAAGAGAGGCCGACCAAAAACAACTTGGCGGAGGACTGTGGAGGCTGAGATGCAAAGAATGAACCAGAGTTGGGGCACTGTACGAAGGATGGCCACCGACCGTGCAAAGTGGAATCAATTTGTTGTTGCCCTACAAGACGCCACTAGGCGTGACGGCCACTGACTGCTTTGACGGTCGGTGGTTAAGGATCGAAGAAGAAGAAGAAACACTTTAGCTTAAACCACGTGGGTCTACAAGTTAAAACTTGTCTGGCAGTGTGTTTGCCTCCAGAAATAGACAGAGTACAACTCTCATTAACGGGTTTTAAAGACTAAATGCCTATACTGGGCCTAGTGAGCCAGATTATATTTCTTCAAAAACTCTCATGTTCATGCAGCCCTGTGGCGAGAAAAATTACTAACTATTGACAGTTCCGACATTTTTTTGGACAAATTGTGGTGTGACCAATAATTATCTACTGAGAACAGTTACCAACCGGTCATTTTCCTAAATAAGGGAAACCTCGTGATTCTGACACTGTGTGCCCGCTTAACACTAATTCTTACCTGAACTGAGTAAAGTGACACTAACTTAAAACTGAACAAAATATCGCCTGAAGAGGACGCTCCCCGGACCCATTGGATGAAACCAAGATCTGCAGAGCTGGGAATCCGCTTCAGCAAAAGAAAAACAGATTAACGGTGTGGGTGTCATAAAGTGCGCCAGACGGCGAACACCAGCAAGCTATTAGGTAAGAAAGTGAGACAGGGATTCCTGCTGAAAGAACAGAGTGAACGTAGACTGAGTGATTCTTTTTAATGTTACGATTGGTGCACCCACTTTGTAATTTCATTTATGCAACTTGTTGCTAATGCAGGTTTTTCTTCTCTTAGGATAGATTAGCGTATAGATTCTGCCCTTAACCTTAGAGGGAAATTTCTTCTTCTTCCTTCTTCCTCGTTCGCCCTGAAAAGGACGGTGGTTGCGTTGTGTCTGTTTACGCCGTAGCTGTGATATCTGCACCTTTCGGTCGACACATCCGACTTCAGCACGGCAGTTTTTGGGACCGGGTTTGCCTTCCCATTGCGATCCGTACTCGCTCAGCCAGACTGCACTGCTGCAGACTGTTTCCAGGACCACCACGTGGAGGTGGAGTACAGTCTTGACCAGCTCTGGTTCGCTGGTCCTGATGCAAGCAGTCAAGCTATGAGAGGGAAATTTGAGACTGTAGCGTATATATCCGTGATTCTTTGGGGCTATCACTTTTCTTCTAACAGGATCGTGGGCTAAACATCGAGGGGAAAGATTACACCTATAGGTCTATTATACTTGCAGTAATTCATTACCTTATATGTATTTTCTATGCTTGATATTAACATTTATGTGGTTGTGGTAAACTTTCCTTTGATAATAAAATTTACAGAAACTTATTCCAGTGTGTCGGTCAGCTCGTTCCCAAAATATTTATATTTTCATTGTCATAGTTTCATGTGTGTGCGTCTATTGTCTTCGCTTATGTGTGTGTGTATGTGAGGGATATATATATATATATATATATATATATATATATATATATATATATATATATATATATATATATATATATATATATATATATATATATATATATATATATAGAATTTCTCGAGCGTCAGAGACAGACTCTAATATATTACCTCCATCTCACTCGTGAAATCTATTTCTATTTTATCATCTCCCACTGAGATATCCCCTGTTCTATCGCTATTCAGAAGGGACCACTCTAAGTCTTAATTCACCTGTCACAAATCTACGATAGTAAGTTATATTTGTATCAGGTTGTGGTAGTATTCCACCTTCCTTTGCTGATCTGTCAGCTTCTTCATTGCCGGGGATGCTACAGTGAGAAAAGATTAAGAGCTTAATTAAAGAAATAATAACAGATGAATGGTAAGCAGAGTGGGATAACAATCTGAAAGGAAGACATGCATATAGGATGTTCAAGGCTCCAACAAGAAATTGTCAGATATCTAGGAAATTGAAAATTCCCAGTAATAAGAAACGTCTCAGACTACAGCTGGGAAAATGCTTTTTCGGGAACGAAGAACCTTACTGTGCAGGATGTCTTCAAGGTGTTAAGAATAGACAGACCTAGGGAGTTATTTGGAATTGAAATAATATATATCCTAATTATAACCCATCAGAAGTTTAACGCGAAATTTTACAGCAGTAAATTTTAAAAATAAATTGTTCCAAAACGACGTACTCTCAATCCATGTGTGTAAAATTGTTCTTTCAAAGGAAGAACTACACCCATTGCGTGTTCACACATAATTTTAAAGAAACCAGTTCCTTACTGCATTTTTTCTTTGTTTTATTTTTTAAAAATAAATCCTGCATTCCGAACATCGGGAAAAATTGGCACAGGTCTGTTATTTGTTACAAGACATCTTAGATCTTCGTGTAGACACGACATCCGCTACAGACTATCTTAACCTGCCCGGGAAATGTGTTGCAACTTATCAAAAAAGACTAAATCTGTCAACACAGATGTAAGATGATATTCTGTTATAAGCTGTGTTCCTTTCTTTATTATTATTATTACCTCCTAGTAGTAAGTAGTATAAGCAGTAGTAACAGTGGCATAGTAGTAGTGGAAGTTAAAGGATTATTAGTACTTACTGTAGCGCTTGCATGCAAAGTATAGATACGTTTGAAAAAATAAAAACTGTAGATAATGTAATAGATGATCTACAATACACAACAACCTTTATTTGCACCGATTTGATTTTCATTTTATTTAAAAACTAAAAGCAGATCATTATGACACACACTGCGTCAAAAAGATTAATAGATAGGTCGCATTGAGTGACTGAAAACAGCGTGAGAATTGAAAGCTCAAAACAGGAGAATATGCACCCATGGGCGCGTAGAAACATTTTAGAGGCGGAGTAACAGATCTGACAGAGGGTTAAGACGTTATGTCGGTTTTTTGGTGTGTGTTTTTTGTTAGAAGAGCCAAGATTCAGAGTTAGGAAGTAGAGGTAACATTTTGTAGGTCAGCCTTGCATTAGCAGACTGCGTAACAGAAGTTTAGAGCCATAGAATTGATAATTTCAGTAGACGTATTTTTTTGTTTGTTTACTTTGTTTTTAGGAAATGCAGTAATTAGTTTATATAATAGGAGAAACGTTTTTTTTAAATGTTCTTAGTGAAGGGATTGTATAGCTGGTATTTTTGTTCTGCAGATTAAGTGACATTATTGAGATAGGGAAAGTCTAAAATATGAAGCGGATATAATGAAGACATCAAGTAAGTGGAGACATGGCAAGAGAACAAGTAAGATATACAATGTACCAAACGAGGCGTTTTCTGCAGGCGCGTGACTTTTTATATAGGGAAAATGTGCAGGCGCGCTGCAGGCGTTGAGCGTGACATTTTATATAGTAATATGTGTTGTTTTAGATAATTGGAAGACGTTATTTATAGAGATAACAAGAAGCCTTTTAGACAATAGGAAGAGGTTAATAGTTAGAGTTGAGATAACAAGAAGACGATAATAGTTAGACGATAATAGGAAGACGATATATTTTAGATAACAAGAAAGGGGTATATTTAGATAACAAGAAGAGGATATATTTAGACAATAGGCAGAGGTTAATAGTTAGAGTTGAGATAACAAGAAGACGATATTTATAGATAACAGTTAGACGATAATAGGAAGACTTTGAGACATGAGATAATAGGAAGACGGTAATAGTTAGAGGTATATTTAGATAACAAGAAGACGATAACAAGAAGAGGATATTTATTGATAACAGTTAGACGATAATAGGAATACATTACGTTTAGATAACAAGAAGAGGATATATTTAGACGACAGTTATACGAACAGTTAGACGATATAGTTAGACATACAACGGTTATACAAACAGTTATATATAGGTAACAAAAAATGAATTTTAGTTAATATTTTTTTATTTTGTCAAATACTAAAGGACAAGTCTCAGCCGCTTGGTAGGTTTCTTCTTCTTCGGTGGTAGATTAGGGACATCGGTCAGGTGGGTGTCTGTGGTGGTGGTCGTAGGAAACCAACTCGGGTCTGGGGATACTGGACAGCTAGCGTTCATGTATTCGTCAAACAGGTTAGTGGAGGTTGTAGGTTTCTTCAGTGGTAGATTGGTGACATCAGCCAGGTGATTGTCTGTGGTTGTCGTGGGAAACAAACTCGGGTCGGTGGAAATCGGTTGGTAACAGCTGGAGTTGATGTAGTCGTCAAACGTGTTAGTGGTACAAGTAGTTGGATAGGTATCCGTCCCACAAACGTTGGTGATTACATCTTGTAAATGTCTGTAGTTAACAGGTCGAGTAGAGTTTCTGGCTATAAAATTAATCAGGTCCGGGTGTGTAGGTGGTAGGCCGAAAGAATCAAAATATTCAAAAGTGCCAAGTCCGTTATAATATAGAGCGACCCAGTGGTCACCCGGGCGATAGCTAGGATCAGTGTTGATGACGAAAGCAGCCGTCTTGGTCGGATCGATGCGTAGAGGTAATTGGTCACGAGCTAAAACTTTAACGAGCCCAGTTCGTTTAACAAATATATCTGACAGGAGGATGGTCCGTATCTCGTCTGTGTTCATTGTCTACGTGGTGTAGTCTGTCAAAACTTGGCGCGATTTCGAGACCTCCAAGATCGAGTCTTGCGTGGTGTGACCTCGGTGAATGTAGGTTTCTTCTTCTTCGGTGGTAGATTGGGGGCATCGGTCAGGTGGGTGTCTGTGGTTGTCGTAGGAAACCCACTCGGTTCTGGTGATATTGCACAACTAGAGTTCATGTATTCGTCAAACGTGTTAGTGGAGGAGGTAGGTTTCTTCTTCTTCGGTGGTTGATTTGGGACATCGGCCAGGGTAGGATAGGTATCAGTCCGTGGTGCCTGTAGTCGGGCAATTTCGGCGAGGATTTCGCTCCGTAAAGTCAACAAATCTTTAAGCACTTCATCACAGCTCTTGATGTAGACCCAGTTGGTGGGAGCAGTCATCTTGAACTAGGTGTATCTGTCGTTATCACACCCCTGCGTTAGTAAAGTATGAGTGTCTGGGTCTTCCAAGTGTTTAAATGCAGGAATACCAGTTCAATCTGGTTTTTTGAGGCGTGCCCTAGCCAGGATTTGATTCGTCGAAAATCGATCGTGTGACCAGACTCGTGTGTTAGCCAGGTCGTGATTCGTTGAAAAGGATCGTTGACGTGGTTGATGTGAAAAATGACTCATGGCCGTATTGGGGTGAGGAAAAAACGACAACGAATATTCATAAAATGGTGGGTAAAACCTTATAAAAATGAGATAGAGAAAGGGTTAGGGTTCTTGTGCCCATGTCTTTTGCTGGTGTTTTACTCCTGTTGATGGTTTTCTCGAGTCGCGTGGCGCTGTATATAGCGTATTAACACTCTCCGTACGAACTCTACTGTTAGCTCGACAAGGTGGTCATGTGGGACCACCCGTAGGAGGACGTCCTCTAGGTGCATATTCACCAGATCCTCACCCGATGATGTCAGACAGGAATGGGCTAGTTGGTTCGGTTGTTCATCCCGACAACCTTCGCAATACCGAGACCGGTTCGCCTGGAGGTAGCTTAATATGGAGGTTATAATATTTCGACGACGTGAAGGCATCTGTAAAAATGAAAAAATAAAAACGAGAAAGTTACTATACAGCTATAGATAAGCAGGACATATCATAGTTCTCAACTACTCAAAGATATGACAGGGAATTTCCGATGTTGGGTGAATGTAATTACATATCGATGTACACGGAGGTAGTTGTATCTTAAATATTTTATATCACGATTAATAACGATACTCATTTAGTGATATTTAAATTAACTGTGTTCCTGTCATGCTCTGTCCGGTTTGCTGTTCCTTAGTGTATGTGTGTGTGTGTGTGTGTGTGTGTGTGTGTGTGTGTGTGTGTGTGTGTGTGTGTGTGTGTGAGTGTGTGTGTGTGTGTGTGTGTGTGTGTGTGTGTGTGCATGTGGCTGTTGTTTTGCTCCAAGCTTGTTCCACCCCGGGCGGTCATCTGGTTAGCATTATGTTGGACTTATTTGGTTATGTTGTGCTACAAATAGGTTGTTGTATACGAGTTATCGTTACTCTTGTTAAATACTAGTCCTCTATATTTATTTTATACCTAGCATCGAAATGACTTACAATTAGTATTTATGCTCTATCTATGTCTAAAGCTAAATTAACACATGACAAGTTATTAAGTTAGCTTTCTTGGTTTGATAGACTCGTGACGCCGACGTTCTTAAAAATGGGCGTCATTTCCGAGAAGTGGTCTTTTAGGGAGTCAGGGACATGAATGTCACACTCGACTAGCCCAAACAAGGTCTCGTCTAACACAGAGGCGAGAATCTGTTTTTCTGTTAATGGGTACCGGCATATCGTTACTCTTGTTAAATTCTATTCCTCTATATTTATTTTATTCCTATCATCGATGACTTACAATTAGTATTTATGCTCTATCTATCTCCAAAGCTAAATTAACACATAACAAGTTATTAATATTGTCTTAATATATAAACTTAAAATTATCTTTAGATACCAACAGTTAAAAGCTAGATATACTACGCTAACACATGTGAATTAAATTTAAGTTTGCTTGCACGCGCGCTCACCCATGAAAAAGCGACAATTTCGAGTCGCGTGGTGGTGACATGAGTCTTCAAATTATCGGGAACACGAACGGTGCATCCGATTAGGACAAAACATGGTTCGTCTATAACTGATATTAGAATCTGTTGGACTCGATGGTTACAACGTATAGGTAAATAGCTACTAACCCGTTTTAATTTTTTGTTTGTTCTAATATTAAAATATTTCTTTGATTATTTCTTTAAATATTTCCGCAGTGGTCGAATATTTCTCACTGTTATATAGAAGTAAACTGGTGATGCAGTCGGTTATATCGCAGCTTTGGTCGTTGGTGTGCGTTTCCTCAAACACACTGTATACAGGTTTTTGAAGACCACCGTGTCACAACACATCACCATATGTCAATGGCATGATAAATAAAAGGTGTGTACGTATACAATTTTCACGATTAGTTAATATTTCTACAGTTCATAATTTTATTTTCCCTGGGAGAACGATGAATAGATGTGCTGTTGGGGTGGCTTCATCCCTCCCTGTCTATGCCTACCAAACATTGTCCATTAATGATGGAAGGAAATGGGATGTTTTAGTAGTAATTCACTTTGGGTGCTATGTCTATGAAGTTGGTGTAAATCCAACAGACCAGCCTGCTTACGTAACTTTGAAAGAGTAGTTCTGGTGCTGGAATCTGGTGACCCCACCTCTCCGTGCTTGGGGCAATATATCGGGTGGCCCCACCTCTCCGTGCTTGGGGCAATACAAGGCTGTTCTGCCGAGATGCGACACTGCACGGGTCCTCACTGTCAATTATTTACCCAGCATTTGACACCACCTTTTGGTGTCAACATAAAAAACTCACAGCTCAGATTATGAATAAAGAACACAGAAATGCTAGCAAAACTCAGCTGAGCTGCTGGCTATAGTATGGCGTCCCTGAACTTATTTCAATTTACTTCATTGGAAATCACCACACTTAAAATTTACTGTGTCTATCACTGGACAACTATTGAGGAATGGCAAAAAAAGCGCGTCTGAGCGCTGATAATATGATTGTCTGTGGCCAATCAATGCCTTGTGTTTTTTCAAATTCAAATTTCCTACACTAAAGTCATTTCAGTCATGCTTCAGTCAAGTATGGATTTTTATCTGTTAGTCCGTCCGTCTCTACTTGCGTTTTCACAAAAAACGTACTTGGTTTTTGAACCAACCTATCCGTCCCCTCTACAAATTTTGTCTTTAAAGTTATTTTTAGCCACAGCTCCCACCAATGTCCCTCTCTTTCATTCTAACTAGATTTGGACACTTGAGTCTCAAGGTCGCGATTTTTGTGCAAATTAGTGACATGTTTGATTCAATGCAGTCTTTCGCTGATGTGAACAACACAGTCTTGTGTCAATGTCTTCATTATTATCTATCCGTCTGTATAAATAAAAGCATATTATTTCACTGCTCAAAATGGGCCATCCGGTCAGCTAGGTTTTATATTCCTAACATCATTATTAAGAAAAAGTTACTTTTCAAGGTTAGTTGTTTTTTTCGAAATATTTTCTAGAATCTTCCGTGAAACGTTTGCCGCTGCATTCAAATAAAGGACAAAATATCGCAAAAACGTCCCAAAAATGACTGTTGCGTATAATACTATGGTCCCTTTTGTCGATTTCGTTACCTTGTGTCAACTTGGGGACGTGACTTTTCCTCCGTTCCCCCCCCCCCCCCCCCCCCCAATTGCATCTTTTTAGCCTTGCTAGTTTCACGCAATTTTTCAGTCATATTTTTTTTCTTTTTGATCCGCCGTTCTCATCCCGTTCAAATGGTAACCGTTCTAGCAATTTAATTTCCATGGCGGGTGATGACCCGCGGCGTGGGCGATCATGCCTTCTAGTAACTTACGCATTCTTTTTATCCCTACATTTTATCCTTTGGAGATATTTTTACGTTGTATCACTGTTAATTTTATGACACATCTCCCCACTTGAAAACATGCCTACGGCAAGTTCTAAAACCAGTGATACACATAGATAAAAATCTCTCCTCACGCCTGCCATTACTCTAATTTTGATCACAGGGGTGCCGACTGAGGAAATCTGCACCGACATTCAATTTGCCTGGGATATATTGGATACTAAACTGATAAGGTTGAAGCAATAAAGACCACCTCAGCAATCTTGCGTTTTCATGCTTAGCCTGAGATAAGAATACGAGAGGCTGATGATCCGTCTCGACCACAAAAGTCCTACCATACAGATAGATTTGAAACTTCTTTATTGCCCAGATTAACGCTAAACATTCTTTTTCGCTTGTGGAGTATCCTTGTTCCGCCTTATTCAATTTGCGGCTTGCATAAGCGACTGGTTTCAGTTCCCCATCAGGTGAAGATGATCTTTGCAACAAAGCCCCTCCGAGTCCTACATTACTTGCATCGGTTCTTAAGACAAAGTCCTGTGTCAAATCAGGCAGTTTGAGAATAGGCTTGCTAGTGAGTTTTTCCTTTAACTCTTGGAACGCTAGTTCACATTGTGCAGTCCAAATAATTTTATCTGGAAGTCCCTTGCGAGTCAGATCAGTCAGAGGAGCACAAATAGCGTTAAAATGTTTGATGTATTTCTGATAAAATCCGCATAACGACACGAATGATCGCACGTCCTTTTTTGTTTGTGGCCTAGGTGCTCTCTGCAGTTTTTCCAAATTCTTAGGATCAGGGGTCATATTACCCTGATATACAGTGTGCCCCAAGAATTCCAACTCTTTGCATCCAATACAACATTTTGTTGGCCTAGCAGTTAAGTTCGCCTCCCGAAGCCTATTAAACAACATTTTTAGAGCGTCAATGTGTTCTTCAAATGTCTCTGTGGCGACGAGAATATCATCCATGAAATTCGTGATACATGGGTTATTCAGGGGATCCAACAATTTGCGCATCATCCTTGAAAATACACTCGGAGCATTTTTCAGTCCGAATGGTAGCATACTGAATTCATAATGTCCATCCGAAGTGCTAAAAGCCAAATAAGGTCTCACTTCAGGCTTCACTGGGATCTGGTAATAGCCTTTACTAAGATCCACCTTTGAAAAGTATTTTGCCTTGTTCAGTCTGGCAAATAACTGTTTTGTGTCTGGTAATGGATCCACTTGTCCTTCTGTGACAGCATTCAGTTTCCTATAATCTATGCACAGTCGGTGTTCCCCAGACGGTTTTCTCAACAAGACGACACTGGAACTAAAGGGTGATTCACTGTGTGAAATGATCCCCTCCTTCAATAAATAATCTATTTCTTCCTTCAATGCCTTCTCCTTCGCGAACGGAATAGAATAGGCTCTCATACAGATTGGGTTTGAGTCTACCAGTTTCATGTCATACTGTAGCAAATTTGTATGGCCTGGTTTATCTGTTAATACATCTGTATGTTCCTCCAGAACCTGTTGAACTCTCTCCCTCTGGTTTTTAGTCAGGTGCTTACTGACTTTTACCTGTGCTGCTGTTTCACAAGGATGTAATGGGTATTCATGTGAGGTGAGTGGTTCCTTTTGCATCTGAGTTGCAATAGCCAAGGTCAATAAGGGGGTGCTTTCCTGGAGTGGTCTGTCCAGATACTTCTTTAATAAGTTTACATGATAAACTTTCTCCTTCCCCTTTTTGTCAATTTTATAGTTTGTTCTAGACACCTTCTCTAGAACCGTATATGGACCTTGCCAACCAATTTGTAATTTATTCTGGCTGCCGGGTAGTAGAAGAAGCACCTTCTCTCCCACAGCTAGTTCTCTGTCCTTTGCCTTCCTATTAAAATATGCTGCATGTTTCTTCCTGGCTTGTTTCAAATTATCATTTGCCAGTTTCCATCCAGCTTTCAGACGAGTGGTCAGTTCGTTCACGTATTGATAAGATGAGGTAACAGTCTCTTCCGCCTTCTCATCTGTCCAGGTCCTTAATAAAGCTACATCTGGATTTTTAATTTATCATACGTATTTTTTCCTGGAACCCGTCTGGTCCCGTCCATTAGAAGCGCCATAGTGAGGACTTTTCTTCCTAGAATCATCACTCACAAATCGACCACTACCAATTTTTTTCTTGGGTTTATCTCCCCACTTTAGATTGCTTATGAGAGATCTTCGCTCTCTTTTCTGTTCTTCCAGTTTATATAAGTCTGACCGAGGGATTGTCATCTTATCCTGGGTAAAATTTCTTCTTTGTACTCTTCGCATAGTGGCCATGTTAATCCATTCAAGTGAAGACTGGGTGTGAAAAGGGGGCTCCCATTGCACTTTGTCTCCTTGAGTATCATTAGTTTTCCTTCCAGGCCTAATTTTGCCCCGTGGCGTTTCTAGGTCCTGCACATATTTTCCCTTTGTGGGTGTTCCCTCATGAAATATGCCACATGCTTCTACAAAGTTTTCAATATCGACATTTACGTCGGGCCAATAGTATTTGCGAGCAACTTTTTGGCAGATGGTACCGACTTTTTCATGGTCCCCATCTTTTCCAACATGTAAGCTCCTTATTAAATTTGCCCTATATATCTTGGGAAGAACCAACTGTCCGTGACCAGTGGATCTAGTTCCTGTCTTCCTGTATAATAGTTTGTTCTTCATGAAATATTCCCCCTTGCTCGGAGGTGTGTGACATTTGGGCAATTTTTTAAAACATGGCTTGAGTGTCCTATCCTCAGCCTGCGCCTTCCTCATCTCCTCTGGATGAGCATTTATAGGTTCACCTTCTTCCTCCTTCTTCTGTGACCTGGTCTGCACTGTCGCCATGATCACATGCCTCTCGGGATTCCCCAAGAAGACGTATCTACACCCCAATATCAGAGGGTAGATTGGTTCATCTATCACTGCTGCTCTGATTTCTCCTTCCACATAGCGAGTTTTCACCGTTATCCTTGCGATGGGAAGTGTCATGAGTGGTATGTCCTTAGTCGCCCCTTGTATTTCCACTGTTTCTGTGGTATACTGACTTGGGTCCACTAGGCTAGACTTCACAACTGAATCATAATCCAAACCTGTATCATAAAGGCACCTTATGGTGACCCCATTACAAATAACATCCTCACAAACTGGGGGTGATAAGGTTCCTGTTGTCCATTAGGATTAACCTTTAATCTTTGCGTCCCCGACTTCATTGCAGCAATGTTTGAAGGTTTCCTTCTACAAAATTCGGTGTTATGGTTATCTTTCTTGCACCATTTACACCATCTTTTTCCTTGGTTAAACGGTTTCCTTTCATTATTTTTTTGGTCATTGAACTGTGAGTTTCTGTCGCGATAGTCATTTCTTGGCCGCTCAAAGTTTGTCCTACCTCTATTACCCTGTTCTCTATTGTCAAATTTATTAAATGGCTGTGGAGCTTTAAAATTATCTATGTGCTTCTTTTTAGCACCACTTACCTCTGCCTGGGCTGCCTGATACCTTTCAGCGACATTTAAAACCTCTCCCAATTTCTCTGCACCTTGTTCCATGAGGAATTTTCTCATGTCTGGAGCCATGGACTCTCTCAATTGCTCAATCATGATCATTTCTTTAAGATCTTGGGTCTTCCCCAGAGCAGTCCATTTCTCCAAATAGGTTTCCAGTCTGGTAGAGAATTTGTGGTATGTCTTCCCAGACAACAGTTTGGCATTTCTAAATTTCTTACGATAAAATTCCCCATTTTTCTCGTACCTTAATAACAGAGCCTGCTTTAACATGTCATAATTGTCCTGGTCTTCTCTGTTCATTTTTGCGAAGACTTCATAAGAAGTACCTCTCAGTCCCTCTGATAGCTTTAAACTCCACCTCTCTCTCTCTAACCCATATGTAGTAGCTAATAACTCAAAACGTCCTAGGTACCCCTCTATGTCATCGTCTTTCTCAACAAAATGGTCTAAATGAAACCCCATAGCTGAGTTTGAGGCTCCCAGACTGGGCGTAGCATCTGAGGCAAAAGGGCTGGCACCATTTTCAGGAGCCTGGCCTTGTAATTCCAGCTCCCTTAGTCGTAATTCGTGCTCCCTTTGCAACCTTCTATCTTCTGCCTCCCTTTCGGCCTTTTTATCTTCTGCCTCCCTTTCGGCAGTCAATCTTTTTTCTTCTGCCTCCCTTTGCTGTCGTTTGTCTTCTGCCTCAATCTGCAGCCTCTTAATTTCTCTATCAGCCTCTAACCTCTTCTCTTCAGCCAACCTTTCAGACTCTAATTTTCTTTCAGCCTCTTTTTCTAATCTTCTTTCTTCCCGTTCAATATACTTATCACATTCAGCCGTTACGTATTGAATTAAAATCTGACCATCCATTCCCATCTCCTTTGCCGTCAGCACAGCAGCTGATCTAAATTTTGCCAGCTCCGCCATACTTTTTAAACAAATCTAGCAATAAGCAAAGTAAAATTTCCAACCACTAAAGTACTTATAATTACTCTAGACTAAAATAATTCTAATTAATTAATTAACTAACACTGGCTGTGAAGATTCACCAACTTCTAATTGCCCTTTTAATTTAAAGGGACACTTTTAATTTTAAGGGAATTTTACAATTTTGTTCCCCTAATTTTATTTCTCCCACCAGGAGATCCTTATATTACTGTTTATGCTAATTATCCCTGGACAAGACCCCAATATATGTAGTGGTTTTGATGGTATTGTATGATGGTGATATTACTAAGTGTGATGTATGAGGTCAGCTGTGAAGGCTCCTGAGATAAAATGTAGCTGTGAATTTTCAGAAGGCCTTTCTTGCTACCACTACGACCTCACACCTATCTTTTTTTCTAATGAATGTGGCTACGTTAAAATCTAGGGTACTGAATGTAATGTGTTGTATTGACATATACAAACACACACACACAGATATTAAATAATATAATATTATCAATAAAATTTAGAACACAATGAACTAAATTCAGCTGGTGAAATTTTAGAAAGTAAATCTTTTTTAAATTTATTTGTTCTGAACCAAGGTTTTATTTTGGCCAGAACATATGAAAGATTTTGGAATTTATGAGTGAATGGCATGAATAAATGGCATGATAAATAAAATGTGTGTACGTATACAATTTTCACGATTAGTTAATATTTCTACAGTTCATAATTTTATTTTCCCTGGGAGAACGATGAATAGATGTGCTGTTGGGGTGGCTTCATCCCTCCCTGTCTATGCCTACCAAACATTGTCCATTTATGATGGAAGGAAATGGGATGTTTTAGTAGTAATTCACTTTGGGTGCTATGTCTATGAAGTTGGTGTAAATCCAACAGACCAGCCTGCTTACGTAACTTTGAAAGAGTAGTTCTGGTGCTGGAATCTGGTGACCCCACCTCTCCGTGCTTGGGGCAATATATCGGGTGGCCCCACCTCTCCGTGCTTGGGGGCAATACAAGGCTGTTCTGCCGAGATGCGACACTGCACGGGTCCTCACTGTCAATTATTTACCCAGCATTTGACACCACCTTTTGGTGTCAACATAAAAAACTCACAGCTCAGATTATGAATAAAGAACACAGAAATGCTAGCAAAACTCAGCTGAGCTGCTGGCTATAGTATGGCGTCCCTGAACTTATTTCAATTTACTTCATTGGAAATCACCACACTTAAAATTTACTGTGTCTATCACTGGACAACTATTGAGGAATGGCAAAAAAGCGCGTCTGAGCGCTGATAATATGATTGTCTGTGGCCAATCAATGCCTTGTGTTTTTTCAAATTCAAATTTCCTACACTAAAGTCATTTCAGTCATGCTTCAGTCAAGTATGGATTTTTATCTGTTAGTCCGTCCGTCTCTACTTGCGTTTTCACAAAAAACTACTTGGTTTTTGAACCAACCTATCCGTCCCCTCTACAAATTTTGTCTTTAAAGTTATTTTTAGCCACAGCTCCCACCAATGTCCCTCTCTTTCATTTTAACTAGATTTGGACACTTGAGTCTCAAGGTCGCGATTTTTGTGCAAATTAGTGACATGTTTGATTCAATGCAGTCTTTCGCTGATGTGAACAACACAGTCTTTTGTCAATGTCTTCATTATTATCTATCCGTCTGTATAAATAAAAGCATATTATTTCACTGCTCAAAATGGGCCATCCGGCCAGCTAGGTTTTATATTCCTAACATCATTATTTAGAAAAAGTTACTTTTCAAGGTTAGTTGTTTTTTTCAAAATATTTTCTAGAATCTTCTGTGAAACGTTTGCCGCTGCATTCAAATAAAGGACAAAATATCGCAAAAACGTCCAAAAAAATGACTGTAGCGTATAATACTATGGTCCCTTTTGTCAATTTCGTTACCTTGTGTCAACTTGGGGACGTGACTTTTCCTCCGTTCCCCCCCCCCCCCCCCCCCCACCCCCCCCCAATTGCATCTTTTTAGCCTTGCTAGTTTCACGCAATTTTTCAGTCATATTTTTTCCTTTTTGATCCGCCGTTCTCATCCCGTTCAAATGGTAACCGTTCTAGCAATTTAATTTCCATGGCGGGTGATGACCCGCGGCGTGGGCGATCATGCCTGCTAGTAACTTACGTATTCTTTTTATCCCTACATTTTATCCTTTGGGGATATTTTTACGTTGTATCACTGTTAATTTTATGACAGAGTTGTACCGCGAGGATATGACAATATCAAAGAAGGTGTTCGATTATAAGGAACATAGTGTTCACCTCGCTGACCCCCATATAGGCTTTCCGCGTACCATATTTTGAGAATCACCGTTCGTATGTCTTTCTTTATTTAGCTGATAATAGCATTCGGGTTCTTTCGCCCTACCAATTAGACACCTGATTCTGGTTAACTTTAAAGCGAGATATTCTAACAGAACCTTTAACTACAAACCTAGTCATTTACAAGGTGTAGCTCCCACCTTTTTGTGGATCCAACATAATTTATTTCGTGTCTACATTACAACCAAGTTGTATATTTCAAAACCAAACAACAACAAGTACTCACCCCCTTCTACGCGAACCCAACTTAGAACACATGGATAATCGATAAGAAGCCATCGTTTTGCCGTGTTAGCGCCCGTGTGGGATATGTTAATGTACTAGCGATCCGGTAATGTTGCGGTTTTGATTACAAAGCACGTGAAAAACAGCCAAGGTGAGTTGTCTTTTTGGTTTGTAACTAAGAAATAAATTTAAACAAGAAAATAGAAATATTGTGTACACCACACAAGGTCAAAATTGGTTTATATATATATATATATATATATATATATATATATATATATATATATATATATATATATATATATATATGTAGAGCATATATAGAGCATATATAGAGCATTTATAGAGCATTTATAGAGCATATATAGTCTGTTGTAGAAAAATACCTACCACGGTCTTACAGGCTCTCTGTCTGGATGTGTATGACATGAAAACCAATTTCTTTTATAAAAATTCTAGTACAAATGTGTTTCTGCGAAAAAGCGAAAGCTAACGGTTTTTTTGTTCGACGGTGAAACCTGCTATCCTCGTTACGCCAATGTTTAATTACGACGCAACTGTATTTGTCTAATTACTCGTTTGATCGGAAAATGTTTCCTACCATATAAGATCGAATGACAGATGTACGTGTGTTTCAGAGATCTGCACGTACGGTATTGTGAGTAAATAACGGGATCGATAGGTATTTTCATTACGGGGCATGTTTAATCAGTAGCAGATGTGTTTGCTTAATCGGTCCCTTGTCGAAAATATGACTTATTTTTATATCGCAGCTTTGGTTGTTGGTGTGCGTTTCCTCATAAAATCACTATTGGTTATCTGTAATCTTTTAAATAGTTTTTTTTTTGTTAAGCCATTATTTCTATAATATTGTGTATTCGTAACCAATAACAGGAGCTTTGTGTGTATTTCATGAAAGTTTAGGTATAGGCACACTACGCAAAAGGGATTTCAGCAGAACATTGTAGTCTTGTTACAAACAGCAAGCTGATTTATAAGTAGCTTTAACATTTTTTATTGGAAGGAGTTGTGTTTTTTTTTTGTTTTTTTTTACCGTTTACATGAATATAACAACCGATTTGTTACAAAGCCTTCAGGTAACTATGTTACTACTTGACTTGAGACGAAGGAGTTTTTCTTTTTATAAACACTCTTTAGTGAATCCCCCTTTGCCTAAGCGCTATAGAATAAAGAGGAAAATAAAAAATAAAAAACTAGTTTGGTTTTGTGTTGTGTTGTGTGTAGCTAGTGATGAGAATATAAGACGCTGAGAGGTGAAGCGGTGTCGTAGGCAACTATGGTTGTGATGTCGATGTCGAGGTCAGTTTCAGCCATTTTAAGAAAACACAACACGCACGTGGTTGTACCCTCCCTTGTTTTGGAACCAGATCGATGGCCCCACAAAACAGCGCGTGTAAATTTCTGTTCACGTCACTAGGGCAAAACACAATCGATCAATAGTAGAAACTCATAAAAGAAACATTCCTTCGTTCATGTGTTCGAATCCGATACTTAAGGTTTTCACTTTTTTTTATTTATTTTTTTATTTTTTTAAATTTTTATTTTTTTATTTTACAAGTGCGGCATGTGGTGATAGGTTTTATATTGTCTCCCAATCGTGCCAAACAGGAGGCGACCATGGAAATATAGTACATTAAATAAATAGAAATATGCCTGTGAGGTGATAGAAATATGCCCTCGAGGTGATAGAAATATTATGTGAGATGATAGAAATATGCCCTCGAGATGATAGAAATATGCCCTCGAGATGACAGAAATATGCCCTCGAGATGACAGAAATATGCCCTCGAGATGATAGAAATGTGACCACCGGTTTTGGTAGAAAACTTTAGATATATGTCACCAAAGTATTTTCGCACGTGTATCAAAGGATGGTCTCGGTAAAACTTACAGCGGCGACCTTCAGTCCACTCTCCATCGGTACAAGTATTGCATCACTTCTTGTCATGTACACCCAGTTGGTGGAAACAATGGAAGTCATCTTCAACAAGGTATGAGTGCGAGTGTAAGTCATCTTCAACGAGGTACGAGTGCGAGTGTCTGTCGTTATTACACCGTCTCTTCAGTAAAGTATGAACATGAGTGTCTGGTCGTCGGTCTTCCATTTAAAGAGTTGTGTAGATTGAGTAATTATTGTGGAGGTTCACTTTTCCTACCCGCTATAGAATAAAGAGGAAAAGATAACTAGATACTCCTTAGTGTTACAAGTTCCAATCGGGACAATATCGAGGTCAGTTTCAACCATTTTAAGAAAAGCCAACACGCACGTGCTTTTTACCACTCGTTGTTAAAACTCGATCGATGGTCTGCGCTCTCGAGGTGGAAGTTATTGAGCCTTCTTTCTTGCTTAGCATAGATTGTTCAGGTCTCACTGTCATATAGAAGTAAACTGATGATACAGACGTTATATATTGCAGCTTTGGTCATCGTTGCGAGTTTGGAATTTCCCCAAATCCGTGATGTGAGGCAGGCAAAGGTAGCTGCAGCTTTGTTAATGAGACTAGTAATTTCTGTGGCCAGAGAGAGTTTGTCATTGATGATATACACAAGGTATGAGAGATTAAAAGAGTCCATAGACAAGAAACTGAGAGATGAACAAGCAGGTTTTCGACAAAACAGATCATGTACAGACCAGATAGCCACTTTGAGAATAATAGTTGAACAAAGTCTGGAATGGAATTCACCACTATACATCGGATTTGTGGACTACGAAAAGCATTTGACAGTGTAGACAGAGAATCACTTTGGAAATTGATGAGGCATTATGGAGTTCCCCTGAAGATCATTAATTTAATAAAGAAAACATATGAAGACATGACATGCAGAGTTCTTCACGAAGGACAGCTTACAGAACCGTTTGGGATAAGAACAGGAGTGCGACAGGGATGCCTCTTGTCTCCATTTCTTTTCTTGCTGGCAATAGATTGGGTTATGAGATCATCGACAACACACAACAGAAATGGAATCCAGTGGACTCTGACTAAGCAGTTGGATGATCTGGATTTTGCTGATGACTTGGCTCTTCTGTCCCATAACCGTAATCAGATGCAGGACAAATTGAAAACACTCGATGAGAGGTCACAGCAATTGGGTCTGAAAATACACAGGGAAAAGACAAAAATAATGAGAATAAATGCAGGTAATGATAACAGGGTTGAACTTGAAGAAACACCAATTCAAGATGTAGAATCATACACATATCTTGGCAGTAATATAGACAAAGTTGGAGGGACAGACAGCGATATCAAAATAAGAATACAAAAGGCAAGAGGAGCTTTCATTGCATTGGGAAATATATGGAGATCAAGAGAAATCGGATACCACACGAAAATAAGAATCTTCAACTCAAATGTGAAGTCAGTCCTATTGTATGGCTCTGAGACATGGAGAACAACAAAGACAACAACCAAAAAGCTACAGACTTTCATAAATGGGTGCTTGCGTAGAATAGAGGGATTAAAATGGTATGACAAGGTTACCAACGTGGAACTGATGACAAGAACTAGACAAGTGCCAGTGGAACAAGAGATGAGAAGAAGACGTTGGCGATGGATAGGACACACACTGAGGAAACCTGTTGATAGCATTACAAGGCAGTCCTTGTTCTGGAACCCCCAGGGCAAGAGAGGCAGAGGAAGACCAAGAAGTACATGGAGAAGAGAGTTGGAAACAGAGGTGAAAATGATGAGGAGAACATGGAAAGAACTTGAGATGATGGCACGGGACAGGAGGACTTGGCATGTGTTTGTTGAAGGCCTATGCTTCTTTGGGAGTGGAGGGTTATGAATGAATGAATGGTATACAAGAAATTATACAACACCTTATTAAGGCTTGTGACCCACTGAGATTGAGATAGTGTACTGATTAATCAAGTCATTAAGAACTTGTGGTATTATTATTGTTTCAGGTAATTAGTATTATTGTTGGACATCATGTCTACATTAGAATACTTCATTGCACAAGGGAAATCCCTTGATAAGACTGGTATGGAATTAGAACAATTTGCAATTGCTCAATGTGACAAAGCATTAGCTGCAGAAGAAAGAAAAACTGCTGCTGCAGAGGAAAGAAAAGCTCTAGCTGAAGAAAAAAAGTTGCAAAGAGAAGCTGAAGAGAAAAAATTAGAAGCTACTGCTGCTGCTGAACTAAAGAAATTGCAGATACAGACTGAGGAAAAAAAGATTCCAGATGGAAATGGAAAAAGAAAAAAGAAAAGATGAAGCTGCTGCAGAACAAAAAAGAATAGACAGAGAAACTGAACAAAAAAGATTAGACAGAGAAGCTGAAGAAAAAAAAGCAATAAGAGAACATGAATTTGAGTTAGAGAAATTAAGATTGACAAGTATGAGTAATGTTAATCAGGCATCTTGTGGTAATGGTAAAACTTCTACTTACAAGGTTAAGGTATCACCGTTCAATCAGTCCAGTGACGATATTACATTCTGGCTGGATAGATTTGAACGTTCTTGTCGTACTCATAATGTGGATAAATCACAATATGCTAACCAATTAGCAGAAAACTTGAAAGGTGAATCTCTGACTAGGTTATGCCTTGTAGGAGAAGCAGATAAGGATAATTATGATGTCATTAGGGCGGCTTTGATAAAAAAATACCAGCTAAGTGAGGAAGGCTATCGCCTTTTGTTTAAGACGATGGTGCCTGAGACAGGTGTAGAATTCTCAGAATTCATTGCAAAGGCACGTCTCACAGTTGATCGCTGGATTGAGCTTTCCAAAACAGAAAAAAACTTATGAAGGACTTATGGATTTGTTGTTCAGAGATAAGATTATGTCATGTGTTAACAAACCATTCCTTGAATTTATACATGAGCGTAAACCCAAATCACTAAAGGAAATGGAAGAATATTGTTCCCAATATGTCACTGCACACCCCGACGTGACTTTTGGCAACGCTAAGATTAAGGAGAGTATGCCAGTTGCTTCAGCAAAACCATACAATCCCAATTATTCACACAGATTTCAGGGACCTCAAAACAGATTTGATAAAAAAGGTAACCATAATAGTTATCAAAACCAAGGTAACCAATCATTTCAGGGTTCTTCGTCGAAGAACTGGAGACGAGCTGATAGCTCTCGACACAGGGGTGGTCATAATTATAGGAATTTCCGTAGAGGAAGTAATTATAGAAACTATCCGAGTTATCCGTCTTGGAGTTAACAAGATCATAATTACAGAGATACTCATTATAATGAATATGATATTGGTAACCAAGAGAACTATGACTCAAACCCAAATAGGGGTTACAATAGAGGTAATAATAACTACAGAGGTAATAATAACCGAGGTAGATCTCAAAACAGAAGACATAAACCACATTTTCAGGCAAACTCTGCACAGCAAGAGTCTCATGAAGCCTATAAACAGAGTAAAGATAATAATGACGCTAGTAATATGGCATGTTCCGCTTTTGATTTTGGGAGAGCATCTCAGTGCCCCCAATGCAAAACATTATTTGAGCCAACCACAGTGTCTATTTTAAGCTGCGGCCATCCTCTTCCTGCTCTTCCTGCATCAGTCGCGCATGATGGAAGAGGTTCTCTTGTCTTACATAAGGGTTTAGTAAATAACAATCCAGTCTCCGTGCTATTTGATTCTGGATGCACCACAATTGGTGTTAGGCAGTCACTCGTAGATCCTTCCCGTGCCACTGGACAAGTAGTCAAATGTGTAACATTTGGCGGCACATTAGAGAAATACTCTACTGCTATAATTAGGAAAAAAGAGTTATCTACCCTTCCAAGATGGAGGTGAAATTCGTTTCTCACCTTAGACGCCGAAAGAAAAACATCAGGAATGTGTATATTTCGATGGATATCACCATGTTATGTTAAATTATAGAATAAGAGATACACCAGAGTATCTAGTGGTGTAGATATTTTCCTATAACTGACCTCGAAACCCTTGAATCGGTCGGTTGGATCGGAGGGTTGATCAGTGAGTTAACAATTCACTATCGTAAAACAAGCTATTGTTACCGAAACAGAACCAGGCTCGACAGTAAACATGACTCACTTTATTATCACCTTCGTCGATTTTCAAAAAGCCTTTGATAGTCTACACCGCCCATCATTGTGGAAGATACTTACAATCTATGGTTTTCCAACAAAAATATGTGAATATAATCAAAGCGCTATATGACAATGCAAGATGTTGTGTTAGAACAAGTAAAGGGAATACAGAATGGTTTACAGTAGAAACAGGGGTGAAACAAGGCTGTATTATGTCACCACTACTTTTTGGAATAGCTATTGATTGGGTTATGAGAAACTATACCCACAATGAACAATTGGGTATAAAATGGACAAATGGAAAATTCCTGGGGGACCTGGATTTCGCAGATGATGTAGCATTCTTAAGTTCAACACCAAGACAATCCCAAGAAGCAATAAATAATTTGTGTCATCTCTCGGTTAAAATTGGTCTCCAAATAAATGCCTCTAAAACTAAAGCTATGAACTTTTCTAACGAGACCTTTGATATCATCTTGAACGGGGAAAAACTACAGAAAGTTGAAAGTTTCAATTATTTAGGCAGTAAAATGACTCAGGATGGTGACACAACAAGAGAAATCCATACTAGAATTGCTTTGGCAGCTAGCGCCTTCAATAGATTATCTAACATTTGGAAATTACGATCATTGAATATACATACCAAGCTTCGTCTGTTTAATTCAAATGTTATCTCAGTGTTAACATACGGCTGTGAGAGTTGGAAAATAACAAAATCATTGGAGAACAAGCTGAATACATTCGAGAACAAATGTCTTAGAAAACTCATGAACATCAGTTGGAAAGAATTCAAGACTAATCGACAAATAAGAGAAGACTCTAGGCAGAAATATGTCTCCGACTATATAAGGAAAAGACGATGGTCATATATCGGTCATGTCCTACGAATGCAAAACAACAGAATACCACTACAGGCGCTCACTTGGGTTCCTGAGGGTAAGCGGAAAAAAGGAAGACCAAAAGAAACACTCAGAAGAACAATAATAAGAGAAGGAAGAACGTTGGGCCTAAATAATGTGCAAGAGCTAAGAGGAGTGGCGTCACAACGAACAACCTGGAGAGCACTGGTTTCTGCCTTATGCGCCGTGTTTGGCGCTTAAAGAATTTATTATTATTATTATTTATAATTAGGATTGCTACTCCTTTCTTTACAGGAGATGTACACGCATGTCTTCTTCCGAATCCGATCGCTGACCTCATCATCGGTCGCATTCATGGAGTCAAAGAATGCACTTCGCAACAAATTTCCGCTTGGGAAAAGCAAAACATGCAGATTGCTAACACTGTAGTCACTAGAGCTCAAGCTCTTAATATGCCTCAAACTTCATCTACTGAAGATAATGAAGTGCATAACCAAGATGATCCCTTGGTAATTTCTCGTGACTCGTTTATAAAACAGCAAGAAGATGATCCCACTCTGAAGAAATTCTTCATTCTTGCAACTAAAGGTGATCCGAATAAAGACACAAGTCGTAAATCTTGGATTACAAAGAAGAATGGCGTACTTGTACGTATGGTTCAAGACTCCATTACGTCAAGTCATTCTCAAATCCTGGTTCCCAAGAATTTGAGAGTTAAAATTTTGCAGCACGCTCACGACTCTCAGTGTGCTGGACACATGGGTTTTTCCCGTACTAAGTCAAGAGTTCTTGCGGCTTTCTTTTGGCCATTGGTAAACAAGGACATACGTATTTATTGTCGATCTTGTAAAGTATGTCAGGAAGTTAAATCCAAAGGTCCACGCCATGCTGCACCCATTCAGGCGGCAGACATTCCTATTCGGCCGTTTCAAAAAATGGCCATAGACATTATTGGTCCATTTAAGATCAAGTCTGCCAGAGGACATCAGTTTATCTTGACGTGTGTTGATATGTGCACACGTTGGCCAGAGGCTATTCCTCTGAAGAGCATTACTACTGCTGATATTGCAGATGCTCTTTGGCTTATATTCTCTCGTCTGGGTTTCCCCGGAGAGATATTATCAGACCATGGCACCCAACTAATATCAGATACCATGTCTCAAGTAATGTCTACTCTGCAGATAGATAGATCTTTAAGTAGTATCTACCATCCTATGTCTAACGGGATGGTCGAACGCCTTAATAGAACACTTAAAAACTTACTAGGGAAGATAACTGAGGATCATCATCAAGACTGGGACAGAGTTTTACCTGCGGCCCTCTTCGCTTACAGAGAGGTCCCCAATGAACATACAGGATTTTCTCCTTTTGAACTTGTCTTTGGCGCGCGACCGCGCGGCTCTATGTCGTTGCTTCATGATCTCATAACAGCTGACAATATTGACGATGACACAGTCATCCTACGAATATGTCATCGCGTTGAGACAAAAGATTATCGAAGCATGCAAATTAGCAACTTCTTCTTCTGAATTTGCGAAACAGAAGGCAAGGCAATTTGCCAATAAGAAGAGATGCTTACGACAACTTTGTCCTGGTGACAAAGCATTTGTACTACTACCTTGTAGGGAAAACAGACTACTTATTTCTTGGAAAGGTCCGTACGATATAATATCGAAAATTTCCGATGTCGACTATATTGTCGATATTGATGGGAAGCATAAAACCTTCCACATCAATATGCTTACTGAATTCCATGAACGTCCGGATTATTTACAACCCATTTTCCAAGCAACGGACGATTCTCCAGTACAACATGGTCATTACTCATCACTGTCCGTGATACAGGATGAGGAAACGAGTTTTTCAGATGTAAATCTCCCTCTTCTAATGATCCCACTTCATTCTAGTGAATCATGGAAGAACGTTACTGTCTCTCCTGATTTGTCTCTGGGAGAACAGCGACAAGTTTCAACTATGTTGCAAACATTTCAGGATGTACTCACTGACATTCCTGGACAAACTCGTGTCATTGAACATGACGTTGTTCTAACTGACCATACTCCTATTAGGGTTAGACCTTATCCTATCCCTATACATTTTCAAGGACAAGTCGAGAAAGAGTTGGATGAGATGATAGATTTGAAAATAATCGAAACATCCACCTCTGCATATTCTTCGCCGATGGTTATTGTTCGAAAAAAAGACAATAACATACGTCTTTGCGTTGACTATCGCAAATTGAATCAAGTAACGAAGTTCGATGCTAAACCTATGCCTTTACTGGAAGAGCTACTTACTCGACTTTCCAAATCTCATTTTTTCACTAAACTTGATTTGTCTAAAGGATATTGGCAAGTTCCTTTATCTGAACGCGCCAAACCTCTCACGGCTTTTTCAACACCTAGAGGTTTGTTCCAATGGAATTTTATGCCTTTCGGTCTTATGAATGCACCAGCTACATTTGTACGCATGATGCGCCGAATCCTATCTTATCGGTCAGATGTCATTGCATATCTAGACGACATCTGTCTTTTCAGCGATACTTGGGAAGATCACTATTCAGGGTTAGATGAATTGCTGTCTACTTTGCGCGAGCACAACCTGACAGCGAAACCCTCTAAAGCCTATATTCGTTTTAGCGAAATTTCTTTCCTAGGCCACCGAGTTGGTCATGGTTTCCTAAAGACAGAGGACCATAATACTAGTAAGATACTTAACATCTCTATCCCTAAGACTAAAAAACAGGTGAGAAGTCTGTTAGGTCTTATTCAATTTTATGGCAGATTCATTCAGAATCTATCCTCTATCATGGCACCTCTTTCTACACTTCTAAAGAAACGTTCGCCTAATATGGTCCAATGGTCCCAGGAATGCCAATCCTCTTTGGATAAGATTAAAACATTGTTTTCAACACCACCTATTTTAATGTTACCTACTAAAGATAAGACATTTGTTCTTCGTAGTGATGCTTCATCCACTGGGATTGGAGCGGCACTAATGCAAGAGTACTCTGGAACTCTGCATCCTGTAATGTATATTTCCAGAAAACTTAATGCGGCAGAAAGGAATTATTCGGTTTTAGACCGTGAGCTATTAGCTATGGTTTGGTCAATTCTCAAACTACAAAGATTCCTTCTAGGCGCACATTTCATAGTAGAAACCGACCAAAAAGCTCTTACTGCTATACAGAGTAAGAATTTGAAGAGCTCGAGGTCTACTCGATATGCAATTGCTCTTCAACCTTTTCATTTCTCTGTGCGAGCTATTCGTGGATCAGATAATGTGATGGCAGACATTCTGTCAAGATGCCCACATGATTCCACATAACTATTAGGTCTTAGACTTCGTGATATGTCTAGGTCTATAATAGTTCCTTTCTATATCAAGATAGATACACATTTGTAATTTAATAATATAATGATTGTATCACTACTTAGCGGTTCATTGATGTTTATTCACCGCTGTGCTTTGATGATTTTTCTTCATAAATCATAAATTTAAGATATCTAATACGAAATTATGGTATGAAATTTTTTAGGCATTGTGTAATTGCCAGAATTGTATTCTACTTTGATGACACCTTCCTGGAAACATTTATTCGTAGAGAAATAATTTCTCTCAGATTATGAGATATATTCTCACCAGTCGCTTCTTAAGTCGACTTAGCCTCATATGAGGCGTTATAATTATTCCTGATATTTTCATCTGCGCATTACCCATGCGTTGTGAGCCTATTGTACGTTGCTCCTAGATGTATTTCCAAAAAAAAAAAAGTTCCATTTTTTTTCCCTGGAGGTGTGGTAAGACTGTTACGTGCACTCTTTGATATCCTGCAATATAATACATTTGTATGCTTGTTATGTTCGCAAATATTTTGTAAACAAAATAGATACTTTTTAGTGCTTAAGGAAAAGTCATTATTGAGTTACTTCCCTTGAAAGGAGTTTCAGATCGTACTCCGTGGATGAATCCAGTTTTACTGCGATTTATTCTTTGTTTGGGTAGAAATAGATTATTCTTGCTTCAGTATATCTATGGCCTGAATTTATGTGTAGTGTTTGTCTAAGTAGGACGAGTCTGTCTTATATCTGTATATCTTTACATATCTAAGTCGAACTATACGTTCTTTGTCGCTAGAAAGGTCAAAGGCTGTTCAGCGGATGGGTGGCTAGAGAGGTGTGTTTTGGCTTCGCCCTGATGATGGGGGGCTGTCGTGTTTTTCTGTATCGGCTTGTCGCCGGGAAAAGTGATCTCAATATTTATGGGGAACGTGATAGTCGTTTAGACCTATCCTGTATGCTTTACCCCAGTGTTTACTCTTATTGCCAAGGAATGGCAGAATCATATTTCTGATACCAAGGTAACAAAAGCACTTCTTATGAACTCTCTTACGAAGCCATCGTTTTCGATAAGCAGACGCACGATTTGTACGTCTGAGGGAATATTTAACTAGATGAAGATGACATTCATTTCTAGCAGCACCATATTGTATGATGAAGTCAATTGCATCATGATAGAATCTACAGAGCAATGAGAACATTTAATGTAGGATTAACTTTGATACAGATTCCAGTTTGTATCCTAAAGTGAGTGACAGCTCACGACAGCAGCCATCTTGTGCCAACAACAAGTCTTTAACATTGGAGCTTCCACAGACCACCATACCTCTTAACACTGTGGTCCTGTAAATAGTTGATGTCAGTGTGAACAAGGAGCAATACATCTTCATATCTATACACCATTCAACCGTATATATAGAAACAGCATTTAACTCTGGTGGAATTCAACAAAGAAGGATATTTAACAGGTACTGAAATGTAATGTGTAGTAATATAATATACAGACACATACATGTAATTAATAAGTCTAATAATATTAATAAATTCTATAACACACTGAACTAACTCTGGTGGTTTTAGTTTAAATTTCAACAATTTTTTTGTAAATTTATTAGTTCTGAACCAATGTTTTAGTTTGGTCAGAACATATAAAATGATATGGGTTTATCAATGAAATGCATAAATATGTGGCATAATAAAATGTAATTTGTGTACATATTTATATTATAACCTGGTTATTATTAATGTTATCTATACTGTCTTTGGGAGAACTAGTACTGGATGTTTCGTTGGGGTGGCGTCATCACGCCCAATGTGTGACTACCAAAATCATTGTCCATTGACTTATGGAATGAGGTAAATATTTATTTCTCAATAATTATGTCTTTATTTGATGGTAGAATAGTTGTGAATCTGCAGCAGGCCAGAATTTCACTTATCTCGCCTGTGACGATCTGATACAGGATTCCTGTGGCCCACTCCTCTCCGTAGCTGGAGTACAATGGTAGGCTGCACAGACACAACTGTTAGGTGGCACACACATCTGCTTGTGTACTCTTACATAAGCATTTGGCACCTCTTTAGTGCCAAAACAGAAACTCACAATTCTGAAACAAAAGTTTTGTGCCATGTGTCAGTACTCTATCTACTGAGCCACTCTTATACACAACACAACACAACACTACACAGACTGGGTCAGATCTCTCTGACCAACATAGCACATCTTACCCAGTTGTTTTCACATAGTACCAGTTCCCCAAGACTGCATTGCATCTGATATATGTTCAATAGGTTCCTCTTTTATTCAATAAGATAGGTGATATGTTCCCACTGATCTCAATAATTGATCCGCCCTCCATGGTCTTCGTTAGGTGTCCATATATTATTTGTTTGTCTCTAGACCCTGAACTGCGGCTGGGGACCTAGAGCGAGCACTTACTTGTCGTAATCATTTTTCATGATATGGCAGTTATCAATCACTCAAAATATTAAAATAAACAAGATAAATGCTTTAATTCTTACCAGAATTCAGAATTGAGAACACAGTTAATACTAGCAAAACTCAGCTGAGCTGCTGGCTAGAGTATGGCGTCCCACTAAATTTTATGTATTCTTCCTTGGAAAACACCACTAGCAGTTAATGACTGTGTCACTGGACAGACTTATATAAAATGGCAAAAATGTGTGTCTCTATCTTGCTAATATGAATACATTTGTCCAATCACAGACTTCCCCTCTAACTTTTTTCAAATCCTCAAACTAAAAGTCAAATTTCAGTCAGATCTCAGTCAAGTATGTATCCAACCTTCCCCTCTCGTTCATTACAGCTTGATTTTTGCATTTTTATGTCTCAAGGACGCAAAATGTGACTTTTAATGAAAGTATGCACAACAATACTGTTCGCCAGTCTGATGTGAACAATACAGTCTTTCGTCAATATCTTCCGTGTTATCTGTCCGTCTGTATAATTAAATGTATATTATTTCTCTGCTTAAGATGGGCTATCAAACTAGCTAGGTTTTATTTTCATAACATTATGATTAAGAAAAAAACCTACTTTTCTCAAGGGTAGTTTTTTTGAGATTTGTTTTCGAACCTACTCCACGGCGTTTGCCGCTGAATTCAAATAAAACAACCAAGTACCGTAAAACGTCCAAGATATGACTGTTTCGAATAAGAGCTAAGGTCTTTTCTGTCCATTTCCTTACATTGTGTCAACTAGTGGCGTGAATTTTTTTCCTTAAACTACAACTTGCGTCTTTTTGCCTTTCTAGATTCAAACACGTGTTCAGTCATATTTTTCCTTTTTTTATATCTCCGTTTCCCTCCCTTCAAAAAGGGTAAATGTTTCGTCTGCATGTCTAACTAGTTAGTTTGAATGGCGGTAGGAACCGCGGGCGTAGGTGAAGAAGTCACGGCATATCTTACGTATATTTTTATCCCTACATTTTATCTTACCCGTTATCTTTATAATTTGAGATATTTTAACGTTGTATCACGGTAATTTCACCACAATATATATAAACCAATTTTGACCTTGTGTGGTGTACACAATATTTCTATTTTCTTGTTTAAATTTATTTCTTAGTTACAAACCAAAAAGACAACTCACCTTGGCTGTTTTTCACGTGCTTTGTAATCAAGACCGCGATATTACCGGATCGCTAGTACATTAACATATCCCACACGGGCGCTAACACGGCAAAACGATGGCTTCTTATCGATTATCCATGTGTTCTAAGTTGGGTTCGCGTAGAAGGGGGTGATTACTGGTTGTTGTTTGGTTTTGAAATATACAACTTGGTTGTAATGTAGACACGAAATAAATTATGTTGGATCCACACAAAGGTGGGAGCTACACCTTGTAAATGACTAGGTTTGTAGTTAAAGGTTCTGTTAGAATATCTCGCTTTAAAGTTAACCACAATCAGGTGTCTAATTGGTAGGGCGAAAGAACCCGAATGCTATTATAAGCTGAATAAAGAAAGACATACGAACGGTGATTCTCAAAATATGGTACGCGGAAAGCCTATTTGGGGGTCAGCGAGGTGAACACTATGTTCCCTATAATCGAACACCTTCTTTGATATTGTCATATCCTCGCGGTACAACTCTTATCTACAAAAGATCTCTGGGATCTCAATAATTTGTAAGACATCATAGGGTTCTTAGACTAAACCGTTTGAGACACGTTGTTCTATAATAAATTATTCTGTACCCGATCAGCGGGGGCACAACTTTTCTAAAATATTTAACCCTGTACAATCTATGTTAACCAAGAAAGATAAAGTGACATATGGTGATGTGTTGTGACACGGTGGTCTTCAAAAACCTGTATACAGTGTGTTTGAGGAAACGCACACCAACGACCAAAGCTGCGATATAACCGACTGCATTGTCGCTTTTTCATGGTGAGCGCGCGTGCAAGCAAACTTAAATTTAATTCACATGTGTGTTAGCGTAGTATATCTAGCTTTTAACTGTTGGTATCTAAAGATAATTTTAAGTTTATATATTAAGACAATATTAATAACTTGTTATGTGTTAATTTAGCTTTGGAGATAGATAGAGCATAAATACTAATTGTAAGTCATCGATGATAGGAATAAAATAAATATAGAGGAATAGAATTTAACAAGAGTAACGATATGCCGGTACCCATTAACAGAAAAACAGATTCTCGCCTCTGTGTTAGACGAGACCTTGTTTGGGCTAGTCGAGTGTGACATTCATGTCCCTGACTCCCTAAAAGACCACTTCTCGGAAATGACGCCCATTTTTAAGAACGTCGGCGTCACGAGTCTATCAAACCAAGAAAGCTAACTTAATAACTTGTCATGTGTTAATTTAGCTTTAGACATAGATAGAGCATAAATACTAATTGTAAGTCATTTCGACGCTAGGTATAAAATAAATATAGAGGACTAGTATTTAACAAGAGTAACGATAACTCGTATACAACAACCTATTTGTAGCACAACATAACCAAATAAGTCCAACATAATGCTAACCAGATGACCGCCCGGGGTGGAACAAGCTTGGAGCAAAACAACAGCCACATGCACACACACACACACACACACGCACATACACACACACACACATACACTAAGGAACAGCAAACCGGACAGAGCATGACAGGAACACAGTTAATTTAAATATCACTAAATGAGTATCGTTATTAATCGTGATATAAAATATTTAAGATACAACTACCCCCGTGTACATCGATATGTAATTACATTCACCCAACATCGGAAATTCCCTGTCATATCTTTGAGTAGTTGAGAACTATGATATGTCCTGCTTATCTATAGCTATATAGTAACTTTCTCGTTTTTATTTTTTCATTTTTACAGATGCCTTCACGTCGTCGAAATATTCTAACCTCCATATTAAGCTACCTCCAGGCGAACCGGTCTCGGTATTGCGAAGGTTGTCGGGATGAACAACCGAACCAACTAGCCCATTCCTGCCTGACATCATCGGGTGAGGATCTGGTTAATATGCACCTAGAGGACGTCCTCCTACGGGTAGTCTCACATGACCACCTTGTCGAGCTAACAGTAGAGTTCGTACGGAGAGTGTTAATACGCTATATACAGCGCCACGCGACTCGAGAAAACCATCAACAGGAGTAAAACACCAGCAAAAGACATGGGCACAAGAACCCTAACCCTTTCTCTATCTCATTTTTATAAGGTTTTACCCACCATTTTATGAATATTCGTTGTCGTTTTTTCCTCACCCCAATACGGCCATGAGTCATTTTTCACATCAACCACGTCAACGATCCTTTTCAACGAATCACGACCTGGCTAACACACGAGTCTGGTCACACGATCGATTTTCGACGAATCAAATCCTGGCTAGGGCACGCCTCAAAAAACCAGATTGAACTGGTATTCATGCATTTAAACACTTGGAAGACCCAGACACTCATACTTTACTAACGCAGGGGTGTGATAACGACAGATACACCTAGTTCAAGATGACTGCTCCCACCAACTGGGTCTACATCAAGAGCTGTGATGAAGTGCTTCAAGATTTGTTGACTTTACGGAGCGAAATCCTCGCCGAAATTGCCCGACTACAGGCACCACGCACTGATACCTATCCTACCCTGGCCGATGTCCCACATCTACCACCGAAGAAGAAGAAACCTACCTCCTCCACTAACACGTTTGACGAATACATGAACTCTAGTTGTGCAATATCACCAGAATCGAGTGGGTTTCCTACGACAACCACAGACACCCACCTGACCGATGCCCCCAATCTACTACCGAAGAAGAAGAAACCTACATTCACCGAGGTCACACCACGCAAGACTCGATCTTGGAGATCTCGAAATCGCGCCAAGTTTTGATAGAATACACCACGTAGACAATGAACACAGACGAGATACGGACCATCCTCCTGTCAGATATATTTGTTAAACGAACTGGGCTCGTTAAAGTTTTAGCTCGTGACCAATTACCTCTACGCATCGATCCGACCAAGACGGCTGCTTTCGTCATCAACACTGATCCTAGCTATCGCCCGGGTGACCACTGGGTCGCTCTATATTATCACGGACTTGGCACTTTTGAATATTTTGATTCTTTCGGCCTACCACCTACTCACCCGGACCTGATTAATTTTATAGCCAGAAACTCTACTCGACCTGTTAACTACAACGCCAGACATTTACAAGATGTAGTCACCAACGTTTGTGGGACGGATACCTATCCAACTACTTGTACCACTAACACGTTTGACGACTACATCAACTCCAGCTGTTACCAACCGATTTCCACCGACCCGAGTTTGTTTCCCACGACAACCACAGACAATCACCTGGCTGATGTCACCAATCTACCACTGAAGAAACCTACCACCTCCACTAACCTGTTTGACGAATACATGAACTCTAGCTGTCCAGTATCCCCAGACCCGAGTTGGTTTCCTACGAACACCACCACAGACACCCACCTGACCGATGTCCCTAATCTACCACCGAAGAAGAAGAAACCTACCAAGCGGCTGAGACTTGTCCTTTAGTATTTGACAAAGTAAAAAAATATTAACTAAAATTCATTTTTTGTTACCTATATATAACTGTTCGTATAACCGTTGTATGTCTAAATATATCGTCTAACTGTTCGTATAACTGTCGTCTAAATATATCCTCTTCTTGTTATCTAAACGTATTGTATTCCTATTATCGTCTAACTGTTATCAATAAATATCCTCTTCTTGTTATCTAAATATACCTCTAAACTACCTTCTTTAAATATATCCTCTTCTTGTTATCTAAATATACCCCCTATTGTATTCCTATTATCTCTAACTGTTATCAATAACAATATCGTCTTCTTGTTATCTAAATATACCTCTAACTATTACGTCTTCCTATTTTCTCAAGTCTCAAAGTCTTCCTATTATCGTCTAACTGTTTCCCTATCTATAAAAATCGTTGCATCTTGTTATCTCAACTCTAACTATTAACCTCTTCCTATTGTCTAAAAGGCTTCTTGTTATCTCTATAAATAACGTCTTCCTATTATCTAAAACAACACATATTACTATATAAAAAGTCACGCTCAACGCCTGCAGCGCGCCTGCACATTTTCCCTATATAAAAAGTCATCCCGCCATCTTGCGACTGCAGCGCGCCTGCACATTTTCCCTATATAAAAAGTCACGCGCCTGCAGAAAACGCCTCATTTTGTACATTGTATACTACTATAGAACAGTCAATCCTCGCTATTCGCGGGGGCTAGGTTCCTTGAAAGCCCGATGAATACGGAACTCTGCGAATACGGAACCATTAATCCTATGGGAAAAAGGTTTTAGGTTCCTGCGGGACCATGTTCACCTTACACTTTTGCTACCGATCATCATAAACTCATCATTTCGTGTACTCTTCTTGTAAAAAACAGCTTATTTATTATACTGTTCACTTTATAAATGTATTTTATACACTCTTTTCTTTGTAATTGTACAGTATGTACAATCTTTTGGTGTACCTTTACCCACTCACTCACCCATTCACTCACACTGTCACCACCCATTCACTCATTCACACATCCACACGCAAACACACATACACATTGTTACAAAATCCGTGGAGAACATACATAGAAAACATTTACATAGAACATTAAAAAATTAAGAAATAAACAAAATTTCATTAACATTGAAAACATTTGAAGAAAACACAAAATTTAGAAATAAAGAAAAGTGCATTAACATTGAAAACAGACATCCCAGAACGAAGTTTATCTAACACACTTTTTTTATCACTGAGGCTCATCACAACCTTCTTGCGCTTAGGCACACTCGTCAACAGACTTGACTACGCTTGGATGCCATTATTAATTACAATAATAATTTTTTAAAAACTGCGTAAGACTGCAAAATCGTGGATGAAAAGATGCTCGACAAAGACACGTGTAAACACAACGAAAGCCGCGAGAACAAGGAAGCAGCCTCCCTGTATTCTGGAAACCACAAAGTCCTCGGAACCTATACACAGGACAATAGTGGGATTATCATTAAAGTAATACTCGACTACCTGTAAAACGACTCCAAAACCTGTGGCCAGACGTTATTCGAAAGTGTTACTCTGCCAGACGTCTGTAGAAAAATATAACCCGACACCAGATGAGTTGTAACATACATTTTATCATTTTATATTTTACATTAGACATGTTTAACTCAAAGGGGGTTGTACAAGTTCATACGAGGCTGGCAACCTCAGCAAATGACAATGATAAGGTCATGAACATCCATAGCAAGCGCTGGTGACTGCTTCAAGCTAGTTCTCTCACAGGGACCCAAAAGCAGAGGTAGCTCCAGGCTCCAAGTGAAGCATGGAGTCGATGATGATGACATCATGGTGTACGTATTTATAATATTAACATTTTAATATGTTCATATGTACTGTATATATTTTAACATGATTAAATCAGGCAGAAGTCGTTTTCCGCTGTCCAGCCACATTTTTTCCCGTCAGATTACCTGAATTAACGATGATTTTTTCATCCTATCCACTGGATTTATCATTGATGCTCAGGGAGGGCAAAATTACTGAGAAAAAAAGGGAAGAGTCGGTGGAACGGACAGCAGGGAAGGCGCCTGACTAGTGTCATGAAACCAATACTTAGCAGAGACATTTGTTTCTTCTAAATTTTGTAGTGCAAGTTGTAGATACCAGTTCGTGGAACAAGTTGGAGATACCAGTGTGTGATACTAGCTTGAAACGAGTCTGTGGATCAAGAGCTTTTGGTCTACGATAGATGTCTGCCTTTGACGGGTTGTGAAGATTCTTTTCTTGACGTTAGGAGAGGTTACCCCTGCAACTAAGCCTGGGGCGTGCCTTCACCACAGAAGACCACAATTCGTCAATTAACAGTCAGCAAACCGGTCCAACATCTGGTCAAATAAGTGATTTTAATCTGGCCAAAACAAAATAACTCTCACCACCAATTCAAAACACGTTCACAAATTTTCGATGAGGAAAACCTCTATAGTATAAATTCCCTCACATCACTTATTTATTTCCTCATGTTAAACCATAATTGATTATTAAATTTGCTATATGTATTTATAAATTAATAGTTTATTTAATTATTACTGATTTGAAATTGCACACACTGCAAGCACACGTATGATTCAGTGATCTTAAATATAAATACAACAGTGCTACTTAAGGAATATTTTGCTGAATAATTAAGGTGAGGGCTGAGAAACGAGCAAATATATTATTCTCTCCTTAGAAGGGGCGGGCAGGTGCACCATCCTTCTGTTTACAACTCTGCCATGAGTAATCTTGAGCGAAGATACCTTTAAAATCCATCATTTTGTACTCTAAATTCTGGCCATTGTTAGACCATTACTGAACAGCAGGGGAGACAATCCTGTGACAATCTCCTTGCTGGAAGTTTTCGCTCCGCATGGCGGTGAATACCCGCGAGGAGCCCGCTAATGGCAAAAAATGGGTTACACTTTATCTCGCGCGAATGAGCAAATTCGGAACACGCGAATAGCAAGGATTGGCTGTATTTGTTGATACTGCACAACTTGCAGATGATACTTAAGGATGCATATTGTAATGAGATAAATGAAGAAGTAGATCGTAGATGTATTATTAAGTAATGACAAGAATCTAGTAGTTATTATGATTTATTTAAAGAGAACACAAATTTTGGTAATATAAGATAGTGATTTCTAAATAATCGATATTTGAATCTGAAGACATTACGTACTGCAAAGTTTCAATGACTTGATGACATGACAAACATACTTATTAGCGTCCTCTGGCCTCTATGAAGACAACCATGATAACTTCATTGTTTTAATTGTTAATGTTTTCTATTTTGAGAAAGGTGATGATCGTTGTGATCCTCTAATTAAAGATAATAAAAAGACAAAGTACGAGGTTAAGTTGAAATATTTTGAGAACCTTTTCTGTAACGTTAAGAGTAGTGCTGTTGAACTATGTTGTGAATAACTTGTGATGGTAGTAAAGATATAGGAACTAATTTAGATAACAGTGGGGTTAGTCAGAGAACCTTTTCTGTAACGTTAAGAGTGGTGCTGTTTAACTATGTTGTGAATGATTTGTGATGGTAGTAAAGATATAGGAACTAATTTAGATAACAGTGGGGTTAGTAGAGAACCTTGGTGATCTAGGTTGCACTCACCTCAACAGATTGGTGGGAATTTCCATATGAGGCTTATAGCCTTATATTCTATAGTGGTTTTGATGGTATTGTATGATGGTGATATTACTAAGTGTAATGTATGAGGTCAGCTGTGAAGGCTCCTGAGATAAAATGTAGTTGTGAATTTTCAGAAGGCCTTTCTTGCTACCACTACGACCTCACACCTATCTTTTTTCCTAATGAATGTGGCTACGTTATAATCTAGGGTACTGAATGTAATGTGTTGTATTGACATATACAAACACACACACACAGATATTAAATAATTCATTCATTCATAACCCTCCACTCCCAAAGGAGCATAGGCCTTCAACAAACACATGCCAAGTCCTCCTGTCACGTGCCATCATCTCAAGTTCTTTCCATGTTCTCCTCATCATTTTCACCTCTGTTTCCAACTCTCTTCTCCATGTACTTCTTGGTCTTCCTCTGCCTCTCTTGCCCTGGGGGTTCCAGAACAAGGACTGCCTTGTAATGCTATCAACAGGTTTCCTCAGTGTGTTTCCATATTAAATAATATATTATCAATAAAATTTAGAACACAATGAACTAAATCCAGCTGGTGAAATTTTAGAAAGTAAATCTTTTTTTTAAAATTTATTTGTTCTGAACCAAGGTTTTATTTGGCCAGAACATATGAAAAGATTTTGGAATTTATGAGTGAATGGCATGAATAAATGACATGATAAATAAAATGTGTGTACGTATACAAATTTTAAGATTAGTTAGTATTTCTACAGTTTATAATTTTATTTTCCCTGGGAGAACGATGAATAGATGTGCTGTTGGGGTGGCTTCATCCCTCCCTGTCTAAGTTTACCAAACATTGTCCATTAATGATGGAAGTAAATGGGATGTTTTAGTAGGAATTCACTTTGGGTGTTATGTCTATGAAGTTGGTGTAAATCCAGCAGACCAGCCTGCTTACGTAACTTTGAAGGTGTAGCGCTGGTGCTGGAATCTGGTGGCCCCACCTCTCCGTGCTTGGGGGCAATATATCGGGTGGCCCCACCTCTCCGGGCTTGGGGGCAATACAAGGCTGTTCTGCCGAGATGCGACACTGCACGGGTCCTCACTGTCAATGATCTACCCAGCATTTGACACCACCTTTTGGTGTCAACATAAAAAACTCACAGCTCTGAAATAAAGTATTGGTTTAGGTTCAGAACCTTACCTAAGGAGCCACTTCTACACGTAACAATTTACAATAACGCTATTTAGACAGGGTCAGATCTCTCTGACCATACAACACATCTTACCAAGTTGGTTTCCCATAGGATAAGTTCTCCCAGACTACATATTCAGAAATATGTTTATTAGCTTCTTGCCCTAGGATAGGATAGGTGATATGTTCCACTGATCTCAACACCTGATCTGTCCTTCCTAATCTTTGCTGGAGTATATATATTGTTTGTCCCTAGACCCTGAACTAGGGCGGGGGGGTCTAGAGCAAATCCTTACTTGTTTGTAAGGCTAGATTTCGATATGGCAGTATCAAATCACTCGAAACCTTAAACAATATTCAAAATATGCAAAGAAATAATTTCAATCTTACCAGATTATGAATAAAGAACACAGAAATGCTAGCAAAACTCAGCTGAGCTGCTGGCTATAGTATGGCGTCCCTGAACTTATTTCAATTTATTTCATTTGGAAATCACCACACTTGAAATTTACTGTGTCTATCACTGGACAACTATTGAGGAATGGCAAAAAAGCTCGTCTGAGCGCGGATAATATGATTGTCTGTGGCCAATCAATGCCTAGGTTTTTTTTTAAATTCAAATTTCCTACACTAAAGTCATTTCAGTCATGCTTCAGTCAAGTATGGATTTTTATCTGTTAGTCCGTCCGTCTCTACTTGCGTTTTCACAAAAACGTACTTGTTTTTTGAACCAACCTATCCTTCCCCTCTACAAATTTGCCTGAAAAGTTATTTTTAGCCACAGCTCCCACCAATGTCCCTTCTCTTTCATTCTAACTAGATTTGAACACTTGCGTCTCAAGGTCGCGATTTTTGTGCAAATAGTGACATGTTAGATTCAATGCAGTCTTTCGCTGATGTGAACAACACTGTCTTTTGTCATTATCTTCATTATTAGCTATCCGTCTGTATAAATAAAAGCATATTATTTCACTGCTCAGAATGGGCCATCCGGCCAGCTAATTTTTATATTCCTAACATTAATATTAAGAAAAAGTTACTTTTTAAATTTTGTAATATTTCAAGCATCTGCGTTTGCCGCTGAATTCAAATAAAAGGCTTGGTATCGCAAAAGCGTCCAATAAATGACTGTGGCGTATCATATCCAAGGTCCCTTCTGTCGAGTTCCTTACTTTATGTCAACTTGGGAAACGTGACTTTTTCTCCGTTTCTCCCCCCCCCCCCCCCCCCCCCCCCCCCCCCCCCCCCCCCCCCCCCCCCCCCCCCCCCCACCATTGCGTCTCCTTAGCCTTGCTAGTCTCACGCAATTTTTTCAGTCATATTTTTTTTTTCCTTTTGATCCGCCGTTCTCATCCCGTTCAAATGGTAACCGTTTTGATTTCCCGTCTAGCAAGTCAATTTTTATGGAGGGTGATGACCCGCGGTCAGGGCGATCATGTACTATCAGCAGCTTACGCATTATGTTTTTATCCTTACATTTTATCCTTTGGAGATATTTTTACGTTGTATCACTTGTTAATTTTATGACACATCTCCCCACTTGAAAACATGCCTACGGCAAGTTCTAAAACCAGTGATACACATAGATAAAATCTCTCCTCACGTCTGCCATTACTCTAATTTTGATCACAGGGGTGCCGACTGAGGAAATCTGCACCGACATTCAATTTGCCTGGGATATATTGGATACTAAACTGATAAGGTTGAAGCAATAAAGACCACCTCAGCAATCTTGCGTTTTCATGCTTAGCCTGAGATAAGAATACGAGAGGCTGATGATCCGTCTCGACCACAAAAGTCCTACCATACAGATAGATTTGAAACTTCTTTATTGCCCAGATTAACGCTAAACATTCTTTTTCGCTTGTGGAGTATCCTTGTTCCGCCTTATTCAATTTGCGGCTTGCATAAGCGACTGGTTTCAGTTCCCCATCAGGTGAAGATGATCTTTGCAACAAAGCCCCTCCGAGTCCTACATTACTTGCATCGGTTCTTAAGACAAAGTCCTGTGTCAAATCAGGCAGTTTGAGAATAGGCTTGCTAGTGAGTTTTTCCTTTAACTCTTGGAACGCTAGTTCACATTGTGCAGTCCAAATAATTTTATCTGGAAGTCCCTTGCGAGTCAGATCAGTCAGAGGAGCACAAATAGCGTTAAAATTTTTGATGTATTTCTGATAAAATCCGCATAACGACACGAATGATCGCACGTCTTTTTTTTGTTTGTGGTCTAGGTGCTCTCTGCAGTTTTTCCAAGTTCTTAGGATCAGGGGTCATGTTACCCTGATATACAGTGTGTCCCAAGAATTCCAACTCTTTGCATCCAATACAACATTTTGTTGGCCTAGCAGTTAAGTTCGCCTCCCGAAGTCTATTAAATAACATCTCTAGAGCTTCAATGTGTTCTTCAAATGTCTCTGTGGCGACGAGAATATCATCCATGAAATTCGTGATACATGGGTTATTCAGGGGATCCAACAATTTGCGCATCATCCTTGAAAATACACTCGGAGCATTTTTCAGTCCGAATGGTAGCATATTGAATTCATAATGTCCATCCGAAGTGCTAAAAGCCAAATAAGGTCTCACTTCAGGCTTCACTGGGATCTGGTAATAGCCTTTACTAAGATCCACCTTTGAAAAGTATTTTGCCTTGTTCAGTCTGGCAAATAACTGTTTTGTGTCTGGTAATGGATCCACTTGTCCTTCTGTGACAGCATTCAGTTTCCTGTAATCTATGCACAGTCTGTGTTCCCCAGACGGTTTTCCTCAACAAAACGACACTAGAACTAAAAGATGATTCACTGTGCGAAATAATCCCCTCCTTCAACAAATAATCTATTTCTTCCTTCAATGCCTTCTCCTTCGCGAACGGAATAGAATAGGCTCTCATACAGATTGGGTTTGAGTCTACCAGTTTCATGTCATACTGTAGCAAATTTGTATGGCCTGGTTTATCTGTTAGTACATCTGTATGTTCCTCCAGAACCTGTTGAACTCTCTCCCTCTGGTTTTTAGTCAGGTGCTTACTGACTTTTACCTGTGCTGCTGTTTCACAAGGATGTAATGGGTATTCATGTGAGGTGAGTGGTTCCTTTTGCATCTGGGTTGCAATAGCCAAGGTCAATAAGGGGGTGCTTTCCTGGAGTGGTCTGTCCAGATACTTCTTTAATAAGTTTACATGATAAACTTTCTCCTTCCCCTTTTTGTCAATTTTATAGTTTGTTCTAGACACCTTCTCTAGAACCGTATAGGGACCTTGCCAACCAATTTGTAATTTATTCTGGCTACCGGGTAGTAGAAGAAGCACCTTCTCTCCCACAGCTAGTTCTCGGTCCTTTGCCTTCCTATTAAAATATGCTGCATGTTTCTTCCTGGCTTGTTTCAAATTATCATTTGCCAGTTTCCATCCAGCTTTCAAACGAGTGGTCAGTTCGTTCACGTATTGATAAGATGAGGTAACAGGTTCTTCCGCCTTCTCATCCGTCCAGGTCCTTAATAAAGTTACATCTGGATCTTTAATTTATCATACTTATTTTTCATGGAACCCATCGGGTCCCGTCCATTAGAAGCTTTATAATGAGGACTTTTCTTCCTAGAATCATCACTCACAAATCGACCACTACCAATTTTTTTCTGGGGTTTGTCTCCCCACTTTAGATTGCTTATGAGAGATCTTCGCTCTCTTGTCTGTTCTTCCAGTTTATATAAGTCTGACCGAGGGATTGTCATCTTATCCTGGGTAAAATTTCTTCTTTGTACTCTTCGCATAGTGGCCATGTTAATCCATTCAAGTGAAGACTGGGTGTGAAAAGGGGGCTCCCATTCCACTTTGTCTACCCGAGTATAATTAGTTTTCCTTTCAGGCCTAAAGTTGCCCCGTGGCGTTTCTAGGTCCTGCACATATTTTCTCTTTGTGGGTGTTCCCTCATGAAATACGCCACATGCTTCTACAAAGTTTTCAACATCGACATTTACGTCGGGCCAATAGTATTTTCGAGCAATCTTTTGGCAGATGGTACCGACTTTCTCATGGTCACCATCTTTTCCAACATGTAAGCTCCTTATTAAGTTTGCCCTATATATCTTGGGAAGAACTAACTGTCCCGTGACCAGTGGATCTAGTTCCTGTCTTCCTGTATAATAGTCTGTTCTTCACAAAGTACTCTCCCTTGCTTGGAGGTGTGTGGCATTTGGGCAATTTTTTAAAACATGGCTTGAGTGTCCTATCCTCAGCCTGCGCCTTTCTCATCTCCTCTGGATGAGCATTTATAGGTTCACCTTCTTCCTCCTTCTTCTGTGACCTGGTCTGCACTGTCGCCATGATCACAGGTTTCTCGGGATTCCCCAAGAAGACGTATCTACACCCCAATATCAGAGGGTAGATTGGTTCATCTATCACTGCTGCTCTGATTTCTCCTTCCACATAGCGAGTTTTCACCGTTATCCTTGCGATGGGAAGTGTCATGAGTGGTATGTCCTTAGTCGCCCCTTGTATTTCCACTGTTTCTGTGGTATACTGACTTGGGTCCACTAGGCTAGACTTCACAACTGAATCATAATCCAAACCTGTATCATAAAGGCACCTTATGGTGACCCCCATTACAAATAACATCCTCACAAACTGGGGGGTGATAAGGTTCCTGTTGTCCATTAGGATTAACCTTTAATCTTTGCGTCCCCGACTTCATTGCAGCAATGTTTGAAGGTTTCCTTCTACAAAATTCGGTGTTATGGTTATCTTTCTTGCACCATTTACACCATCTTTTTCCTTGGTTCAACGGTTTTTTTTCATTGAACTTTTGGTCATTGAACTGTGAGTTTCTGTCGCGATAGTCATTTCTTGGCCGCTCAAAGTTTGTCCTACCTTTATTTCCCTGCTCTCTATTATCAAATTTATTAAATTGCTGTGGAGCTTTAAAAGTGTCTATGTGCTTCTTTTTAGCACCACTTACCTCTGCCTGGGCTGCCTGATACCTCTCAGCGACATTTAAAACCTCTCCCAACTTCTCTGCACCTTGTTCCATGAGAAATTTTCTCATGTCTGGAGCCATGGACTCTCTCAATTGCTCAATCATGATCATTTCTTAAGATCTTGGGTCTTCCCCAGAGCAGTCCATTTCTCCAAATAGGTTTCCAGTCTAGCAGAGAATTGGTGGTATGTCTCCCCAGACAACAGTTTGGCATTTCTAAATTTCTTACGATAAAATTCACCATTCTTCTCGTACCTTAATAACAAAGCCTGCTTTAACATGTCATAATTGTCTTGGTCTTCCCTGTTCATTTTAGCAAAGACTTCATAAGAAGTACCTCTCAGTCCCTGTGATAGCTTTAAACTCCACCTCTCTCTCTCTAACCCATATGTAGTAGCTAATAACTCAAAACGTCCTAGGTACCCCTCTATGTCATCGTCTTTCTCAACAAAATGGTCTAAATGAAACCCCATAGCTGAGTTTGAGGCTCCCAGACTAGGCGTAGCATCTGAGGCAAAAGGGCTGGCACCATTTTCAGGAGCCTGGCCTTGTAACTCCAGCTCCCTTAGTCGTAATTCGTGCTCCCTTTGCAACCTTCTATCTTCTGCCTCCCTTTCGGCAGTCAATCTTTTTTCTTCTGCCTCCCTTTGCTGTCGTTTGTCTTCTGCCTCAATCTGCAGCCTCTTAATTTCTCTATCCGCCTCTAACCTCTTCTCTTCAGCCAACCTTTCAGACTCTAATTTTCTTTCAGCCTCTTTTTCTAATCTCCTTTCTTCCCGTTCAATATATTTATCACATTCAGCCGTTACGTATTGAATTAAAATCTGACCATCCATTCCCATCTCCTTTGCGGTCAGCACAGCAGCTGATCTAAATTTTGCTAGCTCCGCCATACTTTCTAAACAAATCTAGCAATAAGCAAAGTAAAATTTCCAATCTCTAAAGTAATTATAATTATTCTAGACCAAAATAATTCTAATTAACTAATTAACTAACACTGGCTGTGAAGATTCACCAACTTCTAATTGCCCTTTTAATTTAAAGGGACACTTTTAATTTTAAGGGAATTTTACAATTTTGTTCCCCTAATTTTATTTCTCCCACCAGGAGATCCTTATATTACTGTTTATGCTAATTATCCCTGGACAAGACCCCAATATATGTAGTGGTTTTGATGGTATTGTATGATGGTGATATTACTAAGTGTAATGTATGAGGTCAGCTGTGAAGGCTCCTGAGATAAAATGTAGTTGTGAATTTTCAGAAGGCCTTTCTTGCTACCACTACGACCTCACACCTATCTTTTTTCCTAATGAATGTGGCTACGTTATAATCTAGGGTACTGAATGTAATGTGTTGTATTGACATATACAAACACACACACACAGATATTAAATAATATATTATCAATAAAATTTAGAACACAATGAACTAAATCCAGCTGGTGAAATTTTAGAAAGTAAATCTTTTTTTTAAATTTATTTGTTCTGAACCAAGGTTTTATTTGGCCAGAACATATGAAAAGATTTTGGAATTTATGAGTGAATGGCATGAATAAATGACATGATAAATAAAATGTGTGTACGTATACAAATTTTAAGATTAGTTAGTATTTCTACAGTTTATAATTTTATTTTCCCTGGGAGAACGATGAATAGATGTGCTGTTGGGGTGGCTTCATCCCTCCCTGTCTAAGTTTACCAAACATTGTCCATTAATGATGGAAGTAAATGGGATGTTTTAGTAGGAATTCACTTTGGGTGTTATGTCTATGAAGTTGGTGTAAATCCAGCAGACCAGCCTGCTTACGTAACTTTGAAGGTGTAGCGCTGGTGCTGGAATCTGGTGGCCCCACCTCTCCGTGCTTGGGGGCAATATATCGGGTGGCCCCACCTCTCCGGGCTTGGGGGCAATACAAGGCTGTTCTGCCGAGATGCGACACTGCACGGGTCCTCACTGTCAATTATCTACCCAGCATTTGACACCACCTTTTGGTGTCAACATAAAAAACTCACAGCTCTGAAATAAAGTATTGGTTTAGGTTCAGAACCTTACCTAAGGAGCCACTTCTACACGTAACAATTTACAATAACACCATTTAGACAGGGTCAGATCTCTCTGACCATACAACACATCTTACCAAGTTGGTTTCCCATAGGATAAGTTCTCCCAGACTACATATTCAGAAATATGTTTATTAGCTTCTTGCCCTAGGATAGGATAGGTGATATGTTCCACTGATCTCAACACCTGATCTGTCCTTCCTAATCTTTGCTGGAGTATATATATTGTTTGTCCCTAGACCCTGAACTAGGGCGGGGGGTCTAGAGCAAATCCTTACTTGTTTGTAAGGCTAGATTTCGATATGGCAGTATCAAATCACTCGAAACATTAAACAATATTCAAAATATGCAAAGAAATAATTTCAATCTTACCAGATTATGAATAAAGAACACAGAAATGCTAGCAAAACTCAGCTGAGCTGCTGGCTATAGTATGGCGTCCCTGAACTTATTTCAATTTATTTCATTTGGAAATCACCACACTTGAAATTTACTGTGTCTATCACTGGACAACTATTGAGGAATGGCAAAAAAGCTCGTCTGAGCGCGGATAATATGATTGTCTGTGGCCAATCAATGCCTTGGTTTTTTTTTAAATTCAAATTTCCTACACTAAAGTCATTTCAGTCATGCTTCAGTCAAGTATGGATTTTTATCTGTTAGTCCGTCCGTCTCTACTTGCGTTTTCACAAAAACGTACTTGTTTTTTTGAACCAACCTATCCTTCCCCTCTACAAATTTGCCTGAAAAGTTATTTTTAGCCACAGCTCCCACCAATGTCCCTTCTCTTTCATTCTAACTAGATTTGAACACTTGCGTCTCAAGGTCGCGATTTTTGTGCAAATAGTGACATGTTAGATTCAATGCAGTCTTTCGCTGATGTGAACAACACTGTCTTTTGTCATTATCTTCATTATTAGCTATCCGTCTGTATAAATAAAAGCATATTATTTCACTGCTCAGAATGGGCCATCCGGCCAGCTAATTTTTATATTCCTAACATTAATATTAAGAAAAAGTTACTTTTTAAATTTTGTAATATTTCAAGCATCTGCGTTTGCCGCTGAATTCAAATAAAAGGCTTGGTATCGCAAAAGCGTCCAATAAATGACTGTGGCGTATCATATCCAAGGTCCCTTCTGTCGAGTTCCTTACTTTATGTCAACTTGGGAAACGTGACTTTTTCTCCGTTTCCCCCCCCCCCCCCCCCCCCCCCCCCCCCCCCCCCAATTGCGTCTCCTTAGCCTTGCTAGTCTCACGCAATTTTTTCAGTCATATTTTTTTTTCCTTTTGATCCGCCGTTCTCATCCCGTTCAAATGGTAACCGTTTTGATTTCCCGTCTAGCAAGTCAATTTTTATGGAGGGTGATGACCCGCGGTCAGGGCGATCATGTACTATCAGCAGCTTACGCATTATGTTTTTATCCTTACATTTTATCCTTTGGAGATATTTTTACATTGTATCACTTGTTAATTTTATGACATATTCCACTATAACATGAACAATTTAACATATGAACAATTTGACATACAAACACATGATCAATCAACATAAAACAGCCACAGGGTCACATTACATTTTTCTTCCACTGTTGCTTTCTGATTTCTTTCTCTCATATGTGACACCCAACTAGCGACGAAAAAGCAATTACGAGTATTTGGAATTTATGGAAATCCAAACAGAAATTTGCATTCAATCGACAAAAGAAGGAGGCGCAATTCTCGGGCCTCGAAGCCTCATCGTCAAGCCGGAAGCAGGTCCATTTCTGGATCGGCCCTATAATGTACTTGAAGACGAGTATTATGCTTTCGAGTCTCTCAACGTTCGGGTAAGTGAACAGGCGTGTACACATAACACACACGAGCATGTATATTCACAAATTTGGTGAGTGCTTTCACGTTAACCCATTTAGTGCATTGGGATTTCATTTGATAGATTTCGTCAGACAAATCAGACCATTCCCTGTACGAATGGATACACAAAATAAAATGTTAGGTCCTAATGCGCAAAATCTAACAATGATATGGTGTTCGATACGTTATATTTTTTTTAATATCGCCAGCAATTTCCCCCGCGCCGTATCCTGAGCCTCAGTTACGTCACTGTTCTCAGCTTCCGCACCAAATTTGTGTGGTCTTTAGCTTTGCATCTATACAGGATATTTAACTTTAGTCGTTCTTCATCATAGTGTTCATTGATGTATTATGTTCATCTTTTGAGCAAAACAGGACGAGAAAGGGAGGCACACGTAGGATCACAGATACTGACAAAGCAGACAATGAGAACAATATTCACATATTAAATGAAGAAGAAACAATGGAAACAAACATGCAGACTATTAGGCAAGCAAACATCCATTAAACATCTAGTCAGGCATGATTCAAGGATAAATAAACAGACAGAGAAACGAACGTACAGACGGACAGACAAACTATGGACCTACGGATGGACAGACAGACAGGTATGCATTCAGATGGGCAGACAGACAGATATGCATTCAGAACGATAGATAGATAGATAGATAGATAGATAGATAGATAGATAGATAGATAGATAGATAGATAGATAGATAGATAGATAGATAGATAGATAGATAGATAGATAGATAGATAGATTGATTGATTGATTGATTGATTGATTGATTGATCGACCGATTGATCGACAACATGTGTAAATACGAAATAAAAGGACTTCTATAAAGCTGAAAGATAAAGCAGAAATAAAATAAAAATTGGTGTAGAGTTAGCTTTACAAATGAGTGATACACTCAGTACATGGTACGTTTCGGTGTTTACTTTTCATCGGTCACAGTCAGAAACAGTCGACAAAGACAAAATGTACAAAACTGTTTTATTAACAACATTGTCTGTCTTCTGCGTATGACTGTGGCATACGAAGGGTATACGTCCAATATTATGAGTGTATCTTTCAATTGCACTACTGGCTCCATATCAATTTTTGTATTGACTGACAGACAGGCAGACATAAATAACAGCTGATTAATTGAAAAAAAAATATTTAAATACATCTGCAGGCTGGCGCGTGGAAACATTACGTAAGTTTTACTAGTTAGTGGTTGTTGCTGCTGAGGTGTTTTCCTGTTAGGTTATTGCTAGCAGTAATATGTAATTTTAAATGTAGACACAGCATCTCCTACTTAGGATTAGATTAGAGGTTAAAAAAAATAACAGGCGGAGATTAGCCAATCACGGTATTGTTTAATAAAATAAATAAAATGTTTGTAGTCTTATGATGAGGCCATGAGTTTTACCAGAAGCAGATACAGAAATAAGTGGGGAAACACAGCATCCTTGCCACCATAAGAAAGGTGCATGTCACCAGCTTAACATAAATGATCAAATGGTAACCTTCAGACTCCGCACAGGCCGGCCATACTGATAGATAGCCACAACATATCTAGTTCAAGTCAAATTTACCACAGGAAATTATTTTCAAAACGTGAGTCGCTGTAGAATTCGTAATATTTATATTATATTCATATTTTATTTTATTTTTTACCCCTTAAGTTAGTTATCAAACTGTGAGAAATTGTTTACCATGATAACTAGCGATAGGGCCATACAAACCGTTGGCATGCCTCGCCTAACTACTGAACAGGCTAGAAACGTGTTCCAACTGTTTGATAGTCTAGCAATGACGAGGACAATGAAAACAGTGTCACGGATTGCCTCCCCTTAGCTCTGCAGTAGTGGTCCAACAGTGGCCAAAACTCAAGAGTAACTGATGTGGGTCTTCAAAGGTGTCTACCTTCGCACAAGATTACTCTTGGCAGAGTTGTAGGTAGAAGGATAATGATGATTCTACCTCCAGGGAGTTTCACAAGATATTCAGAAAAGTGAGAACAATGATGCATTGGCTGAGCACGTTAACTCTAGTATCTGCCGACTACTTTTGCGAAGAATTATGTAATATAATCTTAGCTCGTACAAGCCCCCAGCTGAGTTAATTCAGTGAATTTCTTTTTATTATTATTTAATAGCTATGATTGAGTGTATTTATGAAATTGTCTGAGACATACGGATAAAACATATTCAAAATGATTAAATAAACTTTAAATTTGGATAGATATAAATAACAAATTTAATAATCACTTAGGTTTTAACAGTTATTGAAAACTGAATATTCTTTAACAAAAATTGGTCATCATCATATGATGTTAATGGGGAATTATATAATGGGAAGTTTAATTTGCCAGCGTGTATTTGACTACTTAGCTGCCAATGAGGTTTCTGCTCCCGCTGGTGTTTTGGTTCTTCGCAGAAGGTGACTGGATCGCTCACGTTCCTGGTCAAGATTAAGAGTTGCAGCACGTTCCAAGTAGAATCAGGGAGTAACTGCAAAGCTGGTCCCGCGTTTCTAAGACCCGTCTGATGATGGTTTCTAGCGTCGACTTCAGGCCACTTATACCCTCACTTGTTCCAGAAATAGTACCCTCAACTGATACCACCAACGAGTATGGCAAAAGAAGATAAACAAATACCCTCTGAGTAGTGAGTTTCCCGACAAATACTTATGTGTCCCCATCTTCCTATTCCACCATCCCATCTATCTTTAGAACTTCTTCCCTCTCTGAGGATTAATCTTCATCCCAGTGGGCGAAACACTTTCTTTACATTTAAAATGAATTGTTTTATATTTAACTTTAGTTGAAAATGTTAACAATATAGTTTGAATATGTTTACATTTACTGTGACAGAATGGTTTGTGCATGTATTTTGTGTGATCTCTCACACCTTCATCCACTCCGGCAGTATCATTTTTTCTGTAATTTTCTCTCCCTCTCACTCATCGCTATTATGCACCATTTTTTACTCGCTACGTCGGATCAGTAGGTTGAAGTCTCTAACACTTCACTCGCCGACTGTTGCGTTACGCCAGCTTTATTGACCCGGGCAGCGATAATATTTTATCACGTCTTATCAGGCTGATCATCTTTTCAAAGCGACTGTGTCTGTTTATTCAAGCTTGCATTGTGCACGGTCTATCAATAGAACCCCATATTGTGTGGCTAATCTAGCGGAGATCAGTCTAGCAAAACACAGGTGGTAATGCGTAATTTTTTCCTCTTAGACCATCCCTGTGTGTAATTATCTCAGATAATCTGTCTGGAAACTCAAGATTTTTAGACGTTACGCCAGGAACACATGGTCACAATATGGTGAGAGGCAGATAGGTGCAGCCGGAAGTCTTACGCAACGATATGACATCACTGTAAGAGGTCACGCGTGGATACTAAATTTAATATTGTGAAACACGTGAGGGTATTGTTTTTTTTTAATTTGAAGCACCCCTACCCACGTAGGCTGACCACATCACCCCTAGTGTGCCGATGGTCGAGAAAATATGGGCCTAACACCATATTCCCAATATGCCTCAATGCTCGTGTAACGGGATCCTTTACCTTTTCTTTTTACCTACCCACGTAGTGCTGAACGAGATTCGATTGGATTGGTTCATTGTGGGGAGCTGAAATATACAATGTATTTTATTGGCACACTAGTCGGAAACAATCAGTGATTTGCACAAAGAACTGAGAATATAGTATGATGAAAACACAAACACAGATCACACAGAGAGACTGTAGTGCACAAGTCATATCAGCGACTCCTAAAAGCCAGAAAGAAAAAGGAGACATTGGACTTAGAAATTCCACCACTATAAGTAACAGATCGAGTATTGGGCAACTTTGGAATTCACAAGTAAACCCGCATTTTTAATACAAGACTGGAAACTTAAGGGGCCAGGACTTTAATTAATAAGACTTGAGTCCTAGGAATTTGATCACACGTCATAGAGGAATTTAACAAACGTTTTCCCAGGCCAGAGATTTCGCAAAACATCCGCCGTCAGAGGAATTAAATCTAATTTCCCAGACCAAGTCATAGAGGAATTAAACAAAAGTTTTCCCAAGCCAGGATTTTGCAGAACACCCGCCGTCAGAGGAATTAACTCTAATTTCCAGACCTAAGTGATTTCGAAGCTTCTAATACAGAGCTGTGTCCAGTCTAAATCTGTGCAAAGAGATTATGTATTCCCAAATTTTGGAGTAAGTGTAAACAATTTATTTACTAATGTAAATTCTACAGGTTTCTTGCTAAGTGGTTATATACAAGGCTGGCAACCTCAACATATGAAAATAGTATATTTATGAACCACTACTGCAAGAGCTGCTGATTGTTTCTGACTAGTCGTGCGGGAAACCCGACAGCAGAGCGACCCCAGACTTCGACGGGAGTAGTGATGAGTAATGAGTGATGATTACATCACATGTGCCTAAGGTGTAACATATTATCTTGTGAGACTTATGTACCTTTTTTAATTGTAATTCAGGCAAATCATTATTCACGCACTCCAGACGCAATTTCCTAGTTAACACCCAGAAGGATATTGGTGAATTTGCATCATATTCCGAGTTACACTGTGTGCTCGGGAATTTAATTCTTCTGAAAGGTTAACATTGGTGGGTGAAGCGCAGGACAATGGGGCTGTTAGTTTGCGGCGAACAAATGTACTTAGCAGGCATTTGTTTCTTTCTGTTTGTCTAAAGTTTGTGGTTACAAGCCATCAGACGATTTATGGTACTAACGCCCTAACCACCTACAGTGGAAGAGAGTGTGGAGAAGGCTTTCGTCATCACATAATTCATGAAACACAGCTGCAGGACTCCCTTATAAAAGTTAAGTGCTTGTAAAAAGACACCAGCAAAAAGGACTTTTGATATATCCTCACGCTAAATCTCAGTGAAGAGAAAATTTGATTCCAACATAAAATCACCAGTATTTATTTTAAACTGTTAATACTAATTGATTATTAAATTTGTTACCTGTTGTTTTAAAACTAAACAATCATAGTCGATTCAGTTTTTTATAGGAAGGAAAGCAAACGTATGAGCCAGATTCTTTAATATATATATATATATATAATTACCTAGACATATATTAACCTCTAAACAGAGCTGTACCTTATAAGAGGGATCTCGTTGGATTACATCAACTGGCGGCTTGAACGGGCTAAACCTTCACAAAAGGCGACGGACCAGATATAATGCGTTAACAATTGTTCAGCCCAATGCAACATTGTTCGTGACTTCTGGAAATATCTTGTGAACGCTTCCTTAAGGTAGAAGTGGCATTAATCTTCCATCTACATGTCTGCCAAGAGTTATCGTGCGCGCCGGTAGATACCTTGGAAGTCAATATTAGATACTCTTGAGTTTTGGTCACTGTTGGACCACTACTGCAAAGTAGGGGAGGCAATCCGTGACATTTACATCAGTTGAAAAGGTTAATAATATAATAAGTATGTACATCATTTCTTTCATCATTCCCTCCTGCTCCATGTGGAACTTGGGACTACCTCTGCTTTTGGTTCTTTATAAGAAACTCGCAATAAAGCAGTCACCAGCCCTGGCAATGGTGGTTCATGAAATCATTCTATATGCTGAGGTTGCCAGCCTCAAATGCCTTGGACATCCACTAGCAATTTTCACATATTAATATTCACGTATTAGTTCACATGTTAATAATGAAAAAAAATAGAATTCAAAATGTACAACTTACGCCAATCTTTAGGCTCACAGACTGCTGGCTCAGAGAAATAAAGGCACTGGTAGAGGCCTCTTAAACTTGGTCTGGGGTGTTGTTATTTTGGTAATAAGTTCCTACTTTTGACTTGTGTTTCAGTTCCCTCAGATTCCGGTTTTCCGTGTTAAAATGGTAGAGTTTTTCCTAGGCTTTTAAGTCCTGAGAATGCTCAAACAAGGTCCGGTCTAATAAATGAAAGCTAATTTTTAGTCTTTACTCTGGCAAGGCCTGGGTGTCTTCTTGGCGCGAGTGAATTTTCACAGTTTTCTAATCTGGCTGAAGTGTCAGGTTATATTGCCTGTTTTCCCCCGCATTTGTTTGTTAGAATGTTAAGCAGCGCTCCAATCGAAAGTGATGCTGTGCCTTCATTCCGAATGTCTGCCAATCGTATCATACATGCGTGTGTTGTGGAGTAATTACTGCATGAAAACATTCGATCCTCTCTCGGCAATGTTTACAAATAACTTCTTACATCTGCTCGGACTATTACAACACTTCAGCTCAGGTGTGTCCGACTGATAAGTGCGTGTCTGTAATATGTCCACATTAGGGTAATTTGTCGCCCGGCACGCCTTGGGTAAACCCAACGCTCGGTCGCTGACCGGCCCATCTGGGTTCATGACGAATTATCACTGAGCGGAGTGTAAGATGATTTGAAAGTACCAAATATCTGCTTGATAGTAGAGAAAGAAAAGGGGCGATCACGGAAGTAATAGTACACAAAAAAATGTAACTAAATACTGCCGGAGAGGAAAATAGATCGACCCAATTATTTTGTGACAAACACCATGTACAGTACCAACGGGCTGATCACCCGTTTGCCAGTCACTTCGATTACGGAAACAACAGCAAATGGATTGATTTGCCTTTGCCCTAAAGACGCCAATAGGCGTGATGGGAAACAATGGCAAAGAAAACCTATCTGCTGTTGCCCTAAGACGCCACTAGGCGTAATGGCCACTGACTGCTTTGACGGTCGGTGGCTAAGGACGGAAGAAGAAGAAGAAGACCATGTACAGTTGATAAAGTTGATATTTAGTTGGATATAATATATGTTGATAAAGTACACCAGAACACTCCTAGGCGGGAAGACAGGCGTCTATCATCATCAGTTGACAAGATCCCTATGGTGTTGCCTGCCCCACTGTAGTGTATGGAATGTCAACTTGACCTACGCAGTGTTGTGTAGACATGGATGGAGTGTATAATGTGCGAATGATGATAAGGGTTCGTGTTGTTGACAAATGTTCTCTTCTCACACTCATGTATGACCGGAAGTCATCGACACCAACGACTGTGTACCTTTTCTAAAGTTTAATTGGACGTACACACTCGACAGCACAGATAGTGACAAATCACAGGTTGCCATAATACATCATAGTACAGTGGACAAATGGTCTTGCAATGTTACATGGGCACTCATGTAGAATAATGGTATAATGGACTGTCAATAGCCAAGCACTCAGTATCGCCCATACATATATCATCTGACGTCACTGACTGAGCACGTCAGCTTGTAAACAATATTTCAGATGACTTCTAAACCTAATCTCGTTTAGCAACGATTCTTCAACATAATGTTCAGCACATATTTTTCCATATAATAATATTGAACCGCTAACAATGGGTTCTCATGTGTAGCAGTGATCTCTGGACTGATCAAGCGATAATACGGGCATCCCTTTTCTCTTCTTGAAAGTCCTACATGTTTTGGTTCCAAGATGGCTCCACTCGTGAACTGTCACTCACGTTTGAATACAGATAATGAATCTGTTCTAAAGTTAGTCATTCATACAACATTTCGTTGCTCTGTAGATTTGGTCATGAACAATAGACTGCATTCTACAGAATATAGTGCTGCTAGGAATCGAAGTCGTTTTTCATCGAGTCAAATATATTCTCTTAAACATTCAAATCGTAATTATCGACAATGGTGGCTTCGATCGAGAGTTCATAAGAGTATCTTTGATTACCTTGGTAGAGGGAATATGAAACTGCCATTCCTTGGCAAGATGAATAAACACTGGGGTAAAGCATACACGATAGGTCTAGACGACTATCACTTTCCCCAAAACCACTGAGATCACTTTTTCAAGGCATCAAGCCGACATAGCAAAACACACACAGTCCCTATCAGGACGAAGCCAAATCACACCACTCAAGCCACACATCCGCCGAATAGCCTTTGACCTCTCTAGAGACAACAGAACATATAGTTCGACTTAGATATGTAAAGATATACAGATATAAGACAGACTTGTCCTACTCAGACAAACAATACACATAAATTCAGGCCATAGATATTCTGAAGCAAGAACAATCTATTATTACCCAAACAACGAATAAATCGCAGTAAAATGTATTTATCCGCGGAGTTCAAGGGAAGTAACTCAATAATGACTTTCCCTTAAGCACTAAAAAATTACCTATGTATAATATTGTAAGATATCAAAGACTGCACGTAACAGTCTTACCACACCTCCCGGGAAAAAAAAAAAAATGGAACATTTTTTTTTTTTTTTGAAATACATCTAGGAGCAACGTACAATAGGCTCACAACGCATGAATAATGCGCAGATGAAAATATCAGGAATACCTATAACGCCTAATATGAGGCTAAGTCGACTTATGGAGCGACTGGTGAGAATGTGTCTCATAAACTGAGAGAAATTATTTCTCTACAAGTATATTTTTCCAGGAAGGTGTCATCAAAGTATAATACAATTCTGGCAATTACACAATGCCTAAAAAATTCATATCATCACTACGTATTAGATATCTTAAATTTATGATTTATGAAGTAAAAATCATCAAAGCACAGCGGTGAATAAACATACATGAACCGCTATGTAGTGATACAATCATTATATTATTAAATTACAAATGTGTATCTATCATGATATAGAAAAGGAACTACTATAGAACTAGACATATCAAGAAGTCTAAGCCCTAATAGTTATGTGGAATCATGTGGGCATCTTGACAGAATGTCTGCCATCACATTATCTGATCCCCGAATAGCTCGCACAGAGAAATGAAAAGGTTGAAGAGCAATTGCATATCGAGTAGACCTCGAGCTCTTCAAATTCTTACTCTGTATAGCAGTAAGAGCTTTTTGGTCTGTTTCTACTATGAAATGTGCGCCTAGAAGGAATCTCTGTAGTTTGAGGATCGACCAAACCATAGCTAATAGCTCACGGTCTAAAACCGAATAATTCCTTTCTGCCGCATTAAGTTTTCTGGAAATATACATTACAGGATGCAGAGTTCCAGAGTACTCTTGCATTAGTGCCGCTCCAATCCCAGTGGATGAAGCGTCACTACGAAGAACGAATGTCTTATCTTTAGTGGGTAGCACTAAAATAGGTGGTGTTGAAAACAGTGTTTTAATCTTATCCAGAGAGCATTGGCATTCCTGAGACCAGTGGACCACATTAGGCGAACCTTTCTTTAGAAGTGTTGAGAGAGGTGCCATGATAGAGGATAGATTCTGAATGAATCTGCCATAAAATTGAATAAGACCTAACAGACTTCTCACCTGTTTTTTAGTCTTAGGGATTGAGATGTTAAGTATCTTACTAGTATTATGGTCCTCTGTCTTTAGGAAACCATGACCAACTCGGTGGCCTAGGAAAGAAATTTCGCTAAAACCAATATAGGCTTTAGAGGGTTTCGCTGTCAGGTTGTGCTCACGCAAAGTAGACAGCAATTCATCTAACCCTGAATAGTGATCTTCCCAAGTATCGCTGAAAAGACAGATGTCGTCTAGATATGCAATGACATCTGACCGATAAGATAGGATTCGGCGCATCATGCGTACGAACGTAGCTGGTGCGTTCATAAGACCGAAGGCATAAAATTCCATTGGAACAAACCTCTAGGTGTTGAAAAAGCCGTGAGAGGTTTGGCGCGTTCAGATAAAGGAACTTGCCAATATCCCTTAGACAAATCAAGTTTAGTGAAAAAATGAGATTTGGAGAGTCGAGTAAGTAGCTCTTCCAGTAAAGGCATAGGTTCGGCATCGAACTTCGTTACTTGATTCAATTTTCGATAGTCAACGCAAAGACGTATGTTATTGTCTTTTTTACGCACAATAACCATCGGCGAAGAATACGCAGAGGTGGATGGTTCGATTATTTTCAAATCTATCATCACATCCAACTCTTTCTCGACCTGTGCTTGGAAATGTATAGGTATAGGATAAGGTCTAACCCTAATAGGAGTATGGTCAGTTAGCACAATGTCATGTTGAATGACATTAGTTTGTCCAGGGATGTCAGTGAGTACATCCTGAAATGTTTGCAACATAGTTGAAACTTGTCGCTGTTCTCCTAGAGACAAATCAGGAGAGACAGTAACGTTCTTCCATGATTCACTGGAATGAAGTGGGATCATTGGAAGAGGAAGATTTACATCTGAAAAACTTGTTTCCTCATCCTGTATCACGGACAGTGATGAGTAATGACCATGTGGTACTGGAGAATTGTCCGTTGCTTGGAAAATGGGTTGCAAATAATCCGGACGTTCATGGAATTCAGTAAGCATATTGATGTGGAAGGTTTTATGCTTCCCATCAATATCGACAATATAGTCGACATCGGAAATTTTCGATATTATATCGTACGGACCTTTCCAAGAAATAAGTAATCTGTTTTCCCTACAAGGTAGTAATACAAATGCTTTGTCACCAGGACAAAGTTGTCGTAAGCATCTCTTCTTATTGGCAAATTGCCTTGCCTTCTGTTTCGCAAATTCAGAAGAAGAAGTTGCTAATTTGCATGCTTCGATAATCTTTTGTCTCAACGCGATGACATATTCGTAGGATGACTTTGTGTCATCGTCAATATTGTCAGATGTTATGAGATCGTGAAGCAACGACATAGGGCCACGCGGACGCGCGCCAAAGACGAGTTCAAAGGGAGAAAATCCCGTATGTTCATTGGGTACCTCTCTGTAAGCGAAGAGGGCCGCAGGTAAAACTCTGTCCCAGTCTTGAGGATGATCCTCAGTTATCTTCCCCAGTAAGTTTTTAAGTGTTCTATTAAGGCGTTCGACCATACCATTAGACATTGGATGGTAGATACTACTTAAAGATCTATCTATCTGCAGGGTAGACATTACTTGAGACATGGTATCTGATATTAGTTGGGTGCCATGGTCTGACAATATCTCTCCGGGGAACCCCAGACGAGAAAATATAAGCCAAAGAGCATCTGCAATATCAGCAGTAGTAATGCTCTTCAGAGGAATAGCCTCTGGCCAACGTGTGCACATATCAACACACGTCAAGATAAACTGATGTCCTCTGGCAGACTTGATCTTAAATGGACCAATAATGTCTATGGCCATTTTTTGAAACGGCCGAATAGGAATGTCCGCCGCCTGAATGGGTGCAGCATGCCGTGGACCTTTGGATTTAACTTCCTGACATACTTTACAAGATTGACAATAAATCCGTATGTCCTTGTTTACCAATGGCCAAAAGAAAGCCGCAAGGACTCTTGACTTAGTACGGGAAAAACCCATGTGTCCAGCACACTGAGAGTCGTGAGCGTGCTGCAAAATTTTAACTCTCAAATTCTTGGGAACCAGGATTTGAGAATGACTTGACGTAATGGAGTCTTGAACCATACGTACAAGTACGCCATTCTTCTTTGTAATCCACGATTTACGACTTGTGTCCTTATTCGGATCACCTTTAGTTGCAAGAATGAAGAATTTCTTCAGAGTGGGATCATCTTCTTGCTGTTTTATAAACGAGTCACGAGAAATTACCAAGGGATTATCTTGGTTATGCACTTCATTATCTTCAGTAGATGAAGTTTGAGGCACATTAAGAGCCTGAGGTCTAGTGACTACAGCGTTAGCAATCTGCATGTTTTGCCTTTCCCAAGTGGAAATTTGTTGCGGAGTACATTCCTTGACTCCATGAATGCGACCGATGATGAGGTCAGCGATCGGATTCGGAAGAAGACATGCGTGTACATCTCCTGTAAAGAAAGGAGTAGCAATCCTAATGATAGCGGTAGAGTATTTCTCTACTGTGCCGCCAAATGTTACACATTTGACTACTTGTCCAGTGGCACGGGAAGGATCTACGAGTGACTGCCTAACACCAATTGTGGTGCATCCAGAATCAAATAGCACAGAGACTGGATTGTTATTCACTAAACCCTTATGTAAGACAAGAGACCCTCTTCCATCATGCGCGACTGATGCTGGAAGAGCAGGAAGAGGATGGCCACAGCTTAAAGTAGTCACTGTGGTTGGCTCAAATAACGTTTTGCATTGGGGGCACTGAGATGCTCTCCCAAAATCAAAAGCGGCACATGCCATATTACTAGCATCATTATTATCTTTACTCTGTTTATAGGCTTCATGGGACTCTTGTTGTGCAGAGTTTGCCTGAAAATGTGGTTTATGTCTTTTGTATTGAGATCTACCTCGGTTATTATCACCTCTGTAGTTATTGTTACCTCTATTGTAACCCCTATTTGGGTTTGAGTCATAGTACCCTTGGTTACCATTATCATATTCATTATAATGAGTATCTCTGTAATTATGATCTTGTTGACTCCAAGACGGATAACCCTGATAGTTTCTATAATTACTTCCTCTACGGAAATTCCTATAATTATGACCACCCCTGTGTCGAGAGCTATCAGGTCGTCTCCAGTTCTTTGAAGAAGAACCCTGAAATGATTGGTTACCTTGGTTTTGATAACTATTATGGTTACCTTTTTTTTCAAATCTGTTTTGAGGTCCCTGAAATCTGTGTGAATAATTGGGATTGTATGGTGTTGCTGAAGCAACTGGCATACTCTCCTTAATCTTAGTGTTGCCAAAAGTCACGTCGGGGTGTGCAGTGACATATTGGGAACAATATTCTTCCATTTCTTTTAGAGATTTAGGTTTACGCTCATGTATAAATTCAAGGAAAGGTTTGTTCACACATGACATAATCTTATCTCTGAGCAACAAATCCATAAGTCCTTCATACGTTTTTTCCGTTTTGGAAAGCTCAATCCAACGATCAACTGTGAGACGTGCCTTTGCAGTGAATTCTGAGAATTCTACCCCCGTCTCAGGTACCATCGTCTTAAATAAAAGGCGATAGCCTTCCTCACTTAGCTGATATTTTTTTATCAAAGCCGCCCTAATGACATCATAATTATCCTTATCTGCTTCTCCTACAAGGCATAATCTAGTCAAAGATTCACCTTTCAAGTTTTCTGATAATTGATTAGCGTATTGTGATTTATCCACATTATGTGTACGACAAGAACGTTCAAATCTATCCAGCCAGAATGTAATATCGTCACTGGACTGATTGAACGGTGGAACCTTAACCTTGTAAGTAGAAGGTTTACCATTACCACTAGATGCCTGATTAACATTACTCATACTTGTCAATCTCAATTTCTCCAACTCAAATTCATGTTCTCTTATTGCTTTTTTCTCTTCAGCATCTAATCTTTTTTGTTCAGCCTCCCTGTCTAATCTTTTTTGTTCAGCCGCAGCTTCTCTTTCCAATTTTTTTTGTTCAGCTTCCCTGTCTAATCTTTTTTGTTCAGCTTCACTGTCTAATCTTTTTTGTTCAGCTTCACTGTCTAATCTTTTTTGTTCAGCCGCAGCTTCTCTTTCCAATTTTTTTTGTTCAGCTTCAAATCTCCTTTCCTCTACCTGCATCTGCAATTTCTTTTGTTCAGCAGCAGCCTCAGCTTCTTTTTCTAATCTTTTCTCTTCCGCCATAGCTTTTCTTTCTTCTGCAGCTAATCTTTTCTCTTCTGCAGCTAATGCTTTGTCATATTGAGCAACTGCCCATTGTTCTAATTGTTGACCAGTCTTATCAAGAGCTTTCCCTTGAGTAATGAAATAATCTAGAGTAGACATGATGCCTAACAATAATACTAATCACCTGAATCAATAATAATACCCCAAGTTCTCAATGACCTGATTAATCAGTATACTATCCCAATATCTGTGGGTCACAAGCCTTTAATAAGGTCTTGTATAATAGTAATAATAATCAGGTACTGGTCTATACCATAATCCAAGTGCAGTGCACAGGCAATTGTGTCTTATGAAATATACCCATATAAAACATATGTCAACCAACAGAATACATAAAGTACAAATAGGACTGACAATACAAGAACGTTTGCAGAAATCAAAATAAATCAAATAGGGAAATCAATGAAGATAATCACTGAATCTGCAAAGAATAACAACACAAATGACGTCACAATATATGAATATAAATTATGAATAGAACTGAAAGATAGAAAAGGTTAGACCAACAAATTACAACCAAATCAAAACAAAACTAAAGAACAAAGAAATATTACAAAAATAACAATAATTACAGACTTCACAGCTAACACAAAAGCAACAGTTGTCGCAGCAAATTTTCAATCAAGAAAATTGCACCTATAGAAAACGCCCACAACGGACCCTCTATGACGTGGGATACTCTGTTGTGAGGACGCCGCCCAACCTTAAACACAACCCGCTGACATAGAAACTAACATACTATACAAACAAATAACATGTAAACATAAATATATATAAATTATGTGTATGATAGTATGTGTTGCAAAATAGGCTCAGTCTTACAGTAATGGCAAAGTTATTTTTCATGAAAACAAACAAACTGCCACTTTATTCAATTAAACATTCTGGCCTTAAATATTAAAGTTCATATATGGCAAACAAGAAGATCCATCGATGAAACCAGGACTTCTTAGTTCACAAATACTGTCTTTCTGTTAACACTGACAAGAATTGATCCAACTGTACTGTGAAACTCTATAATGTCTAATGTAAAAAATGTCAACAACGCTGACCTACATACTGCATTCACTTGACAGGTCTGTCATGAAATATTCTAATCCACATATATAAATTATTAGGTAAATATGAAGCCTAACAAATAAAATTAATAAAGAGAAGAGCAATGGTAAAATGACAGTGCTGTCCCAAAGAATGTACTCGAAATCCCCCTTGTTTTCTGCTTCGTCTGCAAATTGTAACGCTTTCACGTTGATAGTAAAGCTTACTGTATTATTACCCGCCTTCTTCAATGAAACGTGTGCTGTATTTCTTGGAAAAGCATTGAGACGTACTGCGTAATGACCTAAATTAACCCTAACATTAATTATACTGCGTTACCAAAACGAACGAACAGATGGACTAAAGGGATAAAAAGAGAAGGGAGAGGCAGAAAGCCGAACACTAAACCCGCTTCGCGCGATACACAATTACTACCATCACGCGTGTAAGTCTACATGCACTAATTTTTTTTTCAGACGGACAGTGATAAAATACACTACCCTTTCCCAGAGTTAGGTTTATAAATCATAACAGACTCTTATTAGAAAAGACAACATTATATGGGTTTACGTTTGAACACATAACAGTACCCAGACAGCACATCTTCTAAACAGGAGATAGAAGAAATTGCATATTTTGAACGCAGCCACGTAGCTCCTTTAAATTAGTATTTTTGGGTTCCTTAGGGTTTGCTGACAAATAATATGTAAAACGTTACGCAAATAGTCCAGGAATTAATAAATTATACCCAAAATAAAATATTGGGGGTGCCTGACAGCATAAAATCATTTCTGCTCATAAAATTTTTTTTATAACGTGTTTGAAAAAAACCTTACGTTACATAAATAGCCTACCATGTAAACTCCAAATTGATTGGAGCGCAACAAATGAAAGCCTAACCACGATTGGTCGGGCTATAAATACTATCTTGGTTGTTGGGGGAGACGGGAAAAGATAACATTTTTTCAAACACTTGTCGAAACGTGGCTCATTGGCCAGTCTCGCTGATATACACACTTGGGAGCGTTAGTTCGAGACCACTAATTCAAATAAGCTTGATAAAGCGACAGTACGTTGAAGCCAGCTCACATTTTTTGCTAAAATAAAAGCCTGGAACATAGGCAGAACGGAATTTGTGCCAGTTTGTGCCAGAATTCATTGCTAATCAACGTATCTGTGTTTATTTCCATGAAATTGTGGGACAGTGGTCTTGATGGTAGTGAGCAGCACCTGGTCAGAGATTTGCTGAATCCAGAGTCGGACAGCATACTCCTTGGTCTTTTTAGCTATCAGTGAGGTGTCTCCTGAGCCCAGAGGAGAATTCGAGCAGAGGAGTCCTTTCCTGCCGCCATCACTAAAGATAAGCAGAGTTGGCCAGCTGAGCTCAACATTATGTCCCCTCATCTTGAACTGATTTTTTTAAAAATTAACATTAAGAGGGGAATTTACTTGTCTTAAAATCAGGAACTGTGAACATCTACAATAATGGTCCCTAAAGACAAACTATTGAAGTCATGATGACAAATACCAACAGAGCTTGAACAAAACAAAACCAGTATTACCTCATTTTACCACTACACAATTGACACACATAGAACATTGGTAATAATATATGTCACTACAATATTCATATTAAATACATTCTGTACATAACTTGTAATTTAAATTGATTGTGATTCCTGGTTCCCTTGTAGTTGAATCAGGACACATATTCATTCATGCCAGTAATGAATACATATTGTTATTTGAAACGTTACTAGTGACTTCTTTAAGATATTCTCATAGAGTGTTATATGTATGTGAGTGTCACAGTGTTGTTAAGAGTAGTGGATTAAATTAAATTGTTTATCTGTCTGTTGTTGTGACTTACACTTCACCATACACATACCCTAGACACATAACGTAGCATCACACTATTCCAGAATAATTCTGACTGAGATATATAGATATGTGGTAGCAAGTAAGGTTATATATATAATATACTACTCTTATTAGATATATATATATATACCTTCACAGCTGATCTCAGTCAGTACACTAAGTCCCTTATAAGTATTTATAACTTCCCACTTCACCACATATATTGGGGTCTCGCTCTTGGGATTTTGAATCTTTAACTATTAAAAATATTGGGGATAATTCACTTCAGGGAATATAAGAATTAAAAGGTATCCTTGGGTGGAATTAAATAAGGTTGAGCTCACGGTGCCTGTGTTGTCCATTAGAGATTGAATTGTTGGTTAGACATTGTATTAAGTTACCTGATAGACAATGGCGGACCTGGCCAAATTTCGATCTGCTGCGGTTCAGACTGCAAAAGAGTTAGGATTAGATGGGCAAGTTATGGTTGCCTATGTTACTACGGAATGTGACAAATTTATTGAACGCGAAGAAAGAAGGTTTGAAGCCGAAAGAAGGTTAGAGGCTGAAAGGGAAATTAAGAGGTTGCAGATTGAGGCTGAGGCTAAGAAATTGGAAGCAGAAAGAGAAGACAAAAGATTAGCAGCAGAAGAGAAGAAATTAGCTGCAGAAAGGGAAGCCGAGGAAAGAAGACAAGCTGCAGAAGAAAGAAGATTGACTGCAGAGAGGGAAGCAGAAAAGGAGGAGAAAAGATTACAAAGGGAACATGAATTACGACTAAGGGAGTTTGAGTTTCAAGGCCATGCTCCTGAAAATGGTGCCAGTCCCTTTGCCTCTGATGCTACGGTTACTCAAGGAGCCTCAATCTCAGCTATGAATTTTCATTTAGATCATTTTGTTGAGAAAGACGATGATATTGAGAGCTATATAAATAGGTACGAACTATTAGCTACCACGTATGGGTTAGAGAGAGAAAGGTGGAGCTTAAAGTTATCTCAGGGACTTCGTGGGGCAGCTTATGAAGTTTTTGCAAAAATGAGCAGAGGTGATCAGGAAAATTATGACATGCTAAAGCAGGCTCTTTTGTTAAGGTATGAAAAGAATGCAGAGTTTTACAGGAAAAAATTTAGGAATGCTAAACTACTGTCAGGTGAAACCTATCACCAGTTCTCTGCACGAATAGAGACATACTTGGAGAAATGGACTTCTCTGGGGAAAACCCAAGATCTTAAGGAAATGGTCCTTATAGAGCAACTAAGAGAGTCCATGGCTCCAGACCTGAGAAAGTTTCTCATGGAACAAGGTGCAGAGAGGCTGGGTGAGTTGCTAAATGTTGCTGAAAGGTATCAAGCAGCTCAAGCAGAGGTAACAGGTAATAAAAAGAAACAGGTGGACAACTTTAGGGCACCACAGAACTTTAATAAATTTGATCCTAGGGATCAAAATAAAGGTAAGCACCAATTTGATAGGCCACGGTATGACAATAAAAATAAATTCCCACAATTCGATGAAAGGAAATATGATGAAAGAAAATCTTTCAACCAAGGAAAAAGGTGGTGTAAAAATTGTCAGATGGACAATCATGACACTGACCGTTGCAGAAGGAAACCTGTGTATATGGCAACCCTTCAGGTCAGGTCGACCTCAAGACAGGAGGAGGATATTATGTTAGATACCACTCCAGAAGAGATGAGGAAGGCACAGGCTGGGGATAAAACACTCAAGCCTTGTTTCAGAAAATTGTCAACTTGTCATACAACTCCAGGCAAGGGAGATTTTTATATGAAAAACAAGTTGATGTATAGGAAGACTGGAGCTAGATCCAATGGTCACGGACAGCTGGTTCTTCCAAAGAGATATAGGACAGAATTAATAAGGAGCCTACATGTGAAACCAGATGGGGACCATGAGAAGATAGGTACCATCATTCAAAAGGTGGCTCACAATTATTATTGGCCCAAAGCAAGATGGGACATTGAGAATTTTGTAGAAAGGTGTAGCATAGCACATGAGGGAACACCCACAAGTGGGAACATGGATCAGGACCTGGACTCGCCACGGGGCAAAATTAGGCCTGATAATAAAAAGAGAAATAAATTTGATAAAGTGGACCAAATGAAATGGGAAGCCCCTTTTCACGGACAAGCTTCACTTAACTGTTTTACAATGGCCACTATGCGGAGAGTGCAAAAGGATGTCTTACCCCAGGATAAGCCGACAATCCCTCAATCGGACTTAAACAAACTGGAGGAAGAGGATGTAGGGAGGAAATCTCTCATCAAGAATTTTAAGTGGGGAGAAAGCCCCAAAAGAAAAATTGGTAGCGGTCGTTTTGTGAATGATAATTCTGGGAGGAAAAATCATCACTATAAAGCTTCGAGTGGAAGAGACCATACCGGTGCATGGACAAATAGGTCCACACAATAAAAGGTCCACTTGAAGTTATGTTAAGAACGTGGACTGATGAAAAGGCAGAGGAAAACATTACATCTTCATACCAGTATGTGAATGAGCTGACCACTCGGTTAAAAACTGGCTGGAAACTTGCCAATGAAAATTTGAAACAAGCCAGGAAGAAACATGCTGCCTATTATAACAGGAAGGCGAAAGACAGAAATTTGGCTGTGGGAGAGAAGGTACTGCTTCTTTTGCCCGGGAGTCAGAATAAGTTACAAATTGGATGGCAGGGTCCATATACAGTTCTAGAGAAGGTGTCTAGAACAAATTATAAGATAGATAAGAAGGGGAAAGAAAAAATCTATCATGTGAATCTCCTGCAGAAATATTTGGAAAGAGAACATCAGGAAGAGACACACTTGTTGACCTTGTCCATCGCCATGGAGATGAAAAAGGAACCACTTTCATCATTTGAATATCCATTACACCCCTGTGAGACAGCAGCACAGGTGAAAATCAGTACACATTTAACGAAAACTCAGAAAGAGAGAGTGCAACAGGTTCTAAATAATCATGCAGAGGTGTTAACAGACCGACCAGGGCATACAAACCTATTGGAATATGATATGAAATTAATAGACTCCACACCTGTCTGTATGAAACCATATTCGATTCCGTTTGCTAAGGAAAAAGCTTTGAAGGAAGAGATAGACTATCTGTTGAAGGAAGGAATTATTTCGCACAGTGAGTCTTCGTATAGTTCCGGTGTTGTACTTTTAAGGAAGCCCTCTGGAGAACATAGACTCTGTATAGATTACAGGAGACTGAATGCTATTACAGAAGGACAGGTGGATCCATTGCCGGATACAAATCAGCTGTTTGCCAGACTAAATAAAGCTAAATATTTCTCAAAAGTGGATCTGAGTAAAGGATACTATCAGATTCCAGTAAAACCTGAGGTTAGACCATACCTAGCTTTTAGTACCTCAGAAGGACACTATGAGTTTAATAGATTGCCATTTGGATTGAAGAATGCGCCTAGTGTCTTCTCTAGAATGATGAGAAAATTATTGGATCCTCTGAATAATCCCTGTATAACAAATTTTATGGATGATATCCTTATAGCAACAGAAACATTTGAGGAACACATTGACTCTCTGAACATGCTGTTTGATCGACTTAGGGAGGCAAATTTAACAGCCCGACCAACCAAATGTTGCGTTGGATGTAAAGAATTGGAATTTTTGGGACACACAGTTTATCAGGGAAACATGACTCCTGACCCAAAGAATTTAGAGAAACTACAGAAAGCCCCGAGACCACAAACCAAGAAGGACGTGAGATCCTTTGTCTCATTATGTGGTTTCTACCAGAAGTATATCAAAAACTTTAATTCCATATGTGCACCTTTAACGGAATTGACACGTAAAGGACTTCCAGATCGCATTACATGGACACCACAATGTGAAATGACTTACCAAGAATTGAAGGAAAAGCTCACAAGTAAACCCATTTTGAAATTACCTGACTTAAGTCAAGAATTCATAGTAAGGACGGATGCAAGTAATATTGGGCTAGGTGCAACTTTACTACAGAAATCAGATGCATTGGATGGGGAATTAAGCCCAGTGGCATATGCTAGCAGAAAGTTGAATAAAGCTGAAATCAACTACTCAACTAGCGAAAAAGAATGTCTTGCAGTAATATGGGCAATAAAGAAATTCAATATTTATCTATATGGGAAGGCATTTAAGTTGCAAACTGACCACAAACCTTTATCGTTTTTAGCACAGGCTAAGCATGAGAACTCTAGGTTACTCCGATGGTCTTTGCTTCTGGCTCCATATAATTTTAGCATTGAATATATATCTGGAAAAACAGATCTGGGAGCGGATTTTTTAAGCCGCCATCCGTGTGATGAGAATCACCGTAAACCCCAGAAATAATAATAAATTTCTCTATGTGTATATAGAATAAAGGACTGACATATAATGTCTGTTTTAAGAGGGGAAGTGTCATGAAATATTCTAATCCACATATATAAATTATTAGGTAAATATGAAGCCTAACAAATAAAATTAATAAAGAGAAGAGCAATGGTAAAATGACAGTGCTGTCCCAAAGAATGTACTCGAAATCCCCCTTGTTTTCTGCTTCGTCTGCAAATTGTAACGCTTTCACGTTGATAGTAAAGCTTACTGTATTATTACCCGCCTTCTTCAATGAAACGTGTGCTGTATTTCTTGGAAAAGCATTGAGACGTACTGCGTAATGACCTAAATTAACCCTAACATTAATTATACTGCGTTACCAAAACGAACGAACAGATGGACTAAAGGGATAAAAAGAGAAGGGAGAGGCAGAAAGCCGAACACTAAACCCGCTTCGCGCGATACACAATTACTACCATCACGCGTGTAAGTCTACATGCACTAATTTTTTTTCAGACGGACAGTGATAAAATACACTACCCTTTCCCAGAGTTAGGTTTATAAATCATAACAGACTCTTATTAGAAAAGACAACATTATATGGGTTTACGTTTGAACACATAACAGTACCCAGACAGCACATCTTCTAAACAGGAGATAGAAGAAATTGCATATTTTGAACGCAGCCACGTAGCTCCTTTAAATTAGTATTTTTGGGTTCCTTAGGGTTTGCTGACAAATAATATGTAAAACGTTACGCAAATAGTCCAGGAATTAATAAATTATACCCAAAATAAAATATTGGGGGTGCCTGACAGCATAAAATCATTTCTGCTCATAAAATTTTTTTTTATAACGTGTTTGAAAAAACCTTACGTTACATAAATAGCCTACCATGTAAACTCCAAATTGATTGGAGCGCAACAAATGAAAGCCTAACCACGATTGGTCGGGCTATAAATACTATCTTGGTTGTTGGGGGAGACGGGAAAAGATAACATTTTTTCAAACACTTGTCGAAACGTGGCTCATTGGCCAGTCTCGCTGATATACACACTTGGGAGCGTTAGTTCGAGACCACTAATTCAAATAAGCTTGATAAAGCGACAGTACGTTGAAGCCAGCTCACATTTTTGCTAAAATAAAAGCCTGGAACATAGGCAGAACGGAATTTGTGCCAGTTTGTGCCAGAATTCATTGCTAATCAACGTATCTGTGTTTATTTCCATGAAATTGTGGGACAGTGGTCTTGATGGTAGTGAGCAGCACCTGGTCAGAGATTTGCTGAATCCAGAGTCGGACAGCATACTCCTTGGTCTTTTTTAGCTATCAGTGAGGTGTCTCCTGAGCCCAGAGGAGAATTCGAGCAGAGGAGTCCTTTCCTGCCGCCATCACTAAAGATAAGCAGAGTTGGCCAGCTGAGCTCAACATTATGTCCCCTCATCTTGAACTGATTTTTTTAAAAATTAACATTAAGAGGGGAATTTACTTGTCTTAAAATCAGGAACTGTGAACATCTACAATAATGGTCCCTAAAGACAAACTATTGAAGTCATGATGACAAATACCAACAGAGCTTGAACAAAACAAAACCAGTATTACCTCATTTTACCACTACACAATTGACACACATAGAACATTGGTAATAATATATGTCACTACAATATTCATATTAAATACATTCTGTACATAACTTGTAATTTAAATTGATTGTGATTCCTGGTTCCCTTGTAGTTGAATCAGGACACATATTCATTCATGCCAGTAATGAATACATATTGTTATTTGAAACGTTACTAGTGACTTCTTTAAGATATTCTCATAGAGTGTTATATGTATGTGAGTGTCACAGTGTTGTTAAGAGTAGTGGATTAAATTAAATTGTTTATCTGTCTGTTGTTGTGACTTACACTTCACCATACACATACCCTAGACACATAACGTAGCATCACACTATTCCAGAATAATTCTGACTGAGATATATAGATATGTGGTAGCAAGTAAGGTTATATATAGAATATACTACTCTTATTAGATATATATATATACCTTCACAGCTGATCTCAGTCAGTACACTAAGTCCCTTATAAGTATTTATAACTTCCCACTTCACCACAAGGTCACGTGACGAAGCGTTGACAAAGAGCAAACCAATACTGCAAGTGTGTCGTATCAGCCACAGGAAACGGTCTGGTATCGGTAATCTGTTGACTTCTGAATTTCTGCGAGGTCAAACCCAGAAAGCTGGTCCACCAGTTGATAAAGTTGATATTTAGTTGGATATAATATATGTTGATAAAGTACACCAGAACACTCCTAGGCGGGAAGACAGGCGTCTATCATCATCAGTTGACAAGATCCCTATGGTGTTGCCTGCCCCACTGTAGTGTATTGAATGTCAACTTGACCTACGCAGTGTTGTGTAGACATGGATGGAGTGTATAATGTGCGAATGATGATAAGGGTTCGTGTTGTTGACAAATGTTCTCTTCTCACACTCATGTATGACCGGAAGTCATCGACACCAACGACTGTGTACCTTTTCTAAAGTTTAATTGGACGTACACACTCGACAGCACAGATAGTGACAAATCACAGGTTGCCATAATACATCATAGTACAGTGGACAAATGGTCTTGCAATGTTACATGGGCACTCATGTAGAATAATGGTATAATGGACTGTCAATAGCCAAGCACTCAGTATCGCCCATACATATATCATCTGACGTCACTGACTGAGCACGTCAGCTTGTAAACAATATTTCAGATGACTTCTAAACCTAATCTCGTTTAGCAACGATTCTTCAACATAATGTTCAGCACATATTTTTCCATATAATAATATTGAACCGCTAACAATGGGTTCTCATGTGTAGCAGTGATCTCTGGACTGATCAAGCGATAATACGGGCATCCCTTTTCTCTTCTTGAAAGTCCTACATGTTTTGGTTCCAAGATGGCTCCACTCGTGAACTGTCACTCACGTTTGAATACAGATAATGAATCTGTTCTAAAGTTAGTCATTCATACAACATTTCGTTGCTCTGTAGATTTGGTCATGAACAATAGACTGCATTCTACAGAATATAGTGCTGCTAGGAATCGAAGTCGTTTTTCATCGAGTCAAATATATTCTCTTAAACATTCAAATCGTAATTATCGACAATGGTGGCTTCGATCGAGAGTTCATAAGAGTATCTTTGATTACCTTGGTAGAGGGAATATGAAACTGCCATTCCTTGGCAAGATGAATAAACACTGGGGTAAAGCATACACGATAGGTCTAGACGACTATCACTTTCCCCAAAACCACTGAGATCACAGAACATATAGTTCGACTTAGATATGTAAAGACATACAGATATAAGACAGACTTGTCCTACTCAGACAAACAATACACATAAATTCAGGCCATAGATATTCTGAAGCAAGAACAATCTATTATTACCCAAACAACGAATAAATCGCAGTAAAAATGTATTTATCCGCGGAGTTCAAGGGAAGTAACTCAATAATGACTTTCCCTTAAGCACTAAAAAATTACCTATGTATAATATTGTAAGATATCAAAGACTGCACGTAACAACAGTGCTTTAAATATTAATGTTGATAGCAGCGATAACAATAGTAGTGATGATGCAAGCAGGAATGACAGTAAAGACATTGCAAGTCAGATTAAAGTTTTATTACACTGGTTACCCTGAAAAGCCCGTCTGAATTCAAAGAGCTGTTTTAAAGTGCATCACAGCACACATGATCCTTCAACTAATACACACTAAAGACTATGAGGTGCTGTAAATAAGCTATAGATATTGTCGTTTTTTCACATGTGTATTGTTCTCAAAATTTTTGCGATGTTTTTCCAAGTGGAGTGTACATGTGATTATGACTGTGACTACATATACATATATGTTATCTGTTTAAAGGAAGCGAGCGCATTTCAAACAATCAAGATCAACATAGCAAGAGCTACGTCTTCAAAGGTAAGCTTTTAATCACATGGGAATATATGCGAGAGAAAAGCACTATTTAGTGGAAAAAAGAAGAATATTGATTTGATTTGTAGCCACACATGTACGTCCCTATTGTAGATCCTGCGGGTCTCTGAAAAGGCAAAGTAAGAATAGAACTATTCTACCTTAGGCTTGTTGTTAAAGGCAACAATATTATGAGGTTGCGCATTGTGCTACATTTTGGAAAGAGAATCGCAATGGAAGCTGACGAGGCATTATGGAGTTCCCTTTAAGTCATTAACCTAATAAAGACATTATATGAAGTCAAGACATCTAGAATTCTCAATGAAGGACAATTTTGCTGAGACCTTTGAGATAAGAACTGGAGTGTGACAGTGATGCCGCTTGTCACCATGTCTACTGTTACTGGCTGTTGACTGGATTATGAAAACAACATCAAAAACAACTCTGAAAGTGCAACTTGACAATCTGGATTTGGAGACATCCCAGCTCTTCTGTCCCATAACTGTAATCAGATGCAAGACCAAATGAATTTACTCGATGACAAGTTATAATAATTGGGTCTGAAAATATGCAGGCACATGACAACGTTTATGAGAATAAGTGCATCCAAAGGTAGCAAGATTGCAGATGAAACCTACATAATGTGGAATGATACATAAATCGTGGCAGCAGCATAGACACAGTTGGAACACAAGATAACGATATCAATATAAGTATACAAAAGGCAAGAACTTTCACTGCATTGATATATTTATGGAAATTTAAAAAAAAAACTCAGGTCCAACTTAAGCATAAGAATTGTCGACTCTAATGTTAAGCCCCGCCCTATTGTACATCTCTGAAATGAAGAACAATGAAAGTGACAAACCAGAAAGATACAGACTTTCGTAAATGGACACTTGCGCCAAATAGACGGACTGAAACGGTAAAACAAGGCCACTATTATAGAAATGGTGGAAAGAAACTTTAAAACAAGGCCACTATTATAGAAATGGTGGAAAGAAACGGTAAAAGAAGGCCACTATTATAGAAATGGTGGAAAGAAACGGTAAAAGAAGGCCATTATTATAGAAATGGTGGAAAGAAACTGTAAAACAAGATGTGAGAAGAAGACTGACTTTAGATAGGACCTACAACTAAACAACAACAAAAACTAATTGATAGATTTACAAGGCAGTCCCTGTTCTAGAATCTTCTTCTTCTACTCCGTAGACTCTCAGACGTCAGCTTGAATATGTTCAAAGACAGCAGTGGCCAGCTTGAGGCTATTTCTATCTCTATATAGCTGTTCCAGAAATATTGGTGATGGCCACATGTGCTTTCTTTCTTCCTCATATGTTGGTCATCTTTGAAGCAGATGTTCAGCAGTCATTTTATCATCAGTGCCACATCGGTAGTTCCTATCTTTAGCTTGTTCTAGAATCTGATGGTAATAGAAATAGAGGAAGACTGACAACACACGGAGAAAAGAATTAGACACAGACATGAAGGCAGTTAGACCGACACGGAAATCGCTTTGAACGGATGGCACAGGACAGGAGTATCTGGTGAGTGTGTCTTGAAGTTGAAGGACCTGTGATTTACAGGAAACTGACAGATAATTAATCTTCTTCTTCTTCTTTGATCCTTAGCCGCCGACCGTCAAAGCAGTCAGTGGCCATTACGCCTGGTGGCGTCTTGTAGGGCAACAACAAATTGATTCCACTTTGCTCGGTCGGCGGCCATCCTTCGTACAGTGCCCCAACTCTGGTTCCAAAAACCAATTCTGGTTTCGTGTTTTGCGGTCGGGGCATCCGTTTTCATGCCAGTAACTTCCTTTCGGCTTTCACCACTGTCAGTCATACGAGCCTGAGACTCCGGATGTCCGTCCCGCAGCAAAGTTTTTCCATTTATTGTGTTTCCGTAACATGTGCGATTTTTTTACATAGACAGGGGTGTCGGCCCTGTGCTAAAACCCCCAACCTGGAGGACCAGAGTACCAGCTTTTGTCTGACCCCTACCCACGCAGACCAGTCCAGCTTGGTTGAACCTACCAGGAGTAAATCTCCCACTGGCATAGCTCTGGGGATTGTCAGGGTACACAAGCTGCCATACCACTACAAGGTATAGGTACCATTGATGGCAGAGATAATTAATAAATTACCTTTTATTGTACCATACAGCGAGTTCATTCAAAACTGCTTTTATTTTCTTTTGTTAATGCTGAGGCGGGCAATTCATCACGCTAAACATATTGCTATAGAAAACCACCACTATAAGGGCACATTATCCAGCTACCTGGAAGGATAAGGCTGTCGATTACACCACGTGTCGATGCTCCCTACGCCATCACCTCAGACTGGGCGAAAAGAAGCTCTCACAACAAGCAGAGGTGAAAAGAAGCTCTCACAACAAGCAGAGGTGAAAAGAAGCTCTCACAACAAGCAGAGGTGAAAAGAAGCTATCACAATAAGCAGAGGTGAAAAGAAGCTCTCACAACAAGCAGAGGTGAAAAGAAGCTCTTACAACAAGCAGAGGTGAAAAGAAGCTATCACAACAAGCAGAGGTGAAAAGAAGCTCTCACAACAAGCAGAGGTGAAAAGAAGCTCTCACAACAAGCAGAGGTGAAAAGAAGCTCTCACAACAAGCAGAGGTGAAAAGAAGCTCTCACAACAAGCAGAGGCGAAAAGAAGCTTTCACAATAAGCAAAGAAGCTTTCACAACAAGCAGAGGTGAAAAGAAGCTCTCACAACAAGCAGAGGTGAAAAGAAGCTCTCACAACAAGCAGAGGCGAAAAGAAGCTCTCACAACAAGCAAAGAAGCTCTCACAACAAGCAGAGGTGAAAAGAAGCTCTCACAACAAGCAGAGGTGAAAAGAAGCTCTCACAACAAGCAGAGGTGAAAAGAAACTCTCACAACAAGCAGAGGTGAAAAGAAGCTCTCACAACTAGCAGAGGTGAAAAGAAGCTCTCACAACAAGCAGAGATGAAAAGAAGCTCTCACAACAAGCAGAGGTGAAAAGAAGCTCTCACAACAAGCAGAGGCGAAAAGAAGCTCTCACAACAAGCAAAGAAGCTCTCACAACAAGCAGAGATGAAAAGAAGCTCTCACAACAAGCAGAGGCGAAAAGAAGCTCTCACAACAAGCAGAGGCGAAAAAAAGCTCTCACAACAAGCAAAGAAGCTCTCACAACAAGCAGAGGTGAAAGAAGCTCTCACAACAAGCAGCGGTGAAAAGAAGCTCTCAAAACAAGCAGAGGTGAAAAGAAGCTCTCACAACAAGAAGAGGTGAAAAGAAGCTCTCACAACAAGCAAAGATGAAAAGAAGCTCTCAACAAGCAGAGGTGAAAAGAAGCTCTCACAACAAGCAAAGAAGCTCTCACAACAAGCAGAGGTGAAAAGAAGCTCTCACAACAAGCAGAGGTGAAAAGAAGCTCTCACAACAAGCAGAGGCGAAAAAAGCTCTCACAACAAGCAGAGGTGAAAAGAAGCTCTCACAACAAGCAGAGGCGAAAAGAAGCTCTCACAACAAGCAAAGAAGCTCTCACAACAAACAGAGGTGAAAAGAAGCTCTCACAACAAGCAGAGGCGAAGAGAAGCTCTCACAACAAGCAGAGGCGAAGAGAAACTCTCACAACAAGCAAAGAAGCTCTCACAACAAGCAGAGGTGAAAAGAAGCTCTCACAACAAGCAGAGGTGAAAAGAAGCTCTCACAACAAGCAGAGGTGAAAAGAAGCTCTCACAACAAGCAGAGGTGAAAAGAAGCTCTCACAACAAGCAGAGGTGAAAAGAAGCTCTCACAACAAGCAGAGGTGAAAAGAAGCTCTCACAACAAGCAGAGGTGAAAAGAACAATGACGAAAGGGACACCAGAAAAAAGAAGCAGTTGAGGGCTATCACCTCAGGGGCGTATTCCCATAGTCAGTCAAGACTAAAGGGGCTACTACTATAAGGGCACATAATTGCTTTGGTACACGCTTCCTACAAGGAGACCATCTTTCAGTGGTGGCTCCATGCTCCTAAAAAAAGGTTGAAAATGGAATGCTGTTGACAATGAGATACACACTCATGCCCCATTTAACCCTGTATTCATGTATAGTTCATAGATTAAGTTTATCTTAACCATAGGAACTTGGAATGTCAGGACCTAAGTCAGGTTGGAAAGTTAGATAACATTAAGAGGAAAATGGAAAAAAAAGTAAAATTATTATGACTGTGTGAAATGTGATATGCGGGAACGTGTGAAATAAATTATAACAACTACAAAATAGCCTATTAGAAGGCAATAAACATGAAAAAGGAATAGACACAATTTTAGATGCAGAAAGAGCAAGAACATTAAAGGGATTTGGGAGCAATATAAGAATATGGAGTCGCATTAGTTAAATTGGTAGGGCGACCATTAGATATCAGTTTTATACAAATACTGGTAAGTAACCCGTCAAAATTGATGGGTTTATAGTGTGCTCTTTCTGATACATGTACTGATGGCGGCGGCTGTTCCTACTTTGTTAGTTTTTTTTAAATTTACACAAGTCACCTTCGTTAGATCTTTGTAGTAAACATTATCTGGATGCATTGGATATCAAGCCATCGGGCAACAATGGGAAATACTTAAGGGGTCAGTACATCCAGCATCAAAATAAATCATACCAGCAATAAAGAGAACTGCAAAAAAAAAATGAAATGGATGACAGAAACAATTGTACAAGTGATGGGTGCAAAATGGAAGAAGAAGCATGAAGAAGAAATAGTGAACAAATGTGCAATAGCAAAAGAAATGTGGCTAAACCAGAAGCGCAGAGAGCTTGAAGTGTAGCACAGAAAAGACACACACATTTATACAAACCTAAACATGAGTTAACAGATACAACGGCACAAATAGCCACTCGCTGCTTGTAATCATAGACAGAACTTTATTAATGCATCAAGAGAACATAACAAAAAGATGGACAGAATACATTAAGGAACTCCGTGATGATGACAGATCAGAATTAAATATCCAAGGGCAAAACTAGGAGAAACCACTAATACTTGTGTCAGAAGTTGAGGATGTCATGCACCACACGAAGAAAGTCAAAGTGCCTGAGCCAGATAATGTAACGGTAGAGGACATTGAGACTGTATGAGAATTCGGAGCAGGCGTGATAACAGTATTATTGAATAACATCTACAACATTGGTGACGTAACCGATGATCTACTAAAATCCATATTCAGAGCTTTGCAAAATTTACCTGGAGAGTGCAAAGAACACATGACAATTAGCCTCACGAGTCATGTGACCAAAATATTATTAAAAAATTATCATGAGAAGAGTGAGAAATTGACTAAAATCAGAAATTGGTGATGTACAGTGTGGACTCGTAGAAGCTATAGGCACACACAATGCCATATATAATATGAGAACATTAATAGAAAGAGCCATTGAAGTAAAAAAAAAATGTATACTTGTGATTTATAGACTACAATAAAGCGTGTGACAAAGGGAAACATGAGGCAATTATCAAAATGTTAGAAGGCATAAACATCGATGGTAAATACATGAGAATAATAATGTACATGTACTGGAAATAGCAGCATCAATACAAATTTAGCAGACCAATAGGTACGTTTCAGTCGGTTAAAAGGTGTCTTCTGCCATCAATGGTACCTATAATTTGTAGCGGTATGGCAGTTTGCGTACCCTGACAATCCCCAGAGCTATGCCAGTGGGAGTTTTACTCCTGGTAGGTTCAACCAAGCTGGACTGGTCTGTGTGGGTAGGAATCAGACAAAAGCTGGTACCCTGGTCCTCCAGGTTAGGGGTTTTAGCATAGGGCTGACACCCCTGTCTATGTAAAAAAAAAAAAAACAATGAAGTTACGGAAACAACAATAAATGAACAAACTTTGCTGCGGGATGGACATTCGGAGTCTGTGGCTCGTATGACTGTCAGTGGTGAAAGCCGAAAGGAAGCCACTGACATGAAAACGGATGTCCTGACCGCAAAACAGGATACAAGAATAGGGTTTTGGAATGTCAGGACAATGAACGAGACAGGTACACTAAGACAGGTCACGGCAGAAATGAGAAACTATAGGTTACACATGCTAGAGATAAGTGAGAGCAGATGGACAGGGGCAGGAAAAGTTAAAACAGCAACAGGAGAAACAGTACTTTACTCTGGAAGAGAGGATGGACAGCACAATGAAGGCGTAGCCATTATTCTACAGAAAGGGATAGAAAGGACATTACTGGAATGGAAACCCATCAACAACAGACTGATAAGATTAAGATTGAGAGGGAGATTCACCAACACTACAATAATACAATGCTACGCACCAACGAATGATAGCGATGAGGAGGTCAAGGATGAATTCTATCAACAATTGCAGAAAGAAATGGAAGACACACCTAGATATGATCTTGTTAAAGTACAGTAATGGGAGACATCAATGCGAAAGTTGGTACACACAATACATATAATGAAAGAACAATGGGGAAATGCGGGAGCGGAACAAATAACGAAAATGGGGATAAACTAATAAGTTTCTGTAGCATTAACAACCTGGTCATTGGAGGAACACTTTTCCCACATAAAGAAATTCACAAATTAACATGGGAATCACCAAATGGTCGGGACAGAAACCAGATAGACCACATCATGGTTAACGGTAGATATAGACATGCATTACAAGATGTGAAGGTAAGAAGAGGTGCAGATGTGGGAAGTGATCATCATTTAGTAGTAGCAAAACTGAAAGTGAAACTAAGAAGGGCTAGACCAACTGTAACTACACAGAAAAGGTTTGACATCAGCAAATTGAAGGACCCCCTTACCAGAAAAGCTTTTGCGGCCGACATTAAGAAACGATATCAATTTGCCAAAAGCCAGGAAAAGACATTGACTGATGATATAGACCAGAATTTCAACACCATTTCAACAATATATAAGGAAAGCAGCAAATCATGCTTGGGATTCCAGGAAAGGAAGAAGCAAGACTGGATAAAACCAGAAACACTAAACACCATAAAGATGAGAAAGGAAATGAAAAGAAAGAAAACAGAAGCGAAGTCCACCAGGTTAAAGCAACTATATAGCGAACAGTACAGTCAGCTGGACAAGGAAGTTAAACGCCAAACCCGAGCCAACAAAAGGAATTTCCTAGACGATCTTGCAAGACAGGCAGAGGAGGCAGCACTGAGAAATGAACAAAGCACAGTATACAAAATAACTAAATTCATCAGCGGAAAACGAGGTGCAAACAATATTAAATTAGTAAGAGATAAGCAAGGTAATCTCATCACGACAGCAGACGGACAGGAAACAAGATGGGCAGAGCACTTCAGAGAAACTCTGAACAAGGAACCACCAGAGACACAATTGAATGTTCCTGAAGCTGAAAAGGATCTAGATGCGAATACAGACATTCCACGAAAAGAAGAAATCATCACAGCAATCAAAGGGTTAAAGAACGGCAAAGCTCCGGGCCATGATAACTTAAATGCAGAGCTATTTAAGACAGACCCTGAGCTAGCAGCATAACTATTAGAACCATTATTTGCACAAGTCTGGAAAACGGGGACAACACCATCAGAGTGGAACAAAGGAATAATTGTCAAATTGCCCAAAAAGGGAGATCTTGCAGACTGCAATAATTGGAGAGGAATCACTCTTCTCTCAGTTCCCAGCAAAATACTAGGCAAGATAATTATACAGAGAATTTCAAAGGCAGTAGACCACAAACTGAGGAAAGAACAAGCAGGATTTAGAAAGAACAGGAGATGTGTAGATCATATATTCACTCTCAGGAACATGATAGAGCAGTGCTCAGAATGGCAAAGACAGCTTTACATTAATTTTGTTGATTTTTGTAGTGGGTTTGATGGTATTGTATGATGGTGATGTTACTAAATGTAATGTATGAGGCCAGCTGTGAAGGCTCCTGAGATAAAATGTAGTTGTGAATTGTCAGAAGGCCTTTCTTGCTACCACTACGACCTCACACTTAATTTTTTTTCTTAATGAATGTGGCTACGTAAAGTGTCTAGGGTAATGATATGTAGTGTGGTGTGATAGTTTATAAATACACCCACAGATATTTAAGAAGACTAATAATATTAACAAATGTTAAAATACACTGAACTAACTCACGTGTGTAAAATTTTTGATAGAATTATATTACATTTATTTTGTTCTGGATCAAGTTTTATGTTGACCAGAACTTTTTTTAAAAAAAGATTTAAAAAAAATTATGAAAGAAGTGCATGGAATGTTACATAATAAATGCAAGAGTGTACATATATAAGTACTAGACTAGTTAGTTTTATTAAAATGTTCTAGTATTCATCTACTTGGGAGGATAGTTAATGCTTGTGCTGTTGGGGTGGCCTCATCACACCTGTCTATATTGACTACACAGTGTCCAGTAAATTGCAGGAATTTTATGGGGTATTAGTAACTAAAAGGCGTTGGTGAACTTCCAGCAGACCAGAGGCTCACTCATCTTGAAGAAGTAGCTCTGGTGCTGAAATCTGGTGGTCCCACCTCTCCGTGCTGGCGGGCAATAATAGTGGTCTCTGTCACAACGTACTGCACAGATACACTCGAGTAAAATCACCAACTGGATAGACACCGCCTTGTTGACAGCTGAAACTCACAGCTCTGCAATCAAAGTATTGGCTATGTGTCAAAATTCTATTCTCTACCCACGTCTGGACACAACACTGACACAACAACCACATCATACAGACAGGTCAGATCTCTCTGACCAAACAGCACATTTACCATGGTGGTTTTACATCAGATAGGTCCTCCCAGACTATAGATTCTGAAAAATATTTATTAGTTTCCTTCCCTAAAAGTGGATAGGTAATATGTTTCATTATTCTCAACACTTGATCTGTCTTTCCTAACCCTTGTTGGAGTTTATGTATATTGTTGGTCCCTAGACCCTGAACTGGGGCGGGGGGTCTAGAGCAAATCCCTACTTGTTTGTAAGGCTAGATTTCGATATGGCAGTATCAAATCACTCGAACATTAAACAATATTCAAAATATACAAAGAAATAATTTCAATCTTACCAGATTATGAATAAAGAACACAGAAATGCTAGCAAAACTCAGCTGAGCTGCTGGCTATAGTATGGCGTCCCTGAACTTATTTCACTTTATTTCATTTGGAAATCACCACACTTGCGTTTTCTGTGTCTATCACTGAACAACTATTGAGAAATGACCCCAAATCCGCGTCTAAGCGCCGACAATATGCTTGTCTGTGGCCAATCACTGCCTAGGTTTTTTTGAATTTCAAATTTCCTACACTAAAGTCATTTCAGTCATGCTTCAGTCAAGTATGGATTTTTATCTGTTAGTCTGTCCGTCTCTACTTGCGTTTTTACAAAAATGTACTTGATTTTTGAACCAACCTTTCTCTCCCCTCCAAAATTTTGTCGTTAAAAGTTATATTTAGACACAGCTCCCACCAATGTCCCTTCGCTTCCCTACTAAGTTGATTTGAACACCTGCTTCTCAAGGTCGTGTTTTTTTGTGCAAATAGCGACACTTTTTATTCCATACAGTCTGTCGTTGATGTGAACAACACTGTCTTTTGTCATTATCTTCAATATTATCTATCCGTCTGTAAAATTAAGAACATATTAGTTCACTGCTCAGAATGGGCCATCCGGCCAGCTAATTTTTATATTCCTAACATTAATATTATGAAAAAGTTACTTTTTAAATTTTGTAATATTTCAACATCTGCGTTTAGCCGCTGAATTCAAATCAAGGGCTTGGTATCGCAAAAGCGTCCATTTCCGTACCTCGTGTCAATTTGGGGACGTGAATTTTTACTTTCCTCCATCCCCCCCAATTGCGTCTCCTTAGCCTTTCTAGTCTCACGCAATCTTTCCAGTCATATTTTTTTCCTTTTTATCCGCCGTTCCCCTCCTGTCTAGCAAGTCAATTTTTATGGAGGGTGATGACCCGCGGTCTGGGCGATCATGTACTATCAGCAGCCTACGCATTATGTTTTTATCCTTACATGTTATCTTTGGAGGTATTTTACCGTTGTATCTCTGTCAATTTCACTACACATCTCCCCACTTGAAAACATGCCTATGGCAAGTTCCAAAACCAGCGATACACATAGGTAAAATTACTCCTCACGTCTGCCACTACTCTAATTTTGATCACAGGGGTGCCGACTGAGGAAATCTGCACCGACATTCAATTTGCCTGGGATATATTGGATACTGAACTGATAAGGTTGAAGCAATAAAGACCACCTCAGCAATCTTGCGTTTTCATGCTTAGCCTGAGATAAGAATACGAGAGGCTGATGGTCCGTCTCCACCACAAATGTCCTACCATACAGATAGATTTGAAACTTCTTTATTGCCCAGATTAACGCTAAACATTCTTTTTCGCTTGTGGAGTATCCTTGTTCCGCCTTATTCAATTTACGGCTTGCATAAGCGACTGGTTTCAGTTCCCCATCAGGTGAAGATGATCTTTGCAACAAAGCCCCTCCTAGTCCTACATTACTTGCATCGGTTCTTAAGACAAAGTCCTGTGTCAAATCAGGCAGTTTGAGAATAGGCTTGCTAGTGAGTTTTTCCTTTAACTCTTGGAACGCTAGTTCACATTGTGCAGTCCAAATAATTTTATCTGGAAGTCCCTTGCGAGTCAGATCAGTCAGAGGAGCACAAATAGCGTTAAAATTCTTGATGTATTTCTGATAAAATCCGCATAACGACACAAATGATCGCACGTCCTTTTTTGTTTGCGGCCTAGGTGCTCTCTGCAGTTTTTCCAAGTTCTTAGGATCAGGGGTCATATTACCCTGATATACAGTGTGTCCCAAGAATTCCAACTCTTTGCATCCAATACAACATTTTGTTGGCCTAGCAGTTAAGTTCGCCTCCCGAAGTCTATCAAACAACATCTCCAGAGCTTCAATGTGTTCTTCAAATGTCTCTGTGGCGACGAGAATATCATCCATGAAATTCGTGATACATGGGTTATTCAGGGGATCCAACAATTTGCGCATCATCCTTGAAAACACACTCGGAGCATTTTTCAGTCCGAATGGTAGCATATTGAATTCATAATGTCCATCCGAAGTGCTAAAAGCCAAATAAGGTCTCACTTCAGGCTTCACTGGGATCTGGTAATAGCCTTTACTAAGATCCACCTTTGAAAAGTATTTTGCCTTGTTCAGTCTGGCAAATAACTGTTTTGTGTCTGGTAATGGATCCACTTGTCCTTCTGTGACAGCATTCAGTTTCCTGTAATCTATGCACAGTCTGTGTTCCCCAGACGGTTTTCTCAACAAAACGACACTAGAACTAAAAGATGATTCACTGTGCGAAATAATCCCCTCCTTCAACAAATACTCTATTTCTTCCTTCAATGCCTTCTCCTTCGCGAACGGAATAGAATAGGCTCTCATACAGATTGGGTTTGAGTCTACCAGTTTCATGTCATACTGTAGCAAATTTGTATGGCCTGGTTTATCTGTTAATACATCTGTATGTTCCTCCAGAACCTGTTGAACTCTCTCCCTCTGGTTTTTAGTCAGGTGCTTACTGACTTTTACCTGTGCTGCGGTTTCACAAGGATGTAATGGGTATTCATGTGAGGTGAGTGGTTCCTTTTGCATCTGGGTTGCAATAGCCAAGGTCAATAAGGGGGTGCTTTCCTGGAGTGGTCTGTCCAGATACTTCTTTAACAGGTTTACATGATAAACTTTCTCCTTCCCCTTTTTGTCAATTTTATAGTTTGTTCTAGACACCTTCTCTAGAACCGTATATGGACCTTGCCAACCAATTTGTAATTTATTCTGGCTTCCGGGTAGTAGAAGCAGCACCTTCTCTCCGACTGCCAGTTCCCTGTCCTTTGCCTTCCTATTAAAATATGCTGCATGTTTCTTCCTGGCTTGCTTCAAATTATCATTTGCCAGTTTCCATCCAGCTTTCAAACGAGTGGTCAGTTCGTTCACGTATTGATACGATGAGGTAACAGTCTCTTCCGCCTTCTCATCTGTCCAGGTCCTTAATAGAGTTACATCTGGATCTTTAATTTATCATACTTATTTTTCATGGAACCCATCGGGTCCCGTCCATTAGAAGCTCTATAATGAGGACTTTTCTTCCTAGAATCATCACTCACAAATCGACCACTACCAATTTTTCTCTGGGGTTTGTCTCCCCACTTAAGATTGTTTATGAGAGATCTTCGCTCTCTTGTCTGTTCTTCCAGTTTATATAAGTCTGACCGAGGGATTGTCATCTTATCCTGGGTAAAATTTCTTCTTTGTACTCTTCGCATAGTGGCCATGTTAATCCATTCAAGTGAAGACTGGGTGTGAAAAGGGGGCTCCCATTCCACTTTGTCTACCCGAGTATAATTAGTTTTCCTTTCAGGCCTAAAGTTGCCCCGTGGCGTTTCTAGGTCCTGCACATATTTTCCCTTTGTGGGTGTTCCCTCATGAAATACGCCACATGCTTCTACAAAGTTTTCAACATCGACATTTACGTCGGGCCAATAGTATTTTCGAGCAATCTTTTGGCAGATGGTACCGACTTTCTCATGGTCACCATCTTTTCCAACATGTAAGCTCCTTATTAAGTTTGCCCTATATATCTTGGGAAGAACTAACTGTCCGTGACCAGGGGATCTAGTTCCTGTCTTCCTATATAAGAGTTTGTTCTTCATGAAATATTCCCCCTTGCTCGGAGGTGTGTGGCATTTGGGCAATTTTTTAAAACAGGGCTTGAGTGTCCTATCCTCAGCCTGCGCCTTCCTCATCTCCTCTGGATGAGCATTTATAGGTTCACCTTCTTCCTCCTTCTTCTGTGACCTGGTCTGCACTGTCGCCATGATCACAGGTTTCTCGGGATTCCCCAAGAAGACGTATCTACACCCCAATATCAGAGGGTAGATTGGTTCATCTATCACTGCTGCTCTGATTTCTCCCTCCACATAGCGAGTTTTCACCGTTATCCTTGCGATGGGAAGTGTCATGAGTGGTATGTCCTTAGTCGCCCCTTGTATTTCCACTGTTTCTGTGGTATACTGACTTGGGTCCACTAGGCTAGACTTCACAACTGAATCATAATCCAAACCTGTATCATAAAGGCACCTTATGGTGACCCCATTACAAATAACATCCTCACAAACTGGGGGGTGATAAGGTTCCTGTTGTCCATTAGGATTAACCTTTAATCTTCGCGTCCCCGACTTCATTGCAGCAATGTTTGAAGGTTTCCTTCTACAAAATTCGGTGTTATGGTTATCCTTCTTGCACCATTTACACCATCTTTTTCCTTGGTTCAACGGTTTTCTTTCATTGAACTTTTGGTCATTGAACTGTGAGTTTCTGTCGCGATAGTCATTTTCTTGGCCGCTCAAAGTTTGTCCTACCTTTATTTCCCTGCTCTCTATTATCAAATTTATTAAATTGCTGTGGAGCTTTAAAATTGTCTATGTGCTTCTTTTTAGCACCACTTACCTCTGCCTGAGCTGCCTGATACCTCTCAGCAACATTTAAAATTTCCCCCAACTTCTCTGCACCTTGTTCCATGAGAAATTTTCTCATGTCTGGAGCCATGGACTCTCTCAATTGCTCAATCATGATCATTTCTTTAAGATCTTGGGTCTTCCCCAGAGCCGTCCATTTCTCCAAATAGGTTTCTAGTCTAGCAGAGAATTGGTGGTATGTCTCCCCAGACAACAGTTTGGCATTTCTAAATTTCTTACGATAAAATTCACCATTCTTCTCGTACCTTAATAACAAAGCCTGCTTTAACATGTCATAATTGTCTTGGTCTTCCCTGTTCATTTTGGCAAATACTTCATAAGAAGTACCTCTCAATCCCTGTGATAGCTTTAAACTCCACCTCTCTCTCTCTAACCCATATGTAGTAGCTAATAACTCAAAACGTCCTAGGTACCCCTCTATGTCATCGTCTTTTTCAACAAAATGGTCTAAATGAAACCCCATAGCTGAGTTTGAGGCTCCCAGACTGGGCGTAGCATCTGAGGCAAAAGGGCTGGCACCATTTTCAGGAGCCGGGCCTTGTAATTCCAGCTCCCTTAGTCGTAATTCGTGCTCCCTCTGCAACCTTCTATCTTCTGCCTCCCTTTCGGCAGTCAACCTTTTTTCTTCTGCCTCCCTTTGCTGTCGTTTTTCTTCTGCCTCCCTTTGCTGTCGTTTTTCTTCTGCCTCCCTTTGCTGTCGTTTTTCTTCTGCCTCAATCTGCAGCCTCTTAATCTCAGCCTCAATTTGTAACCTCTTTTCTTCAGCTAACTTTCTATCTTCCCTTTCAATATATTTATCACATTCAGCCGTTACATATTGAATTAAAATTTGACCATCCATTCCCATCTCCTTTGCGGTCAGCACAGCAGCTGATCGGAATTTTGCTAGCTCCGCCATACTTTTTAGACAATATAATAATATACAAGCTAAATCTCTAACCAGTAAATACACTAAGTACTTCTTATGACTATAGTCTAACTAATTCTAACTAACCAGTTAACTAATTAGTTATCACTGGCTGTGAAGATTCACCAACTTTTATCTGCAGGGACACTTTTAATTTTAAAGGGAATTTCACAATTTTTTTCCCTAATTTTATTTCTCCAACCAGGAGATCCTAATATTACTGTTGGGCTAATTATCCCTGGACAAGTCCCCAATGTATGTAGTGGGTTTGATGGTATTGTATGATGGTGATGTTACTAAATGTAATGTATGAGGCCAGCTGTGAAGGCTCCTGAGATAAAATGTAGTTGTGAATTGTCAGAAGGCCTTTCTTGCTACCACTACGACCTCACACTTAATTTTTTTCTTAATGAATGTGGCTACGTAAAGTGTCTAGGGTAATGATATGTAGTGTGGTGTGATAGTTTATAAATACACCCACAGATATTTAAGAAGACTAATAATATTAACAAATGTTAAAATACACTGAACTAACTCACGTGTGTAAAATTTTTGATAGAATTATATTACATTTATTTTGTTCTGGATCAAGTTTTATGTTGACCAGAACTTTTTTTAAAAAAAGATTTAAAAAAATTATGAAAGAAGTGCATGGAATGTTACATAATAAATGCAAGAGTGTACATATATAAGTACTAGACTAGTTAGTTTTATTAAAATGTTCTAGTATTCATCTACTTGGGAGGATAGTTAATGCTTGTGCTGTTGGGGTGGCCTCATCACACCTGTCTATATTGACTACACAGTGTCCAGTAAATTGCAGGAATTTTATGGGGTATTAGTAACTAAAAGGCGTTGGTGAACTTCCAGCAGACCAGAGGCTCACTCATCTTGAAGAAGTAGCTCTGGTGCTGAAATCTGGTGGTCCCACCTCTCCGTGCTGGCGGGCACTAATAGTGGTCTCTGTCACAACGTACTGCACAGATACACTCGAGTAAAATCACCAACTGGATAGACACCGCCTTGTTGACAGCTGAAACTCACAGCTCTGCAATCAAAGTATTGGCTATGTGTCAAAATTCTATTCTCTACCCACGTCTGGACACAACACTGACACAACAACCACATCATACAGACAGGTCAGATCTCTCTGACCAAACAGCACATTTACCATGGTGGTTTTACATCAGATAGGTCCTCCCAGACTATAGATTCTGAAAAATATTTATTAGTTTCCTTCCCTAAAAGTGGATAGGTAATATGTTTCATTATTCTCAACACTTGATCTGTCTTTCCTAACCCTTGTTGGAGTTTATGTATATTGTTGGTCCCTAGACCCTGAACTGGGGCGGGGGGTCTAGAGCAAATCCCTACTTGTTTGTAAGGCTAGATTTCGATATGGCAGTATCAAATCACTCGAACATTAAACAGTATTCAAAATATACAAAGAAATAATTTCAATCTTACCAGATTATGAATAAAGAACACAGAAATGCTAGCAAAACTCAGCTGAGCTGCTGGCTATAGTATGGCGTCCCTGAACATATTTCACTTTCTTTCATTTGGAAATCACCACACTTGCGTTTTCTGTGTCTATCACTGAACAACTATTGAGAAATGACCCCAAATCCGCGTCTAAGCGCCGACAATATGCTTGTCTGTGGCCAATCACTGCCTAGGTTTTTTTGAATTTCAAATTTCCTACACTAAAGTCATTTCAGTCATGCTTCAGTCAAGTATGGATTTTTATCTGTTAGTCTGTCCGTCTCTACTTGCGTTTTTACAAAAATGTACTTGATTTTTGAACCAACCTTTCTCTCCCCTCCAAAATTTTGTCGTTAAAAGTTATATTTAGACACAGCTCCCACCAATGTCCCTTCGCTTCCCTACTAAGTTGATTTGAACACCTGCTTCTCAAGGTCGTGTTTTTTTGTGCAAATAGCGACACTTTTTATTCCATACAGTCTGTCGTTGATGTGAACAACACTGTCTTTTGTCATTATCTTCAATATTATCTATCCGTCTGTAAAATTAAGAACATATTAGTTCACTGCTCAGAATGGGCCATCCGGCCAGCTAATTTTTATATTCCTAACATTAATATTATGAAAAAGTTACTTTTTAAATTTTGTAATATTTCAACATCTGCGTTTAGCCGCTGAATTCAAATCGAGGGCTTGGTATCGCAAAAGCGTCCATTTCCGTACCTCGTGTCAATTTGGGGACGTGAATTTTTACTTTCCTCCATCCCTCCCCCCCCCCCCCCCCCCCATTGCGTCTCCTTAGCCTTTCTAGTCTCACGCAATCTTTCCAGTCATATTTTTTCCTTTTTATCCGCCGTTCCCCTCCTGTCTAGCAAGTCAATTTTTATGGAGGGTGATGACCCGCGGTCTGGGCGATCATGTACTATCAGCAGCCTACGCATTATGTTTTTATCCTTACATGTTATCTTTGGAGGTATTTTACCGTTGTATCTCTGTCAATTTCACTACAATTTTGAAAAGGCTTTTGACAGCATACATAGGGACAGTTTATGGAAAATACTGAGGGCTTATGGAATTCCAAGCTGCATAGTGTCAATCATAAAAAGCCTCTATGCCAACTTTACATGTAGTATTTGGCAGAGCAACCTAACCTTTGAGGTGAAGACAGGAGTACGGCAGGGATGCCCCTTATCAACCACTCTATTTTTAACAGTCATAGACTGGGTGATGCGCCAGATAACAGAGGGCAGTCCAAGAGGAATAAGATGGACAACATTTTCTACATTGGAGGATCTGGAATATGCAGATGACATTGCACTACTAGCACATTCACATCAACACATCCAGGAAAAAACGGATAGACTCAATAAGTTTAGCCAGCAGGTGGGCTTGAACATCAATTTAAAGAAGTCTGAGGTCATGACGCTCAATGTGAGCAACCCTGAGCCCATATCAGTAAGGAATCAGCAATTGGTACAGACAGATACCTTCACATACCTAGGAAGCATAGTAAAACCAGATGGCGGGGCAGGCAAAGACATCAACATCAGAATGAATAAGGCAAGAACAGCCTTCTTTAACCTAAACATTATCTGGAAGTCCTCCCAATACAGCACAAGCACAAAATTAAGATTATATCAGAGCTGTGTGCTTTCTGTGCTTCTCTATGGTGCGGAATGCTGGAGAGTTACTGAGAAGAAAATGTCGAAATTGTCCTCTTTTCACACAACATGCCTAAGAAAAATTCACCGAATCTTTTGGCCGAATACCATCATCAACCAAGATCTGCTTACTCGTAGCAAGCAAGAGGACATGCACACCATCATAGCTGGCAGACGCTGGAGCTGGGTTGGTCATGTCCTCAGAAGAGACCCCGATGCAATCACAAGAACAGCTATGCTTTGGACCCCTGAAGGAAAACGAAAGAGAGGCCGACTAAAAACAACTTGGCGGAGGACTGTGGAGGCTGAGATGCAAAGAAGGAACCAGAGTTGGGGGCACTGTACGAAGGATGGCCACCGACCGAGCAAAGTGGAATCAATGTGTTGTTGCCCTACAAGACGCCACTAGGCGTGATGGCCACTGACTGCTTTGACGGTCGGTGGTTAAGGATACGAGAAGAAGAAAAGGTGTCTTAGACAGGGCGCTGTGACCCGAGCTGCTCAATCTGTACAAAGAAAATATAATGTGATTCCTAGAGAACGTGTCAGGAGTATCAATTGGTTGATATAATACAAACAACATGAGATATGCTCATGATGCAGTCATTATAGGAAAAACTGAGAATGGGATGCCGGAAATGATTAATGCAGCGGCGACAGAAGTGGGAAAATAAGGGCCTTAGCCTTAAATAGCAAATAGACAGAAGTAATGGTCATCTAGAATAAAATTACTTGTCCCAGAATGCAGTATCAAAGTAAGTGGAACAATGTTAAAACAAGTTAATAGATTGCCATACCTAGACGCGTAAATGACATCGCGTGAAAGATGCATCACACAGAAGAAGAGTGGAAAGGCCCACTCCATAAAAAAGTATATATTTTATGCAACAACTTTTTGTCAGTGGAAATGAGAAGTTCTTCACTGTATATTGAACCAATCCTGACATACGGAAGTGAGTCATAGACAATTAGTAAACAAGTAGAAAACGCAGTAGTGGCCACAGAGATATGGTTTTACAGAAGAATGTTAAAAATACCACAGACAGCTCAAAAGTCATGAGGATATCCTGAACGAGAAAGGAAAATTATTAGTTGCATTATAATTAAGCAATCTTTTATCTTCGCATATTTTTTTAGGAAGAAGATAAAATATATTGTGACAATAGGAAAAATTGAAAGACAAAGAGATAGAGGTTGACAAAGACAGACGATAGTGCACTGTTTGACCTCATGACACAGAAATAAGTCAAATACCGAATTGATAAAGACAACTGGAGACAAGAAGCTGTGGAGAGACATGATTACCTATGTCACTAGGCATGGTACTTGAAGAAGACAACAGTGCGTGAGAGGCTAAAAGGGTAATGATGAATTATGAAGGTTTGCCATGTGATGAATTAATGACTTATGACGATGCTGAGGGATTATGACTTACGATGATACAGATGTGTTGCGTACATATTTTTTATATGTCGCACAGATTACAGTTGATACGATTACAAATGAAAATGTAACTATCTGTTTGATAAAAGGATATTTATTTATGAACTTACAACTTTTAAGAAAGGGGAATAACTCAGAATAGTAAATGTGTATTTATTCTTTTGGGTGATCGGTTCCTGTTTTGTTCCCGTGTATTGAACAAGCGGAGGAATCTAGATTTTCTATTATAGCTGGAAACAGATTGTTCTCGCTTAAGGTTTTGCAGGAATATTGAAAGTCCGAATCTAGGTTTACTGTTTGTCTGTTTGAGACGATTCCGTCTTATATCATGTTATCTTTGTGTGTCTGGGCTGGATTATTTGTTCTTACACTCTGAGCGGATGAAGATAAAGTAGTGTGTCCTTCGGTTATGGAGCCTGGCGGGAGACGTGATGTCTTCGAGCTGTCCTATATTTTGTGATCTCAAGTTATCATGGGGAAGAAGATTGTGTCTTCCAGGACTGTTTAGTCTTTGTGTTCCCCATTATTCATTCTATAACACCAGGAGAGTGTTTTTGTGCTAGCTAGTTTATTCTATGCCAAGGTAAACGTACTTTTACTGACTTCGTTCCTAGGCTTACGATGGGTTATGTTTAGGCCTACATGAATCTACTTATGTTCAGATGTCAGAACGACATATCGTTTAGCAGCACTAAGAATGTTTCTACACAGCAATTATGAGGACAGTGTTACGGTATATGTTACAATTGCACGTCTGCTAACCTTTAGCAGACGGCGTTAATAACATATACCGTGCCTGAATTCTGATCGTGCTAATGTTCTTACGCGAATGGGGTGAACCTCACCTTCGGTTTGTCGTAATGCCTGAACTTGGCATCAATATGTAAACAACTGTTCATCTTATTAACTCAGCAACTCGACATAAAATACGTAATTCATAAGGTTCTTCTTCTTCTTCCTCGTTCGCCTTCAGACTTCCACATTTATGACTCTAATAAAGGCAGCAGTCAACTCAAGGTTCCCGACATCTCCAAACAGTTTTTCGTTGACAGAAGTAGGTTGTTGCCATATGCTACCCCGTTCATTACTGTAGGTTGGGCAGTACTGCAGCAGGTGTTCGACTGTCATCGGGCTGGTACCGCAGGTGCAGAGATCTGTTGCACCAATTTTGTATTTGTGGTACAGATGGTATCTCAATCTGTTGTGCCCAGTGCGCAGTCGAAAAATGATGACCTGTTCTTTTCTGGATAGTTGATGATATGCGTCATTTTTCAAATGTCCCGGGTGCTCTCTTTCCCATTTGGACTTGAATGTAGCCTTTATAGTGGTCTTTGCCGTTGCGTAAGTTGTCTCTATATCATTTTGCTGTAAGGCACCTCCTTCTTTAGCATAAGGTTGAATGGTGTAACGTGATTCAACGAATAATGCCTCCGGTTCGAGTCCTTCACAATTTAATATGGATTACACACATACATAAACAGTTCAATTCACACATGAGGTACATGCATCAATCAATCAATAGCGTAGACTGCTGTTTTACGTGTCAATGTCCGTTAAGGATACAATGCAGTAATTGTCGTCAGAACATCACAGCTATATGCACGCGCAGATAGGATGGCTACCTGCCGACAGTGAGACTGTGAGTCTAATTACTTCGTATAAAGTAGACGATTATCTTTCTCCTTCCAAGGATTTAGTTAATCACTAACCTCCATAAGTTTCCTCTCTCGTAGAGTTCTAGGACTGACCCTGGTCCTGATGAATTCTTTTAGACAAAGTGTTGAAACGTTTCCGTCGGACAGAAATGTCAATTATCCTAGGATCCAAGAATTAAGTGCACATAGGATAATAAGTTCGACTTGTCGTCAGATATTGTTCCATGATTGTTCAACGAATATTCATATATTGTGTATGGACGTTAGACGAAGTTTCAATGTCAATATGTATACCTTGATTGTCTTTAGTTCAATTCTGTGATGCATATAGTGTTTATAAATATTAAATTGAAGTCAAGGTTAGTTCCCTTATAGTTGATACTTCGTTCTATCCAATGTAGTGATGATTGACGTGTTTTAGGAATGTCAATGTTGATTATTCGTCGTCAATAGGATTACGTGACAACGCATCCGCCACAATGTTTTCAGTGCCAGGAATATGTTCAATGGAGAATTCAAATGGCTGCAGGATGATCGCGTATCTGGCGAGTTTTGGGCTTTTGTGATTTGATCTACGCAAAGATGCTACAGCACGTTGGTCAGTTTGTATGGTGAATGGAGCACCAAGCAAGAACTTTTCCAGTTTAGTGATTGCCCATATAACTGATAAAAGGTCCTTGTCCACTGTGGAATACTTTGTTTCTGCCGGCTTTAGCTTTCTTGAAATATATAAGGTAGGATGTAGAACGCCATCATGGTTCTGGAGCAGGCATGCACCAATGCCGTAGTTACTAGCATCTGTTCGTAAGAAAAATCTTTTGGAAGCATCGGGAAGTCTTAAAATTGGTTCATGCGAGAACAAATTTATAATTTTGTTGAAAGTTTCATTGCATATACCAGTCCATGTCACCTTCACCGGCATGTCTTTTTTTTAACAATGAAGACAATACAGCCGTGATGGATGACAAGTTTGGTATGAATCTACTGTAATATTGAACAAGTCCTAACAAACTCCTGACCTGTTTCTTCGTCTGAGGAACTGCTATGTTTAGAATTTTGGAGACTGTACTAGGTAACGTTCGGATATATCCCGATCCAATGATATGTCCCAAAAAGGTTATCTCATTACACGCGATCTGAACCTTTGTAGGTTTAGCAGTTAGATGATAATTCCTTAGAGTGTCGAAAACATATCTAAGTCCCGAAACATGTTCCTCAAACGACGAACTAAACAAGCATATGTCGTCAATATATGTAATAACGTCTGGTCTACCTGATAAAATTTGTCGCATCAATCACATACTCCCAATAATAACAATAACTGGAATGGTAATAATCATGGCTCGAGACATCGAGATAATAGTTACTATAGAGGACGACGAGATAATTCTAACAATTATACTCGTAATCGATCTCATTCTCGGGGATCATCTCAGTACAACCATAATACAGGGGCGGCAGTTACAAATAATACTACCCCTATAGCTCAGGTCCCACTTGACAATAATACAACACAGTCTTCTGCTGCATGTTTTGCTATTAATTATAATGTGGCAAATAGTTGCCAACAATGCAATCTTATTTTTCAGAAGGCGAAAGAAACAGTGCTTAACTGCGGACATATTACACCAGAGGTAGGTCTTGCAGTCAACGATGGAACAGGCTTACTAATTTTTAACAGGGGATTAGTTAATGGATCCGTCGTCTCAGTGCTGAGAGATTCAGGATCCACGACGATTGGTGTACGTCAGTCGCTGGTACATCCTAGCTGTGCGACAGGAGAATATGTACGCTGCATGACATTTGGTGGAACTATTGAGTTCTACCCCACAGCTATTGTTCATATTAGAACACCCTTTTTCACAGGGAATGTAAAAGTATGTATGCTAAAAAAGCCTATAGCTGATCTGATGGTTGGTCGTATACACGGCAGTAAAGATTGTACTCCAGATGAGATCATAGAATGGGAGAAACATAACCTATGCACTGGAAACGCCGTGACGACTAGAGCGCAGACTCAACTCATGGAGAAATTTAGTGATAATAAGATGGATGCAGACAACCAAGAGGAGTTTGTAGTCAATTCACATATTGACAGGGAAACATTTGCAACTAAACAAAAAGAGGATAAATCTTTAAAAAAATTTTTTAAGCTGGTTGATAAAGTTGACAATCTATCCTCAGGTAATAATAACAAACATTGTTTTGTTATTAAAAATGACATATTGATTAATGTTTTAATGACAAATCACAAATGAAACAACAAGTTATGGTCCCGTATACTTTTAGACGGTACATTCTTCAACATGCACATGACTCACATTGTGCTGGACATATGGGATATACTCGAACACGATCTCGAGTACTGTCTTCATTCTTTTGGCCAGGAGTGTCAAGAGATATTTCGCAGTATGTACGTTCCTGTACTACATGCCAAGAAGTGAAAGCACGTGGAGCTTTTCACACGGCGCCTATTCAGGCTTGCGATATCTCAGTAAGACCGTTTGACAAGATGGCCATAGATATTATTGGTCCATTGCTACCATCGGCCAGAGGACATAGATTCGTCCTTACGTGCATTGATTTGTGCACACGATGGCCAGAAGCTATCCCATTAAAGACCACCACTACCACAGATGTAGCTGATGCACTACATCTCATCTTTTCTAGAATAGGGTTTCCTAGAAAACTTTTATCAGACCATGGGTCACAGTTCATATCTGACACCATGAAGGAAGTCATGAAAACTTGGAACATTGATAGGAATTTAAGTAGTATTTATCATCCTATGAGTAATGGTGCAGTTGAAAGACTTAACCGTACACTTAAACAACTACTACATAAGGTTACTGTTAAGCACCCTCATGACTGGGACAGAGCACTCCCAGCTGTTCTATTTGCTTATCGGGAGGTACCGCATGAACAAACTGGCTTCTCTCCCTTTGAATTAGTTTCTGGTGCTCCCCCAAGAGGTCCTATGGGACTAATAAAAGACTTATTAATTGACGCGGAGATGACTCAGGACACTCAGTCATCTTACGAGTATGTGATTAATCTTCGGAAGAACATTATTGAGTCTTGCCAGTTGGCAACAGCTTCTTCTGAGGCTGCAAAAGCTAAGGCTCGATCTCTACAAAATAGGTCTCGACGATTACGCCAATTATTCCCAGGCGATGAGGCTTATGTGTTACTTCCTCACAATAACAATAAATTATTGATATCTTGGAATGGTCCTTACAAAGTCATTGATAAAATTTCCGACGTTGATTACGTCTTAGATATCAAGGGACACAAAAAGATATTTCATATTAACATGCTCAAACAATTTCATACACGTCCTGAACACTTACAGTCAATTTTTCATGAACTAGATGACAACACAGTATCTACTTGTTATTATTCCAACTTATCCGTCATCCAGGAAGAAGAATCTTCTTTTCCTGAGGTACAGTTACCGTTACCGGTACCAGTAGTTCAACCTACTGAATCTTGGCGGGATGTAACCATCTCTTCAACGGTTACACCGCAACAGCGTCTACAGATTGCTAATCTATTACAATCTTATCCAGATGTGTTGACCGACGTCCCGGGTCGCACATCGGCTATCAGTCATGACATTACTCTCAATGACGATACACCTATTCGTGTACATCCCTATTCGGTTCCTTTACATTTCCTTGCTAAAACTACTAAGGAACTTGAACAGATGTTGTCTCTGGGAATCATTGAGACTAGTAATTCGCCATTCTCTTCTCCATTAGTGATTGTCCGGAAGAAGGACAATAACATCAGACTATGTGTTGATTATAGAAAATTAAATGCTAAGACGATAGTTGACAGCGAACCACATCCACTTATCGACGACTTACTGCCACGTCTATCCAACGCAACTATATTTAGTAAGATAGACTTAACTAAAGGTTATTGGCAGATACCACTGACCGAAAAGGCTAAGTACTACACCGCATTTTCCACTCCACAAGGTCTATACCAGTGGAATGTGATGCCTTTTGGGCTTGTTAATGCGCCAGCTACCTTCATTCGCCTGATGCGACAAATTAGTTGATTTACTACTACGGGATAAGGTATTATCTTCGGTTAGCCAGCCATTCTTTGCATATTTGCAGGAGCGTAAACCAGGTACTATTGACGAGTTAGAAAAAATTTCTTTAAACTACTGTTCGGCACATCCGAATGCGAACATTTCTAACTCTTCATTAAGAGAACCTCTACCTGTGGCGTCTAATATGGCCTACAATCATAATAACAAACAAAGACATCACAGTGTAGACAGAATTAGGTTCCAAAGAAATCACAATGTTAACTTTCAGAAGGGACATAATAATGATTTCAACAATAAAAATGAGTTCAACAGAGGTAGATCACGAGATAGAAATTATTCACCTCAAACAAACTACCACAATGGTCAACATAACACTAATCATAATCGATCGTGTATGGAGCGTTCAATAATTGAAACATCTATCGTAATATATTAAATGTCTTAACCTTTACAATTGCACGTCTGCTAACCTTTAGCAGACGGCGTTAATAACATATACCGTAACAGTGTTCACCTCGATAACAACGATGTTATTAACGCCGTCTGCTAAAGGTTAGCAGACGTGCAATTGTAAAGGTTAAGACATTTAATATATTGCGATAGATGTTTCAATTATTGAACGCTCCAAACAACGCTAGACACGTCATAATCGATCGTGTATGGAGCGTTCAATAATTGAAACATCTATCGTAATATATTAAATGTCTTAACCTTTACAATTGCACGTCTGCTAACCTTTAGCAGACGGCGTTAATAACATATACCGTAACAGACAGATAATGCTGATATTGGTGGAAACTTTGATACCCTTATGAATTGAATCTTTCTAGAAGTTTTGTCATCTCACCGTTGTGTGAGCGATGTTAAGGACCAAGGAAGCCATCTTGGAATCCGAATTATTGTCAATCATTCATCAGAGAACAGGGTTGTCCCTTACTACCCGATAATGATCCAGAGATCACAGTTATGAAAGAAAGATCTATTATGGGAGATTTAGCATTTACTCCGAAGATATGTGCTGAATGCTATTTGAAAGAATCTACGCTAGAGTACAAGCTACACTCATGCTAAGAGAGATTCTGTACAAGAGTCACTATGAACATTATGTATAAACTGACGTGATCTGTCAGTACAACCTGATATATATATATATATATATATATATATATATATATATATATATATATATATATATATATATATAGATGTGGACTAACTATAGAACTCTGAATGCTTGTCTACAAATGTTCCAGTATGAGGTTATCCAGCATGAATGCTAACTTAAGATGATACACCATTGATCAACACCATGCTGTTTATGTCGTCATGTGTTCCTGTAACCATACACGTGCTGTTCCAGTGTGCGTCTCATTAAATATTATAAAAAGAACACAGTGGCCCTTACATCCTTAACTTCCACCTGTGATTGGAGTGAGTTAGCTGTGACCAGTCTGACACCATTCTTTACAGTGGTGTGCCAGCTTCCTGGGTCAACCTGCACAGTGGACATATTTGAGAAGTCAGCTACTGAGACCAGACCATTCCTTGGGGCCTGTTACGACACACGTAAATACCAGCAATACAACTTTACAGTCGATGTCAGCGCGACCTGTTCTATCGAGGTATACAGTAACTAGGTCAGCGTTTGTTGACATTTTTTGTTGATGGACATTTGCCATAGAACAGACAGCGTTACACAGCAAGTTTGTTTGGAACAGACAGCATTACATATCAGAGTTGGAACATATATTTGACAGTGTTTGCAAAATGTACAGTGCAACTGAAGCGAGAAGTCTTACTTGTGATTCTGAGGAACTGTAAACAGTGGATTCTCCTGCACTGCCATAGTTTGTGTTGAACTTTTATGATTTAGGCCAGGTTTGATTATTTAATAAAGTACCATAGTACTGTAGCATTATTGCGTATAACTGTGCCTTCTTCTCAACACATTCTATCTGCAACACATTACATTACATTACATTATATTATAAATATTTATGCTATATGTACATTTATGTTTACATGTTTATATGTGATATTTGTTTGTATTCTGCGGGTTGTTGTTTCGGTTGGGCGGAGTCTCCCTTAGATCATACCACGTGATAGAGGTCGTCTATTGTGAGCGTTTTCTATAGGGTGAGCAAATTTCCGATACTGGAATTTGCAAAACGACTGCTGTTGCTATTTTTTTTTGGTTAGTTGTGACCATATGGTCAGTGTAGTTTTCGGAAGTTTCTTCACATTCTTTAGTTTTGTTTTGATTTGTTTGTAATTTGTTGGTCTACCCTTTGCTATCTTTCAGTTTCGTACAACATTTATATTTATATACTGTGGCGTTATTTGTATTTGTTATCCTCTTGCGGTTTATTTTTTATTATTTTTTCCATTTGATTTATTTGATTTCCGCAAATGTTTTCATGTTGTCTTGTATAATTGTTTTTTATGTTCTTGATCGACATACACTATTTAAAATATAGTTGATCATATGGATTTATGTGAAAGAATCAACTGATGATTAATGTTGATTAGATAAAACACTATTTCTTGTGCATTGCACTTATGTTATAGAGTGTTGCAGCAATTTATAATTGTTATTTTTCAAAGAAATATACAAGACCTTGATAAGGCTTGTCTCACACAGACATTGTGATAGTGTGCTGATTAATCCAGTGATTAAGAACTTTTTGCTATAGTATCTTGAAATATATATGTAATCATACACTATTGATATTATAGGGTACTTAGATTATAAAGGTGATTATACAAGCTCTTTGTTAGAGACTTGTGTCACACAGTGTTTGGTGTAAAGTGAACTGTTTATACTAGATCTTTATTGAAAGACTAGTTCCCATTGAGGTTGGTATAAGGTATTATTATTTCAGGTTACTGATCTTGTATTATCAGACATAATGTCAGACAAGATGATGGATATTGTACATCATTTTCTTCAGGAAGGAAGAAAAAAATTACGTCTATGTGGTGAAGACAGTGAGAATTATGCCACAGAGCAGTTTCTGTTTCAAGCGAGTGATGTTCTTGAAGAATATGCTAGGTATAATTATAAAAACGGCTATTCAACAGAGAAAGCAGTGAGACTTTCTAAGTTTATATCTACTGTTTTTTGCAAGGAAACTGAACTTACGACTCAAGGCAGTAATATTGTTACTTTGAAAAAAACGATAAATGAGCTTCAAAGTGATAAGAAAGCTCTTACTGATAAGTTATCAGAAATGAATGATGAAAATGCTACATTGAAGAGTAAAGTGACGGAATTGATAGCGGATAATAGGAAATTTGGTGAATTCTCTCTTAGACAGAAAAAAGAGTTAGAAGATGAAGTTACCTCATTAAGACAATTAATACAAAATAAACTTGAGAGAGAGAGAAATGAGTTGGTTAATAATGAGGTGACCTCATTAATGAACATAGATATTGGAGAAGAGAGTAAAGTTGATTGCAATACACATGTGGCTCAAATTCAGAGCCTGGAATCTGAGGTAACTCTTTTGAAAGAAAAGATTACTAAGCAAATCACTATGGAGCAGAACATGAAAGTTCTGGATAAAAGAGTAGCAGAGCTTGATTGGGGTAATCAAGAACTCAGAAAGGTTCTTTGTCAACAGGAGAAAGTGACTGAGGAAAAACAAAACAATATTGGAAAATTACTTATGGAGAAAAAGGAGCTGCAAGATGAGATGAGTTCAATGAAGAACAATCTTCTTGATAAAGAACAAGCTCTTGTTAGTGAGCTAGAACAGGTTAAAATGGACAATGAGAAATCAAGGGTTGAGTTGATGAAAAATAATGATACATTTGAAACTCTGATTCGAAATTTGAAATTAGAGAATGAGAAGTTGAAGTCAGAGTTAGTGGAAATGAAGAAACAGGAATTAGAAGCTGAAGAAAGGAAAGCAAATATGAACTTGCATGAGGAGAAGATGTCGTCTATGGAACAGAAAAAAATAAAGGTAGTGAATGAGAAGGATATGATTGTTTCTGAAAAGATTGATGAACTTTGTCATCATAGTGCTATAGAAGCACTGAAACTTGAACTTGTTCAAGAGAAAGCTAAGGTTTTAGAAACCACATCTGAGAAGGAAAAGTTGAGTAACGATCTTAAAGATAGTATTGCTAGAGAGAAAACTCTAGTATCTCAGTTACATGTTACAAAGTTAGATTATAACTGGGAAGTTAGAACCAACGAGAAAATACATAAAGCCCTTGCTAAGCAAAAAGCTATCTCAGAGGTAGAAATTGCAAAACTTTGCAACAGAATTGATGGGTTATTGGATATTGTGTTGAACAATAAAATGTTATCTGCTACCAAGGGGAATAGACTGAAACATGAACATGAGGGTCAACATGTTACGTATGCAAAGAGCCAGCGACAGACACTCGATGCTAATAGTAACACTAAGCAATATGTGAACAAATCTTTTCGTGGAAAATATGGTTTCCCACGAAATAACGATACTGCCTCTAAAGGGAGTTGGCGTGAGGCCAACAAAGGTGAATTAAGTTTAGATCATGGTGAGGACTTTGATAAGTGTCATGATAAGATTCCTCAGGGAAACCGTGGATCGAATTTTCAGATTCCTGTTAAGTTAGAAAAAGAAAACAAAACTACTAGTATACATCGTACTCAGCCCAAGCAGTACGATCCTTCTGTTAAGCACATTGCCAAGGCAAAAACAACAACAATTGTGCTAGAAAAGATAATCATAATTATGAACAGCGCCAAGGGCGTTCATCACGTGTTAATCTTCCTTTTTCACGTAATGGTTCTTTTTCAAAGAACTGGAAGAAATTTGATGATGCTCAATTTTTTGGTCCCAGTAACGATAGGAACTTCAATAGAGGTTACCAATCTCATAATAATTATTTTTGTGGACAACAAAATCCTACTGATCATAAGGGTAATAACACAACTTTTCATAACTATGGTAAATGGAATGTAAACAAGAGCAATGGTTTCAACAGAGATCATAATTTTGATAGATCTCGTTATGACGGTAGATCCCAACATGAGTCCAAGATTTCCTGATACACTTCCAGACTTATGTCTGTCCTTTGTATGATATGTTGATTGTATAAATACTTAGCGGTTCACTTATTTTGTTTCACTGCTAATTCTTTGAGGATGTTTCTTTTGCCAATCGTGAACTTATGATACCTAATATGAAATGATTATTGAAATTATTGTATATATTGTGTCATTGCCAATATGGTAGTAGGCATTGGTGGCAACTCCCTGGAAATGTTTACACTTAGAGAAATACTTTCTCTAAGTTGTTGAGATATATATTCTCATTCTTTGCCTTAATCTGGCTTTATAAATTCTTGATACTTCTCATCTGCGCATCATATGTGCGTTGGGGGGCCTATTTTATGTGGCTCTCAGAGAGAGAGAAAAAAAATTTCATTTTTTTTTTCCCGGGGGTTGCGGTAGTCTGTTGCGTACATATTTTTTATATGTCGCACAGATTACAGTTGATACGATTACATATGAAAATGTAACTATCTGTTTGATAAAAGGATATTTATTTATGAACTTACAACTTTTAAGAAAGGGGAATAACTCAGAATAGTAAATGTGTATTTATTCTTTGGGTGATCGGTTCCTGTTTTGTTCCCGTGTATTGAACAAGCGGAGGAATCTAGATTTTCTATTATAGCTGGAAACAGATTGTTCTCGCTTAAGGTTTTGCAGGAATATTGAAAGTCCGAATCTAGGTTTACTGTTTGTCTGTTTGAGACGATTCCGTCTTATATCATGTTATCTTTGTGTGTCTGGGCTGGATTATTTGTTCTTACACTCTGAGCGGATGAAGATAAAGTAGTGTGTCCTTCGGTTATGGAGCCTGGCGGGAGACGTGATGTCTTCGAGCTGTCCTATATTTTGTGATCTCCAGTTATCATGGGGAAGAAGATTGTGTCTTCCAGGACTGTTTAGTCTTTGTGTTCCCCATTATTCATTCTATAACACCAGGAGAGTGTTTTTGTGCTAGCTAGTTTATTCTATGCCAAGGTAAACGTACTTTTACTGACTTCGTTCCTAGGCTTACGATGGGTTATGTTTAGGCCTACATGAATCTACTTATGTTCAGATGTCAGAACGACATATCGTTTAGCAGCACTAAGAATGTTTCTACACAGCAATTATGAGGACAGATAATGCTGATATTGGTGGAAACTTTGATACCCTTATGAATTGAATCTTTCTAGAAGTTTTGTCATCTCACCGTTGTGTGAGCGATGTTAAGGACCAAGGAAGCCATCTTGGAATCCGAATTATTGTCAATCATTCATCAGAGAACAGGGTTGTCCCTTACTACCCGATAATGATCCAGAGATCACAGTTATGAAAGAAAGATCTATTATGGGAGATTTAGCATTTACTCCGAAGATATGTGCTGAATGCTATTTGAAAGAATCTACGCTAGAGTACAAGCTACACTCATGCTAAGAGAGATTCTGTACAAGAGTCACTATGAACATTATGTATAAACTGACGTGATCTGTCAGTACAACCTGATATATATATATATATATATATATATATATATATATATATATATATATATATATATATATATATATATATATAGATGTGGACTAACTATAGAACTCTGAATGCTTGTCTACAAATGTTCCAGTATGAGGTTATCCAGCATGTATGCTAACTTAAGATCAACACCATGCTGTTTATGTCGTCATGTGTTCCTGTAACCATACACGTACTGTTCCAGTGTGCGTCTCATTAAATATTATAAAAAGAACACAGTAGTTCCAGTAATCCTTGACTTCTACATGTGAGAGTATGAATATATTGTTACCAAGTTGTCAACTCTTCAGAACCATTCTACCATTCGCGTACAATGTACTCTCACTTCAATGTTTACACTACCCTGTGTAGGTCGAGTTGACCTGTGTCTGTCTTCACGGTGACAGCACCTCTTTGAATACAACAGTACTACCAGCCATCATACTTTACAGTGAGGTTCTATACACCACACTCGATTCTTTACAGTGGAGTCGCAAACAACAGAACTTTACAGTGGTGTACTACAGGTGTAGTAAGAAATAACGTCTTTACAGTGGCTACTACCAGTAGGCCATCAACTTCTTTACACTGGTGGCCGTATAACTTCTTTACAAGATGAATTATGACTTATTGTCACAAAAATATGTGTGCGCTCTCATGTCCATTCCGGCAGTATTGCATTACCTTTACTGTGCGGGCGAAATTTTGATATTTCTCTCTCTCCCCTGCCCTAACTTGGCCCACTTCTGTCAACACAGAAAACTCATCCGGAAGTCAATGTTTACATAACTTTCATACTTCAATTCACTTCATTTCAACGGTACATCCCTGACGGATTAATTAAGTCACAAAAACGCGACGATCCCACGTGGACTCCAGGTGAAAGGCTATCGCCGATTTTTGTACAAAATTGGAGTCATCCCTTTCAATTCGTCAGAACAATAGATTCGCAATATTGGAGTTACGGATAAACCACGAATATGTCCAGACAGACGGTCGAATTGCGCCGAGTCATAGTCTGATAACGACATCTGAATTACGTGGGATAAGCAAGTCAGATAATCTCCAATCTGGGAAGACATTTTGAAGTGTGATAGATGTAACTTTACCAAATAATAATCGGATTTTTACAGCCCAATTTTAGAAAGTACTGGTTTGAAATTTTGCACTAGATGAGCCATGCAAAATATTTCTTCATAAAGTTGCCATAACTAAAACTTTCAAATAAGATTGGCTGGCATTTTGAGGCGCGTATAAGAATTGCGTCGATTGGGCGTTTGTCCCAACCGCCCGGAAAAGCGGGGGCAGGGAATCTACGATATAATGTAGAACAATTTTGACACACGAGACTGTATTCCAGAAATCGTCACCAGTAGACAGCTCAGACCTTGCTGAAGGAAAGAATAGAGTTGGACTCTGAATTTATTAGGAACGGAAACACGCATTAAAGCATCTTTTACCAACTGGAAAAGAAAACTCGCCAAAATTAATACCGACCCGGACTCCTACAGAAAACTATAAACAAAGACACAGAGAAATTCTGAAATAAGAAAAAATCCCAGCCGTGTCTTCGATGCAAATCTTATTAACTTGACGAGACTATTTATCTGAGCAGGAAGTCTAAAGATTATCAGTATTATTGGGGTGAGTGTACATAGTTTTATACTTTGAACTTTATATGTGTATACTTGACTAGTGGTGTTAAAGATTCATATGAGGCTGGCAACCTGAACATGTGAAAAGGATACATTCACGAATCACCACAGCAAGCGCTTGTGATTGCTTCATGCTAGGTCTCACAGAGAACCGAACGCAGAAGTAAACCCAGACTCTGAATGGAGCAGGGAGTGAGTGATGATTACATCAACATGCATTATCATTTGTTAAATGGATGTAAACTTTATACGTTGCTTCTGGCGCAAGCCATATTCCGCTGTCCAGTCACACATTTTCATTAGATTAAGTGAAAAAATTGGGATTTTTCATCACATCCCCGAGTTAGATAATATACGCTCTGGAGGAGTAAAAAATCGGAGAAAAGGAATCGGTTCACGGACAGCTGGGGAAAAGCGCCTGATTAACATCAGGCAAACAAATATTTAGAAGCGGGATTTGTTCTTTTATTCCCTCTAAAAGTTGGTGGTACGCATCGGAGAGGTCAGTTGCGGTACTACTTTACGAGCGATGCCAGCTGTCCTACTAGTCCGTGTTTCTAAGCCTGAGATCGACACTTGACGATCCTTGGAACTGTTTCCACTGACGGGAGAAGGGACGAAGGCGAGTCACTGGCGCCTTAAAACCAGTAGCTTAGTGTCAATAGGGCTTGAGATCCTTGGTTGGTAGCCTATCTAAGAGTAGGTAAAACTCTGAATTCAAACCACCGCTGCATATCCGGAATATCCATTTATGGGAAAGGCTTCGGGAGTAAACCCCGAGTAAAAATCCGGATCGGAGTCCCCAAGGCAGTCTAATGTTGATTCGACATTATTCTGGCAACTTCCGCGACGTGGCTGGTACCAAACTGTATCGGCTACTGCCGTTCCTTTGGATCTACCGGCTGCGTAGAGATGGGGAACATGACTGCATGGGCAACAGCTTGATCTCCATATAACTGTGTCAAGCTCGCGCCCTGGAGAGGACACTCCAGCTTCACCCTATAGGTGTCGGCAAAACACGGGAAGTAGCATCTCTCTGGATACAGAAATTGACAGCCGCAATGACAAAGCTGCAACTACCATTGTCCGCCTCACATCACATGTTTGGGGAAACTCCATACTCACAATAAAGACCAAAGCTGCGGTATATAACGCCTGCGTCACAAGCATACTTCTGTATGGCAGCAAGACGTGGACAACCTAAGCTAAGCAAGAAAGAAAGCTCAATACCTTCCATCTATGGTGTTAACGCCACATCCTTGGCATTTCGTGGAAAGAAAAAGTGACAAATGTCGAGGTGTTGTCACGTGCTGGCCTTCAAAGCATGTATACACTGCTTAGACAGCGCAGACTACGCTGGCTTGGCCATGTCCGCCGCATGGAAGATGGCCGCATCCCGAAAGATATCTTATACGGACAACTGGCAGATGGCAAAAGAACAGTTGGGCGACCTCAGCTGAGATTCAAAGATGTGTATAAGAGAGACACGAAGGCACTGGACATACATCCAGCAACCTGGGAGGATGAAGGTGCCGATCGCACCAAGTGGCGGTGCTATCTGCGGCGCCACCTCAGATTTGGCGAAAAAAAACTAACACAACAAGCAGAAGAGAGGAGAAAACGTCGAAAGGAACACCAGAAAAATAAGCAGCTGAGGGATGTCACCTCAGGGGCGCATTCCCAAAGTCAGTTATGACTGAAGGGGCTATTATTCTGGTAAATACGGACCCGGCATGTATTAATGGGCAGAATATAGACAGAGTAAAACTATTGGCCAACTGTTGGTTTAAGCCAAATTAGCTTTGTGTTGTGAAGACGGCCCAAGGATAGCGCTCCAGTGGATTTAACATAAAGGCACTTAATGTTTCATTTTGTATTTGTGACAAGCACTGAAGGACTGTTAACTCTCTGTTTATTTCATTTGTCGGTGTCCTACAGGATGGTTTTGTGTTTTTTCCTTGATGTATGAATTGATGTAATTGTTAAATTTGTTATTTGATCAATTATTATTTGCTGAGATGTTATTCTTTTCTTCTATACATGCTAAAGAGAACTTTAATAAATTTTAACCTTTTTGTTAATGCACTGTTCAAGACCTTCATCCATACCTATTTAAGCTCTTACTATTTCTCTATCTGTCTTTGAGAATGAAGAGAGAGCGGGTGATACTTAAGACTACATAAGTGAGTTGTTGGCTTGGAAAAAGTGATAGACCTCCTTCCAGGTCGTCTTAAATTCTCCCTAATTTCACACCTTATCTGTGTTTTCTCTATAAATCTTGCAGTTCACTCAATTTGTCTTACTCGACAAATACTCTAAGATTACGCACTCCCGGCAGATACTGATGAATTATGACTTATGATGGTACTGATGAATTATGACTTATGATACTAATGAATTATAGCTTATGATTTTTGCGGACTTTTCTTTGATTAAGTGGACCAATATTATATTTCGTGTTATGTACTGTTAATTCATCTGTTCTGTCATACAACCTGTATCGATTCTTTTGCCGCAACAATGGATTCGTTGGTAGTTCGTTTTGTGTTTTAATATAAACATTTCTTTAATAAACTTCTTAGGTATTCATCTTACAGTGTTGGATTATTTCAATTCTTGTTTGACCAATACATTGAAGGTCAACAGTTAAACTTCATACAACATTCGAAACTGGAACTGTAGAACGCTTTCATTAAAATAAGTCCAGTTTGACGACTTACAATGTGTAATAAATATTCATTCTTTCAATATGGATAAACGATAATCATATAGTTCATATTCAAGAGCACTAGATACATCATAGCGTAGAGTCTACTATTTCTTAGACATTTCATGTCTATTACTTTTCCGTTTTAATTAACGTTCAATTATATTTCAACCAAACTGCTTGGCATAATTATTATTATTCACACAGTATTAAACTGTCCGCTTACAGTTCTATTAGGGTCTCTGCCTAACATATATACATATCACAACTATGTCCATATTATATTTGGCATTGCTCGCCAGGCTCTATCAGCCTTACATATTCTACCCGCGATCGTACTTCACGATTTTCGCGTTTAATAATTATTGCGGTTAATAATACCTACTTATATCTTCGGACTCAATGGTCCTTACACATTATTTATTTATTGCTTTACCAGCATTACATTTACGGTTATACACTATCATACGTTAGTGGCCATGCCACATTTTCCAAACACTGCCATAAGGCTTGAAGGCCACACAAAAGACTCTCTGTAACTAAGTCTAACGCGTCATGCATCGCCACACGCGAACTATTTCATTTCGGTCTAGTGAGGTGTTGCATGGTGCGACCATCTGAATCAAGTTCAAACCAAAATGCTCGCAATCCATGCAACAATCCTCAACAACGATGGTACTGAAGAAAACTTATGATGATAATGATGAATTATGATTTATGATACTGATGAATTATCACTTATGATGGTAATGAAGAATTATGGCTTATGATGATACTATTGAATTATGACATGATGATACTGATGAATTATGAATTATGATGATACTGATAAATTATGACTTGTGATGGTATTGATGAATTATGATTTATGATACTGAGGAATTATGACTTATAATGATACTGATGAATTATGACTTTTGATGATACTGATGGATTATGACTTTTGATGGCACTGATGAACTATGACTTATTATGGTACTGATGAATTATGACATGATGGTACTGTTGAATTATGACTTTTGATGCTGATGAATTATGACTTATAATACTGATGAATTATGACTTATGATACTGATGAATTATGACTTATGATACTGATGACTTATAACTTATGATACTGATGAGCTAATATTTATGATGATACTGATGAATTATGACATGATGGTACTGTTGAATTATGACTTTTGATGTTGATGAATTATGACTTATAATACTGATGAATTATGACATGATACTGATGAATTATGACTTATGATACTGATGACTTATAACTTATGATACTGATGAGCTAATATTTATGATGATACTGATGAATTATGACTTATGACGATACTGATTAACTACGACCATCTTATGCGAGTGTTCATGAACTAACACACTACTTATGCGTCTATTTATTATCTGTGCAATGTGCTCCATTTTATGTACCCCTCAAAACATACGTTTATGCACTCCCGTATCCACGCACAATTATTGTTGCATAACAAACACGTCTTTAATATATTATCAATCCTTAAACTGGCCAGGTTCATCTCATGTTACACAGAAAGTCCGGATATTTAGGCATCATGAAAGTTATTCCTTCTCACAAAAACGCCAACGCCAGAGCGGAACTAAACATACTAACAATTACCAGAGACTGTCCCTTCTTGATTCGTCTTATAGACGGCTTCATATCCAATGCTGCACACACGCCAGAAGGGTCGCTTGAAAATTATGTAGGTGTATTTTTGTGTCTTAGCTGTGTACTTCACCTTCCTCCTTCATGAGTGTTTTTTTTTTTTAATTTGGTGTTTTCATCATACATGAGTGTCATTTGTTTTAAGTGTCTCTTGAATTGGTTGGTATGTTGTATCAAAGTTTTATGGTTTAACTTTGTAATGGTATGAGTAGAAAAGGATGAAGAAAAGAACGCTTAAATTATGGCATTATTAAAACAGCACTCGATTACGTTAGGCGTAGGATAACTGTTATCAAAAACAGCACTCGATTACGTTAGGCGTAGGATAACTGTTATCAAAAACAGCACTCGATTACGTTAGGCGTAGGATAACTGTTATCAAAAACAGCACTCGATTACGTTAGGCGTAGGATAACTGTTATCAAAAACAGCACTCGATTACGTTAGGCGTAGGATAACTTATCAAAAACAGCACTCGATTACGTTAGGCGTAGGATAACTGTTATCAAAAACAGCACTCGATTACGTTAGGCGTAGGATAACTGTTATCAAAAACAGCACTCGATTAAGTTAGGCGTAGGATAACTGTTATCAAAAACAGCACTCGATTACGTTAGGCGTAGGATAACTGTTATCAAAAACAGCACTCGATTACGTTAGGCGTAGGATAACTGTTATCAAAAACAGCACTCGATTACGTTAGGCGTAGGATAACTGTTATCAAAAACAGCACTCGATTACGTTAGGCGTAGGATAACTGTTATCAAAAACAGCACTCGATTAAGTTAGGCGTAGGATAACTGTTATCAAAAACAGCACTCGATTACGTTAGGCGTAGAATAACTGTTATCAAAAACAGCACTCGATTACGTTAGGCGTAGGATAACTGTTATCAAAAACAGCACTCGATTACGTTAGGCGTAGGATAACTGTTATCAAAAACAGCACTCGATTACGTTAGGCGTAGGATAACTGTTATCAAAAACAGCACTCGATTACGTTAGGCGTAGGATAACTGTTATCAAAAACAGCACTCGATTAAGTTAGGCGTAGGATAACTGTTATCAAAAACAGCACTCGATTACGTTAGGCGTAGGATAACTGTTATCAAAAACAGCACTCGATTACGTTAGGCGTAGGATAACTGTTATCAAAAACAGCACTCGATTACGTTAGGCGTAGGATAACTGTTATCAAAAACAGCACTCGATTACGTTAGGCGTAGGATAACTGTTATCAAAAACAGCACTCGATTAAGTTAGGCGTAGGATAACTGTTATCAAAAACAGCACTCGATTACGTTAGGCGTAGAATAACTGTTATCAAAAACAGCACTCGATTACGTTAGGCGTAGGATAACTGTTATCAAAAACAGCACTCGATTACGTTAGGCGTAGGATAACTGTTATCAAAAACAGCACTCGATTACGTTAGGCGTAGGATAACTGTTATCAAAAACAGCACTCGATTACGTTAGGCGTAGGATAACTGTTATCAAAAACAGCACTCGATTAAGTTAGGCGTAGGATAACTGTTATCAAAAACAGCACTCGATTAAGTTAGGCGTATGCTAATTATTATCAATCATCATTGCATTCAAGGAAACCAGCCACAAATTCAACAAGTCAAGGTACAATTGATTTCTTCTCGCTGCAAGATGCATGGAAGCAAAACAGCGGATAAACTTTCCAAAGGAGGAGGAAGCTAAATTCAAATGAAGGATAGGACGCCATGTGAAGAGATGAAAGCATTGATACAAAATTGTGTCATCGAAAAAAATAACCAAGAGAACACACAGTCAAACTTAACAGAAGCATACTACTATAGTTACCAAGAAGAGAGTAAGTGGTAGATTGAGACTGAGACATATGCAGGCTTGAACACCATCTATCCAGTAAATTAAGAAAAAAGGACAGGCAGGCGTGTTGAAGACAAGCAAGAAGTAGAACACGTCTTCCAAGAATATTGGCTGATTGACGTCAAGCAGCGTGGCATACTCCTGTTTACTCTGTTGAAGACTTTTTTCTGGTCTACAAAAATTATATTGCATGTTTATTATATTCACTTGTCTGTTCACATATCTATTTTAGGGGGAATAAGTCATCCGTATATCCTTTTTTTTCTGAAATACAATTGTGTGCGTTGCACAACCGAGGTTGTTAAGGTAAAGGATCCCGTTACACGCCCATTGAGTCCAACTGGGAATATGGTGTTAGGCCCATATTTTTTTGACCATCAGCACACTAGAGGTGATGTGTCAGCATCAGGCCGGCCGCCTTAACCTTCCCAGAGTTGCTTTGGTACCCAATCCATGAGGCTGGGTCGGCCCCGGAGCCGTTTGAGGTCTAAAAAGTCCCACCTCAACAGGGGATCGAACCATGTACCACCGAGCTAGGAAGCTAGTGCTCTAACCACTTCGCTACCTCGGCTGAGGTTGTTATTAGTGGTTTTGTACTGATTTTATTGCGATTTTTTCCGAGTCGCACCCTGTTTGCTATGTAGCAGAGATATTGTTTGTTCAAACATCTGACACCCCTTGTTGGTGATAAAATACATCGCGTTTGCCAGGGTGCGGCAAAGCTTTGCTAAGATTAGGCAAGGGGCGCGAATGAGTTAATCGTCTGGCTCGATATGGACAGTGTAACTGTCTTTTTCTCTTGTTGCAACACTGGCCCAAGACACTCACATGCAGTAGTCAAGGATGCTTGGACACTGCAGGCACGTTTCAAAACATTTATTGACGATAACACACATAGTAGCATCAACAGGAACAGTCATTGTAAACAAGGTCATGCTGACCGGAAATCGATAATAATACATCAGGCGTTCAAAAGGGCTGGTAAACATTCCAATATTCGTGTATGGTCAATAATAATGTTATTCAATGACAGTTCAAAATGCCGCCTGATCTCTCTGACTAAACGCGTCAGATACCTTAATCACCTTGACACATAGGTACAACTTGGCATTCCCCGCCAATTGCACATTATCAGGCTGTAGTATAATAGCCGAAAACACAGGCCTCGTTCTGACATCGGCTGTGTACTGCTGATAAGCAGGTTACCATCAACCCTGCAATAATGCTTATGTGGACATAAATATGCCGCCAATCTGCGGCTCCTACAATATTTCTTCGTCACTGGATTTCTGGATGGTATGAAGACTAATAGTCTTGGATGGCTACCTTGAGCACAACATATATGTTCTGTAATGGAGGACCGGTGAGTTGCAGTTCACAGACTAGGTAATCTTCTAACATGTTCTGCCACCGAAAGCGTAATAATGGAAAAAGTCGGTATTACCTGTAACCGAGTCCACAGAACCTAACAAGGAACTCTGCTGTCATTCCAACGCACAGAGATTCACTGGGGAAAACTGCCATCGCAGTCACTTCGAAGATTCTCCCCGAAAAACACAATGGACCCTTGGTCCCTTCAGAAAATTCCAGGACACTTCACGGCTTGCCGGAAGTCTAACTCAACTCCCGCTTAAAAAACCCTGCCTATGGGCATACGCCAGAACTGTCTACCTTTGACCCTAAAGGTCAAACACAATGAATGAATAAACAAGGGAAGACAACCCCTAATCAACCTGACATCGCAGGTAAAGACACAATTATTCTTATGATAAACACATAAGCAAATAACTTGACAGATGACTCCGTCAAAAATGACAGCAACAGACAGCCAAGCATGACATAATCGTTTCCGGTACACCTTGTTACAAAGAGATTACTTTACATGAAAGTAATAATTTGTTACATCTGACACACATTGTCGTTTGAGGTTGCCGATGTGTTTGTGAGTTGGTACACAGGGCAATCGGATGTTTACAGCCCATTTTCAGAAAAGTAATGTTTGAAATTTTGCACTAGATGAGTCATGCAAAATATTCAAATCAGATTGGTTGATCATTTGAACTCCATAACAAACAGATGCGGGGGCAGACTTGCAATATAACCTGGCTTTTGTTCAGTGTTCCTACACTGTGAAAATTTACTCCGAGGAAACGCTTGCCAAGAACAAGCAGACTTGCGCGAAGAAAATTCAGGATTTCCAGTTATCAGACCGGACTTTTATTGGAACACCTTGTAAGACTTAATAAAACCCTGGAAATCCATTTTTAATAGGAACCGGACTCTGAGAAAACATCATCATCATCAGTTGCCATCTCCACAACCAAGGTTGGCTGTAATGGATCTCCAACGTCTTCTGTCTCTTGTCTTGGTGGTGCACTCTGATAGACTCTTTCCTGTCCATCTCTTGATGTTATCTTCCCACTTATAACCCTGTCTTCCCCTTGCACGTTTGCCTTCAACTCGCCCTTCTGTTATGGTCTTCTGCAAGGTGTTATGCCTTTTTATGTGGCCAAAGTATTTTAGCTGCCGAACTTTGACCTCCCTCATTAGTTCTCTTTTCATACCTAGATTTTCTAGGACCTCCTTATTTGTTTTCATCTCTTTCCATGAGATACGCCCCATTCTTCTATATATCCACATTTCAAGAGCCTCAATTCTTTCTTCCAAACGCTTATTCATCGTCGATGTTTCTGCACCATACAGAAATGCAGAATATATATAACACTTTATGATTCTCAGTTTTAATTTGTGAGATAACTGTTTGGATGTCAGTATATTTTTCATGTTGTTGAATGTAGCTTTGGCTATTCCTATTCTCTTCTTGATTTCTGTTTCACATCTGCCATCTTCTGTTATTATATGACCAAGATATACGTAGCTCTTGACTTGTTCCAGGATTTTCCCATTTACGCTTATCTTTAATGTGAGAAATGAGAAAACACACAAAGTCAAAGAAGGAGATTTAGTGCTAAATTAACGACCCCATGATTGCTTTATTGCTAGTTTCGTAAAGAGAACTTAAAAGCATAAAGTAGTCCCAGGTTCCATATGGAGCAGGGTGGAAAAGATAAAAGAAATGATGTAATTCTAAGTATAATACTTACAGTTTCAAACCAGTGTAAATGTGGTTGAAGTAACAAGAAGAGACATGGTCCGCAACCAGACGATACGTCAAAGCCTAAAATCCCACCCCCTGCAGATCCAAGTAGAACAGTCCCAACTAAGATGGTTTGGCCATGTCTGCAGAATGGGAGAAAATCGGCTACCACGACAAGCATGGGAAACAAAGAGCCAGGGATCCAGACCCCCAGGACGACCCAGAGTCCGGTGGGAGGACAACATTAGACAATCTTTGAAGGACCGAGGACTAGAATGGAACCACGCCAGGAAGAAGACAGCCGATAGGATAGTCTGGCGCTCTCTCTTCCAAACCTCTACACCTCACTTTAGAAGGGGAACGACTAAGTAAGTAAGTCTTCTTCTTCTTCTTCTTTGATCCACTGTCACTGAGCGTCGGCTCTTGGTGACCTTGATGCCATTATATGGTACTGCGCAGTTCGTATAAGCTGTTCTGAGCTGCCATACAGTGTATTGTCTATGGATGGGTTGTGTGGTAGCAGTTGTTGTCTCAGTCCCTGAAGTGCAGGGCACTGTAGTAGGTGGTGTTCAACTGTCTCCAACGGGTTAGGGCAGTGTCTACATTTTGCTATATTTTGTGAACTTAGTCTGTTTCTGTGGCCATTTAGTGTAGAGTGGCCTGTTCTCAATCTGAAGATTTTGGTTTGGTACCTTCGTTCGATATCGTTCATAGCATCTTTCTTATTTGGGGCTGTTTGGTGAATGAAGAGTCTTCTTCCTGTTTTAGCCTGTGCCCACGTGTTCAGCCAAACTTCTTTACAGTTGTTTTTGACTATTTGTTTAACTGTTAACATACTCAGTGGGTGATCCATCTGTGGCATTTTTGCTCCCTTCTTTGCCAGTCTATCAGCAACTTCATTTAATGTGATGTTTATGTGGCCAGGTATCCATTGCATGCATATTTCTGTTCCGTACAAGTTCATAATTTTATGGCATGTTTCTTGAACCTTCTGGATAGTACTGATTGAGTTGGTTTTCCAGTTTCCTATTGCCAAGAGGGCAGCCTGCGAGTCTGAGAACACCACAACATCATTTGGTTCCATTTCGTCTGATTCAAAGAGTTCAAAAATTCTAGTTAGGGTTTTCTGGATGGCGACTACTTCGGCTTCGTAGTTTGTGCACCAGATACCACAGGGACCTGCAATTTTGACGGGTTCTTCAGTACTGGGTGGGATGATTATGGCCCCGTATCCAGCATTTATTACTGCTTTGAAAGCTGACCCGTCTGTATAGGCATGGATAATGTCTTCATCGTACTGACAGATGGTTTCCATAGCAAGTGTTTTCAGCAGCGTAGGTATGAGGCTTTTATTTTCGGGTTGTAGAAGGTTTGTACGTATTATTGGTCTTTTTAGTTCTACGTGAGGTGGTAGGTCAGGCACAACTTGAGTAGGTAGTCTAGTCTCTGGTATGTAGTGCTTCCCTGAAAGCTCTTGGTACCTTCTAGTGAAAGATGTCTTTTTAATTCGGTACCTGGAGTTGAGGTCACCGATAACGTTTTTGCAGGGGTCATCTTTGTCAGCTCGCAAGAATCTTTCTGCCGTGATAATGACTGATTTCTCTCTCCTTAGTTCTAGGGGTTCCACATTGGCGGAAATCTCACATGCGCTGGTCGGAGTAGTTCGCAAGCCTCCACAGATGAATCTGAGTGCCTGGTTTTGTATGCGATCTAGTTTCAGTCTGAGTGTTGGGCTAGCAGTGGCTTGCAGGGGTAGAGAGTAATCCATAAATGAGCGCACATATCCCAAGCACAGTTGTCGTAGGGTGCTCTGATTGGATCCCCAATCAGTGCTTGCCAAACGCTTTATGAGGTTTAGCCTTCTAGAGGCCTTAGCAGTTAGGGACTCAACATGTGTTTTGTATGTGAGTCTGGTATCTAGCTGTATCCCTAGATAAGTTGGATTGTTCTCTTTAGCTAGTGTAGCCGCGTATACTGTGGTTTTCTTAAGAAATAGACTATACCAGTAACAGAAAGATTCACAAATTAACATAAAATAAATTCTTATAAGAAACAGAAGATATTAATAAATCGGGACACAGATGTTTAATTAGGCCAGCTTCGCTTCGAAACGCCAAGCATTAATTAGGCTAGCTTCGCTTACGCCAAGCATTGGTCATGTGATTTCCAACCAATGGTTAGGCTCAGTCCTTTTTCCCCGGGATGAACGAGAAACGAAGCCATATTACCAGTCGTGAATTTAGAGCGATCTAGTGAAGACATGTTTTTTCTGCTCAGTGTAAATTCCAGTTAAGGAGATCAACTTCACATAAAATATGCAGTCGTGTATATTCATTCATTAGTTGGAAGTGTTTGTGAATTCCTTAATTCAGTAAGTACTGTCAAATCAAATGCTTATAACTGTTAGAGCTCACGGTCCCAATCCAAGCAGAGCTACGTTCGAAGATGTGCAACAATGAAAACCAAAGCGCATAATTGAATGATATGCTTACAGAGGAAAGTCCTTAAGTTGAGAGAACATTTAGGAATACATACGAAGGCAGAGTGGCTCAATATAGGACAAATTTGAAGATATGGAATAATGTCGTTGAGCCTAGAAAATATTATAAAATTAAGGAACACTAGAAGGATAGAGGAGCCACGCCATGTTTTTGCAAGTTAACAAGTTGAGAAGATTTAAGGACATAAAAAGGAATGTTGCATCCTTGAAATAATACATTGACTTTTTATACTTGTTTATTAATGTCAACATGCCATTATGCAAAAACCTGTTACCATTTGACTTAAACCAGTTCCTGTTGAGAGTTGAATAAACATTTGTTTCATTGAACACAAATGCTGTTGACGAATCATATGCTTGCAGTTTGCCATCATACAAATTAATTAAGGTATCATATAAAAGCAAATCGCTACAGGTGCAACATAAATAGAACCCATCTGCTCTAACATAAAACATCATAGAGGATTATCCCCGAACCTGGTTGGATCCTGTAAGACTGTAAGAGAGCAATCACCACCTCTAGCAGGCTAGCTAGTAATCTAAACCTAACACTCTCGACATAAACAGCAAACCCCAATTCCCTACCCGGCCACACTAGCTTTGCATCATCAAGTTTTAAATCCAGTTCTTTCTTTACTGTTTTGTTGCTGAGTGTGAATATAGTGTAGACTGTCTTACTCGTGTTGATCACCATTTTCCAGAAGCTGCAGTAGGTTGTTAGAGCAGCCAGTGCACGGTTTAGTTTCTTTTGCAGTTGCAAGTGGGACTTCCCTTCTGCCCAAAAGACCAGGTCATCAGCAAACAAGGCGCTGGGTAATTCAAGGTAGTCTGCCAGTTCGTTTATGTATATGAGGAAGAGGGTGCAGCTTAGGGCTGAGCCTTGTGGGATGCCTTCTTGGATCGTTCTTTTCCCTGATGTTGCTCCATTGACCGTTGTGGAGATGGTTCTATTTGTGAGGAAATCTTTTATCCAACGAAACATTCTTCCTTCTATGCCCATCTTCTGCATCTTGAAAAATAGACCGTCTCTGCATACTCTGTCATATGCCTGCTTGAGGTCTACGAAAACTGCGGCCACATGATTTTTATCCTGGAAAGCATCGGCAATATGTTGTACCAATCGGATTACCTGGTCAACAGTCTGTCTTCCTCTTCTAAATCCTGCTTGGTTAGGATGGAGGGCTTTTCCATTCTCTAACCACCAGTAGAGGCGTGCATTTATCATACGTTCTGCCATTTTCCCAACGCACGATGTCAGGGAAATGGGCCGGTAGCTACTGACTTCGCTTGGTGGTTTATCTTTTTTGAGTATTGGGATAATGTTAGCCGTTTTCCATCCTGTAGGTACAGTACTGCTTCTCCACGTCTTGTTTATGAATTCCAGGATCGTCAGCAAGCCTTTTCCCCCAAGTTTGACTATCATGTCGTTGGTAACCTGGTCTGGCCCTGGTGCTTTTTTGGGTTTGGTCTTTAGGAGACTGGATTGCAATTCAGCTAGCGTAAATTCCTGATCAAAGATGCTGTCCACAGCCTTGTGTGCTTTTAGCATGCGTTTTGTAAGTGTCTTGATGGCTTTATCTAGATTGGCTCTTTTGTATGTTTTATTGACTTCAGCAAAGAATCGATTTAGGACTCGTGCTTTCCCTCTGTTGGAGGTAGCTGTGTTACTGTTTTGAAGTTTTATAGGGATTGGGTTTCTCTTCTGGGATGTCCCTGCCATGCTGTCAATGAGTTTCCATGCTTTCTTCCCTTCTTTATTTAGGTCTAGGTTTTCGCATTTTTTTCTTTCCCGGTTTCCATTTTGGCTTTTCTGCTCGATAGCTTAACATGTGCAGTGAGTCTGTTGTATGTGGTTTTGTTTTCACGGCTAGGATTTTTTCTGAGCGATTTTCCGTGCCTTGCGTCTTAGTTGTACTAGGTGTTCTAATTCCTCATTCCAGAAGATGCTGTATTTGACACGACTGCCTTTGGGGATTGCCTGTTTGGCTGCCTGCAGTATGGCTGTAGAGATCTGATCGTTCAAGGTATTAATGTCTTGGTTCATGTCTATTTCAGTGAGGAGCTGGTCTGATATGAGTTTGTAGTGTTCCCAGTTTGCTCGAGCATAGTTCCATTTCGGCTGTCTTTTGGTTTCCGTTTTTGTTTTACCCTGCGAGATGGTGGTGAGGATGGGTAGATGGTAGCTTCCTATGTCCTCCAATACCCTCCATTTATACCGGTTGGTGAGGTCTGCAGACACAAGTGTTAGGTCTGGTCGGCTACTGGTTCCGCTAGCTTTATGGTAGAGGGTTGGTGGGGATCTTTCGTTTTGGAGGACTATAAGGTTGGAAGTGTTACATAGCTCTTCTACTGCCTGGCCTGAGGTGTTGGTGTCCTGGTATCCCCAGAGTGGGGAGTGGGCGTTGAAATCCCCTGCTATGATTGTTCTCTTGTATTCGATATCATCAAAGTAGATTCCATTAGTTTCTCTGGGGTGTCTGTAGACATTAAAGATTTGGAAATGTCCGTCACTTCCCCAGACTGTCACTCGTTGTATGTCAGTTTCATCATCGGTTCGAAGACTTTCGACCTCTGCCTGTACATCATTCCTTACCAAGGTTAGGATTCCTCGACAATTATTATGGCAATTACATTTGTACATTGTGTAGCCTGGGAAGTTGATGGATTTGTCCTTAAGAATGGTTTCTTGAATCAGTGCAATGTGAACTTTCTGGTCCTTCGGTAGTTTCTTTAATTCTAACGATTTAGTTCATATTCCATCTACATTTAACTGTAGAATGTTAATATACTCCTCGGTAGCACACTTTTCGCCAGGAGCAGCCGAGGGGCGACCTGCTTGGTGCGGACCTTTTGCGAGGCGACGTCCGAGCTCGAATATCTTAGGTTGTATTAGTGTCATGGCATCATGAGTAGTGGGGGTTTGTGATGACTTTCTTTCATCCCGACAGTTATCCTCTTTTTCCATGCGGGGTGCGCAAGGCATGGTGGGCACTGTACCATCATCGGTGGGGAAGTATTATTTTCCACTGCTGTCCTGTTCGCCTGATGTCTGTCCTACCCCCTGGGGGTAGACAGCCCCAATACCATGTTGCACCACCTCAGTGGGGTTCACTGTTGTGCAGTCCCCGCCACCAAATGACCGCTGTTTTCTGGAAACATCCATAATTTGTCAGCTATTTAGTCAGCACTAGCGCTTCTAGTTGGTCAAAAGGATCATCACGTCGTGCACCCTGGTGCCTGCACTATGAGATGCTGTGGATGGTTTGTAGCTGTGCCATTCCAAGTTGGAGGACAGTCACAGGTTAAAGCAGGGCTTTGCAGGGGCGCTCAACATAGTTTGGTCAGTCGGTCGAGACTGTTACCGGGGGATGGCCGCCACTGTCTTTGTGGCTTCTGGGAGCCATATGTCAAGCTTGGAAGGTCAAGGTGGACCGGTGAGTTTGAGCCACTGGTTCAGTTCTCCAGTGCGACCGCTCTTGCCCAAAGGTCCTACCACTCTTGGCCTCCCCCAATCCCCCAAGTAAGTAAATGTGTATGTGAAAATATTCATTAAAAAATTAATGGAAATTTCAAACTTTTCAAATCAAAGTAACTATAAAAGCTATTCAATTTAAATGCCTTGCCCAAAGGTGGCCTCCCCAATCCCCAAGTAAGTAAATGTGTATGTGAAAATATTCATTAAAAAATTAATGGAAATTTCAAACTTTTCAAATCAAAGTAACTATAAAAGCTATTCAATTTAAATGTAAAGAAAGTTTTATCCCGAGGGACTAAATTCAATTCTCATCGAAGGTAAATTCTGAGTTAAATGGGATGGTGAAATAGAAATAGGGAGGCACATAACTATGTGTCGGAAAACGCAATAATTAGGAGAGCGTTTCGCTTCTATTCTTTCATCATAGTTATTAGTGGTACCAGCAGAAAGTACTATCTCTGGAACAAAAAGGGAACAGTGGCCTGAACTTTAAGACGAAGGACCAACTTTGTAGACTCTCCCTGACATTTCCGGGAAATGAGCTACACCCGACAACTTTGACCAGCGACGAGTGTGAGCAGTGTAAAAAGAACCAACCCACCAGAAAGAGCAGAACCGTCATTGGCAGCTAAGTTCAATATATTCTGCCACTTGAACTTCTTGTATAAAACAGTTACCTCCTATCACGACCGTGATGATAACTTTTTTTGATCCATAACTATTGAAATTGTTTTCAAACTGTTAAAACTTAGGTGATTATTAAATTTTGTTATTTGTAAATTTACACATTTAATTTCGATTTAATCAGTTTAAAGTTACTGTATGTATGTCTCAGTCAAAGTTACTACACACATTCTAAACAGAGCTATACCAGAATAATAAGAATTCCCCTGAGTAAATCAGAAGTGGGGGCTTAAACGAGCTAACATAAAGCTTTGCTTAATCTTTCACAAAAGTTGTCGGCAGATTCTAGAATTAACGTGCTCATTCAAATGCAGCATTGTTTTCGCTTATCTGAATATCTTGTGAAAACACATGTGTGGTAGAAGCGTCATTAACCTTCTATCTACATATCTGCCAAGAGTAATTGTTAAGTCATATTCTACGCTAGAGTTAGGTGTTAAGGATTTTTGTGTACGGTCCTGAAGTTTGTTAGTAAGTAGGTTAAGGTCATGAGATACATGACGTGTATATACATGTGTGTAGGTAGAGAATGGTGTAACTCTGTTTAGAGTGTATTATTATTGAAGTATGCAAGCTTGGAATGTTACATTTAAAAGTTCACTGTTAGAAGCACGTAGAGTATGGTTGAAGATTACTCAGGGGCGTTCATGTGTGAATTGAGGTTTACATGACATGAGAAAAGCGTGCGAAGTGAATGGAGTTAGCATACGTGTCAGAGAAGAATACTGAGTTGTTAAAGGGGAGTCTGTGGCCATCCGTCCTGGGAGACGGTCGATGTTTTCTAGAGTATGTGAATAGTGTATGTGATTTTCATTATAATATATTGGATGTGACGCGATGATGTTTCGCGTAAGGTGTATTTACAAGGCCTTTATATATTATTATTTATAAGCGCGTTGTGGGTTTCCCGCGCTGTAAAGTTCAGGAGGAACTTAGATGCCTGGTGATTAGTCCAGAGGTATAGATATATGTGCGAGGAGTGAAAGCCGCACTTTGGATTATAAAGACACGTCGTTTTCCCGTGTCAATAGAAGGTCTATGGTAGGACCATTATATGCTATTATTTGAATGCGCGTTGTTGGCTTTCCCGCGCGAATAGGAGGTCTACGTAAGCGCGTTGTAGGTTTCCCGCGCTGTTAAGTTCTGGAGGAACTTGGATGCCTGATGATTAGACCAGAGGTATAGATATATGTGCGAGGAGTGAATGCCGCACTTTGGATTAAAAAGACACGTCGTTTTCCCGTGTCAATATGAGGTCTATGGTAGGACCATTATATGCTATTATTTGAATGCGCGTTGTTGGCTTTCCCGCGCCAATAGGAGGTCTACGTAAGCGCGTTGTGATTTTCCCGTGCTGTAAAGTTCAGGAGGAACTTGGATGCCTGGTGATTAGACCAGAGATAGATATATATGTGCGAGGAGTGAATGCCGCACTTACATCGAAAGTAGGACCACAGAGATATATGTGCGAGGGGTGAATGCCGCACTTACATTGTATTCAGACCATATAGAGATTTATGTGCGAGGGGTGAATGCCGCACTTACATTGAATGCAGTTGTTACCAGTACGTTGAGATTATATGTATGGATATGTGACCCAGACTTCTGTCAAGTTATTTCATTCGCGTACCTACTGTACTTCTAAAACAAACCCACCAGAGGTATCAGTAATCTTGTGCGAAGGTAGACACCTTTGAAGGCCCATATTAGATACTCTTGAGTGTTGGCCACTGTTGGACCCCTACTGCAAAGCAGGGGAGGCAATCCCGTCACAGAAACATATGGAGATCGAGGAAAATCAAGTCCAACACGAAAATAAGGATCTTCAACTCAGATGTCAAATCAGTCCTATTGTATGGCCCTGAAACATGGAGAACAACCAAAACTAAGACAAACAAAATAAAGTTACAGACGTTCATAAATGGACGCTTGCGTAAAATAGAAGGATTGAAATGGTATGACAAAGTCACAAATGTGGAACTGATGACAGGAACGAGACAAGTTCCAGTAAAACAAGAGGTGAGAAGTAGACGCTGGCGATGGATAGGACACACATTGAGGAAACCTGTTGATAGCATTACAAGGCGGTCCTTGTTCTGGAATCCACAGGGAAAGAGAAGCAGAGGTAGAGAAAAAACACACGGAGAAGAGAACTGGAGACAGAAGTGAAAATGATGAGGAAAAACGTGGAAAGAACTTGAGCTGATGGCACGTGACAGGAGAGCTTGGTAAGTGTATCTGACAGGCCTATGGTCCTTGGGGAGCTAAAGGGTATTGATTGATTGATACTGGGTTTGTCATTATCAGGTTTGAATCCGGAACCCGGCAACTATATAAACGTCCTGCAAAGAGACCAGCTGCAATATCTGATCGATGTACCACAAAGAACAAAACAAAGGGAAAGAAAGAAGTGTTGTATTGTGACAATGCCATGCGTTTACCTTTCCTGGCTTTTAATCAACTAATTTTTGCTAATGAAAACATCTCATATATTATGTGAACACTTACTTCCGTTTGTAGCGTAACTGCTAGTACTAATACCCATGATTTCATTAATTTTCAGACCTTCTACGTATTTTTAGAATATGCTCCATTCCGGACTCTAGATCACCTTACACAAGCTGTCAAAGGGGTTGGATCTGCAAATGCCAAGTAAGATATTAAACCACACAATTCCAAATGTGGACATTGTTTATTGTGCCGGTAAATTTCGGCATGCGGTTTACGAACATGTTCATATTTTGCAAAGAGATCTACAATGTAAATTTCAATCGTGTAGAGGCTGCAACGGTGATTTTATCTACACAACGTCTCAATCCACCGTTGCTAGTCTAAACAACATCTGGAAGTCCTCTCAATACAGCACAAACACCAAATTAAGATTAAATGAGAGCTGTGTACTTTCTGTGCTTCTCTATAGTGCGGAATGCTGGAGCATAACAGAGAAGGAAAGGCCGAAACTGTCCTACTTCCACACAATCTGCCTAAGGAAAATTCTCCGAATCTTTTGACCAACCAAGAAGTACTTACTCGGAGTAACCAAGAGGACATGCACACCACCATAGGTGGCAGACGCTGGAGTTGGGTTGGCCACGTCCTCAGAAGATACCCCGATGCCATCACAAGAGCAGCTATGCTATGGACCCGTGAAGGAAAGCGATAAAGAGGCCAACCAAACACAACTTGGCGGAGAACTGTGGAGGCCGAGATGAAAAGAATGAACCAGAGCTGGGGCACTGTACGAAGGATGGCCACCGACCGAACAAAGTGGAAGCAGTTTGTTGCTGCCCTACAGGACGCCACCAGGCGTGATGGCCACTGACTGCTTTGACAGTCGGCGGCTAAGGATCAAAGAAGAAGAGGAGACTTCTCTTTGAAGTTACTGAACTAGGAAACCATTCGGTCGCTGACTCTGAATCTTCATTCAGATAAAACAGTTATAATATAAATTTAGATTATTCCACATAACATTTCTAATGATCATGTTCGCTTTGTAGCCTATCTTGCGTAGAAACACTATGGTTACTAATTATAAGGCATCAATGCATGCGACTGTTAATCCCTCATTGCTCTCACTGGTGTGTCAAATTAGAACCTATGTCATTACTGCTTTCCTATTTATCAACCACTTGCACATTAATTTACAGGCACTGCAACATGGACAGTGATAGGATATTATTTGTTATCATCCCTTTAGTACCACCTTGAGTTCAAAGATGTGTACAAATGACATATTAAAGCACTGGACATAAATCCAGCAAGCTGGTAGCATGAAGCTGCCGATCGCGCAAAGTCGGGATGATCAATCCAGCGCCACCTCAGATTGGCCAAAAAGAAGCTCTCACAACAAGTAGGAGAAAAGTGCGCGCCGAAAAAAAACATCCCGCTAAAAGGCTGCTGAAGACAATCACCTCGCATCCTTCCCATAGTCAGTTATGACTGAAAGAGGCTACTGACATCTACTTACTAACCCTGTTCTACCTAGACGTAGGAAACGTATGGTTCTCTACCGGATGTAGCTGTCACGAGTGGTTTTCAGAGTCTGTCTGAGACAAGACAAAACGTCTGACTGACGTCTGAGACAAGACAAAAGTCTGATTGAAGACTGCGAAGATAGATGAGTTATGGTGTTGAATGTAGATGGAGTGAATTATAGCTATCAGGAGTAAAAGATCGAAGAATGACTCTCCCCTCCTGCAACTCAATTGCTATGTTTCTAAGCTACTTTCACTCCGGAACTCTCTCTCTCTCTCTGCTAAGAGTAAGGAACAGTGCACATTAGTGACTCTACAAACAATCAAGTACAAGTACAGATAGTAAAGTAGTCTGATCCACGATTAGAGGTCTAATTAATAACCAAACTATGGCAAACAAGAAAATGTCTAATTACAAACCATCAAATCATATAAAAGAATGCATTAACAAAAAAATCTAGTGAGATACAAACAATGCTCATAATAATAAGAACCATAAGAATAATCAACCTAGATTCAAACTCTCACTATTATTGGGCTAAATATTCTACTACTCTTTCTGCAGATAACCCTGAAATAAAGAAGTCCCTACATACACCCACTTATCCCGCTGACTTCTTCTGGTCAGCAACACAGCTGTTTAATTCAACTTAATGACCCTATCCCGCAGTTACTTCAAGCTCCCCCCTCACAAAGTTTCACTGAGTGCATTTACTAAAAGTCCTTTTTGTCGGCCCACTTGTGTTTATATTCCGCTTGGATTACAGCTGTTGGCGGATCGCAAACGGAGAGGTGATCACTCTTTCCTCTCCAAAAGCTGCTGCCAATCCGTGGAAACAACCCAAATTATAACTCCCCCACGAAACAAATTTCCATTACAGATGTTAAGTCCTCCAGATGTACAGAGGTGCTTTAAATCCAGGATCTAAAGGGGTGGCGATGAATGCACGCAAGATTAAATATGCGTTGGAGGTAATAAATCCACTATTGGCGCAGGCCGCCACTCCTGTGACGCCGCGTTATAATTTGGATGAAGTAGAGCTGGCGATGACTACACGATGTTAGAACCGGCGATAATGTGTAGTTCTATGAAGTTGATGCCAGTGGAGCACGGGCGCTTTACTTACTTTGCGGGGGTGGCGTAAAATTCTAAGCACGGGAAATCACAAGTGTACCAGTATTAGGGTGCTGGTAAAATAAACAACTGTAGTTGGTGGGAACACCCCAATGTAAATGGGTTGATGATTTATCCTCCCTTTCCAGGAAGGCAATACCGGCCGATGGCTCAGAGGTCCCTTAACTCAGTCAGAGTTCACCGGTTCTCGCTAAAATGACATCATATTTTAAAATCTATGAACACCTAGCCAACATAAATGTTGCAACATCGAAAAACAAACCAATTGCATAAATAGGTACAGATTAACTTATTACAACCATTCTCACCCCAAGCAGTCCTTGCTGCTGACCTGGTCCCACAGTTTATCTCTCTCTCTCTCTCTGTCCCCTTCCCTTCTCACTGACCGTTAAATAGACGAGCGAGCCAGTAGGTGCCTTGGCAGGCCTACCCGATAACTCGCAACTTGCATAATCAGTGGTTACCCACAGCTGACGGTTGGGGGGGGGGGGGGGGGGGGGGGTATGTAAACATTCCTGCCCCATCTACCTGGCGCGGAACTGACCTTACAACGTATCTACCTGTTCTGTCTAACAGACAGGCGTCTAAACGAAATCGCAAGGCCCGTCTATGGTTATCTCACTGGGCTGCGACACGCTTAATACCATCATATTTACATGTACTCCATATGACAATATATAAGGCTACTCTGGGTAAATTTCTAAATGAGTTTAAAGTATCCATACAGTAGACAAGTAATCAAATAAATTTTAAAGTTACATGATGTGGAAACAAATTATAAAGATCCACCACTGAGGTCAGACCAAAAAAAGAAAAGAAAGAAAATCGCTTATGGTTTTACTCTGTGTTAAAAATAATTCGCTCCACATAACAATCAGTTATATAGTTACACTTCGAGGGGGAAAATTATTCTTTTAGTGAAACAAGTCAGATATATGTACACTTGTGATTAAGAAGGTTATCTAGAAGGGCTTTCGTGAAGCATATTAAGTTACACCCATTTGCTTTAGGAAAAAAAACCCGTAAGTGGCATACAAACACAATTTCCTTTTTTTTTAAAGTAACTATAGCTTCTTAGCGCTTTGTCATGAAATATTCTAATCCACATATATAAATTATCAAGTAAATATAAAGCCTAATAAATACATATAATAAATAAAGAAAAGAGCAATGGTAAAATAACAGTGCTGTCACAAGGAATGTACTCGAAATCCCCTTTGTTTTATGCTTCGTCTGCAAATTGTAACGCTTTCACGTTGATAGTAAAAGCCTACTATATTATTACCCGCTTTCTTCAATGAAACGTGTGCTGTATTTCTTAGAAAAACATTGAGATACCAAGCTGATCAATGACCTAATTTAAATATTTCATTCATTCCATTTTATACACGGCGTAACTAAAGACAGATGGACTAAAGGATAGAGAGAAGGGAGAGGCATAAAGCCGAACACGTGCAACACAAAACACGCGTCGCGCGATACACAATTACTACTATCACGCGTGTAAGGCCACATGCACTAACTTTTTCAGACGGACAGTGATAAATTCACTACCCTTCCCAGAGTTAGGTTTTAAAAAACCTGGGAAACGCTTATTAGAAAAGATAACATTATATGGGTTTACGTTTGAAAACATTACAGTACCCAGACAGCACATCTTCGAAACAGGAGGTAGAAGAAATTGCATATTTTGAACGCAGCCACTTAGCTCTATTAAATATATATATTTGGGTTCCTTAGGGTTTGCTGACAAAGAATATGTACAACGTTATGCAAATAGTCTAGGAATTAACAAGTTATAGCCAAAATAAAATGATGGTGCTGTCAGACAACACCCAAAATCAGAATCGCTCAGTGGTAGATTTTTTTACACCACCATTGTACGGGAAATGGGCCACAAGTTACATTTGAACTGATTGGCTGGAATGATATGTAAGGCCAAACACGATTAGTCGGGCTATAAATACTATCTTTGGTTGTTAGGGGAGACGTAGGAAGTTAAAATTTTTTCAAACACTTGTCGAAACGTGGCTCCATTGGCCAGACTCGCTGATATACTCACTTAGGAGCGTTAGTTCGAGACCACTAGTCAAATAAGCTTGATAAAGCAACAGTGCGTTGAAGCCAGCTCATATTTTTGCTAAATAAAAGCCTGGAACAAAAGCAGATGGGAATTTGTGCCAGTAGTTGTGCCAGAATTCATTGCTAATCAACGTATCTGTGTTTGTTTCCATGAATTGTGGTAAGCTTGAAACATTCAGTATCATTTAATGAAAATTGAATGTGAATTGTTAATTTATGCCTGTATATATGTGTAGTTCAGTAGCAAACATGATGTAAAGCCTATAATGCTCCAGCCTGAACAGAAGGTGTCGGAGGAAAGTAAAACTGCATGGAATGGCCAAACAGTACACTGACACCTAGATTATTGATTAGACAGAAATAATGCTGGAAGTGCAGAGGCGTAGTAACCGTTAAGGAGGTAAATACTGGTATAAAGTATTTCAGATGAAGCTGACAGTTGGCCTAACGCTCTGAACTCAATGTTTGTGATGTATTGTGCTCAGTGTAAAAAGAGAGTATAAATTAGTTATGAAGTAGAAGGTACATCCTTCTTGTTTTCAGGGACCGTGGTCTTGATGGTATTGAGCAGCACCTGGTCAGAGCTTTGCTGAATCCAGAGTCGGACAGCATACTCCTTGGTCCATTTAGCTATCAGTGAGGTGTCTCCAGAGCCCAGGGGAGAAATCGAGCAGAGGAGTCTTTTCCTGCCGCCATCACACAAGATAAGCTGATGTGGCCAGCTGAGCTCAAAATTATGTACCCCCAGCTTAAAATGACCTTGTAAAAATAACATTAAGAGGGGAATTAAATTGTTTTAATATCAGGAACTGAGAACATCTCCAATACTAGTCCCAATAAAGACAAACTATTGAAGTCATGATGACAAATACCAACAGAGCTTGAACACAACAAAACCAGTATTACCTCATATTACTACTACACAACTGACACACATAGGATACTTTTAATAATATATGTCATTACCATATTCATATTAATAAATTCTGTACATATAACTTGTAAGTAAAATTGATTGTGATTCCTGGTTCCCTTTGTATTTGAATCAGGACACATATTCATTCATAACAGCAATGAATACATATTGTTATTTGAAAAGTTATCAGTGACTCCTTTAAGATATCCTTTAGAGTGTTATATGTATGTGAGTGTCACAGTGTTGTCAAGTGTGGTGGAATAAATTAAATTGTTTATCTGTCTGTTGTTGTTATGACTTACACTTCATCATGCACATACCCTAGACATACAACGTAGTCATCACACTATTCCAGAATAATTCTGACTGAGGTATACATATGTGGCAGCAAGTAAGGTTATATATCATACACTACTCTTATTAGATATATATATACCTTCACAGCTGATCTCAGTCAGTACACTAAGTCCTCTATACATATTTATAACATCCCACTTCACCACATATATTGGGGTCTCGCTCTTGGGATTTTGAATCTTTCCCTATTAAAAATATTGGGGGTAATTCACTTCAGGGAATATAAGAATTAAAAGGTATCCTTGGGTGGAATTAAATAAGGTTGAGCTCACGGTGCCTGTGTTGTCCATTAGATATATATTTAGAAATTGAATTGTTGGTTAGACATTGTATAAATTTACCTGATAGACAATGGCGGACCTGGCCAAGTTTCGATCTGCTGCTGTACAGACTGCAAAAGAGTTAGGATTAGATGGGCAAGTTATGGTTGCCTATGTCACTACGGAATGTGACAAATTTATTGAACGCGAAGAAAGAAGATTAGAAAAAGAGGCCGAAAGAAAGTTAGAGGCTGAAAGGGAAATTAAGAAGTTACAATTTGAGGCTGAGGCTGAGACTAAGAGGTTGCAGATTGAGGCTGAGGCTAAGAAATTGGAGGCAGAAAGAGAAGACAAAAGATTGGCTGCAGAAAGGGAAGAGAAGAAATTAGCTGCAGAAAGGGAAGCAGAAGAAAGAAGATTGGCTGCAGAAAGAGAAGAGAAGAAATTAGCTGCAGAAAGAGAAGAGAAGAGATTAGCTGCAGAGAGGGAAGCAGAAAAGGAGGAGAAGAGATTACAAAGGGAACATGAGTTACGACTAAGGGAGTTTGGGTTTCAGGGCCATGCTCCTGAAAATGGTGCCAGTCCCTTTGCCTCTGATGCCACTGCTAGCCAAGGAGCCTCAACCTCAGCTATGAATTTTCATTTAGATCATTTTGTTGAGAAAGACGATGATATAGAGAGCTACCTAAATAGGTATGAACTATTAGCTACCACGTATGGGTTAGAGAGAGAAAGGTGGAGCTTAAAGTTATCTCAAGGACTTCGTGGGGCAGCTTATGAAGTTTTTGCAAAAATGAGCAGAGGTGATCAGGAAAATTATGACATGCTAAAGCAGGCTCTTTTGTTAAGATATGAAAAGAATGCAGAATTCTATAGGAAAAAATTTAGGAATGCTAAACTACTGTCAGGTGAAACCTATCACCAGTTCTCTGCACGAATAGAGACATACTTGGAGAAATGGACTTCTCTGGGGAAAACCCAAGATCTTAAGGAAATGGTCCTTATAGAGCAATTAAGAGAGTCCATGGCTCCAGACCTGAGAAAGTTTCTCATGGAACAAGGTGCAGAGAGGCTGGGTGAGTTGCTAAATGTTGCTGAAAGGTATCAAGCAGCTCAAGCAGAGGTAACAGGAAATAAAAAAGAAACAAGTGGATAACTTTAGGGCACCACAGAACTTTAATAAATTTGATCCTAAGGATCAAAATAAAGGTAAGCACCAATTTGATAGGCCACGGTATGAAAATAAAAATAAAAACCCACAATTCGATGAAAGGAAATATGATGAAAGAAAATCTTTCAACCAAGGAAAAAGGTGGTGTAAAAATTGTCAGATGGACAATCATGACACTGACCGTTGCAGAAGGAAACCTGTGTATATGGCAACCCTTCAGGTCAGGTCGACCTCAAGACAGGAGGAGGATATTATGTTGGATACCACTCCAGAAGAGATGAGGAAGGCACAGGCTGGGGATAAAACACTCAAGCCTTGTTTCAGAAAATTGTCAACTTATCATACAACTCCAGGCAAGGGAGATTTTTACATGAAAAACAAGTTGATGTATAGGAAGACTGGAGCTAGATCCAAAGGTCAGGGACAACTGGTACTTCCTAAAAGATATAGGGCAGACTTAATAAGGAGCCTACATGTGAAACCAGATGGGGACCATGAGAAGATAGGTACCATCATTCAAAAGGTGGCTCACAATTATTATTGGCCCAAAGCAAGATGGGACATTGAGAATTTTGTAGAAAGGTGTAGCATAGTACATGAGGGAACACCCACAAGTGGGAACATGGATCAGGACCTGGACACGCCACGGGGCAAAATTAGGCCTGATAATAAAAAGAAAAATAGATTTGATAAAGTGGACCAAATGGAATGGGAAGCCCCTTTTCACGGACAAGCTTCACTTAACTGTTTTACAATGGCCACTATGCGGAGAGTGCAAACAGATGTCTTACCCCAGGATAAGCCGAAAATCCCTCAATCGGACTTAAACAAACTGGAGGAAGAGGATGTAGAGAGGAAATCTCTCATCAAGAATTTTAAGTGGGGAGAAAGCCCCAAAAGAAAAATTGGGAGCGGTCGTTTTGTGAATGATAATTCTGGGAGGAAAAATCATCACTATAAAGCTTCGAGTGGAAGAGACCATACCGGTGCATGGACAAATAGGTCCACACAATTAAAGGTCCATATGTAGCTTTGTTAAGAACGTGGACTGATGAAAAGGCAGAGGAAAACATTACATCTTCATACCAATATGTGAATGAGCTGACCACTCGTTTAAAAACTGGTTGGAAACTTGCCAATGAAAATTTGAAACAAGCCAGGAAGAAACATGCTGCCTATTATAACAGGAAAGCGAAAGACAGAAATTTGGCTGTGGGAGAGAAAGTACTGCTTCTTTTGCCCGGGAGTCAGAATAAGTTACAAATTGGATGGCAGGGTCCATATACAGTTTCAGAGAAGGTATCTAGAACAAATTATAAGATAGATAAGAAGGGGAAAGAAAAAATCTATCATGTGAATCTCCTGAAGAAATATTTGGAAAGAGAACATCAGGAAGAGACACACTTGTTGACCTTGTCCATCGCCATGGAGATGAAAAAGGAACCACTTTCATCATTTGAGTATCCATTACACCCCTGTGAGACAGCAGCACAGGTGAAAATCAGTACACATTTAACGAAAACTCAGAAAGAGAGAGTGCAACAGGTTCTAAATAATCATGCAGAGGTGTTAACAGACCGACCAGGGCATACAAACCCATTGGAATATGATATGAAACTGATAGACCCCACACCTGTATGTATGAAACCATATTCGATTCCGTTTGCTAAGGAGAAAGCTTTGAAGGAAGAGATAGACTATCTGTTGAAGGAAGGAATTATTTCGCACAGTGAATCTTCGTATAGTTCCGGTGTTGTACTCTTAAGGAAGCCCTCTGGAGAACATAGACTCTGTATAGATTACAGGAGACTGAATGCTATTACAGAAGGACAGGTGGATCCATTGCCGGATACAAATCAGCTGTTTGCCAGACTAAATAAAGCTAAATATTTCTCCAAAGTGGATCTGAGTAAAGGATATTATCAGATTCCAGTAAAGCCTGAGGTTAGACCATACCTAGCTTTTAGTACTTCAGAAGGACACTATGAGTTTAATAGATTGCCATTTGGATTGAAGAATGCGCCTAGTGTCTTCTCTAGAATGATGAGAAAATTGTTGGATGTAAACATTTCGGAGGAACGTAATGAATCCCTGAGTTGCCTCTTTGATGGAGGATATTCCGAATGTTTCATACAGGATAATAAGAAGATTATGGGATCCACTACGAAAACTCTGCTATCACCAGGTATATGTTATCTCCTCATAACGTACATTTTGAGGGAAATATAATGTTCTCTGGACATGTCATTGCGCAGACTCAGAGAAGAGAAATGGTGAATACGGGTTGCGAAGTAGCATTAAGACAAGCACTCACACTTGCGGCTGTTAAGTAACATAACCGAAATATATTATTGGTTGTAGAAGTCTGAGGCAGATTTCATGAGTAGTGCCTACTCTGAATGGACCCAACTACATAAAACCATGATAGCACCACAGCAGAGGAAAGTCAAGTTGACTTACATTTATCTATGTGTATATAGAATAAAGGACTGACATATAATGTCTGTTTTAAGAGGGGAGGTGTCATGAAATATTCTAATCCACATATATAAATTATCAAGTAAATATAAAGCCTAATAAATACATATAATAAATAAAGAAAAGAGCAATGGTAAAATAACAGTGCTGTCACAAGGAATGTACTCGAAATCCCCTTTGTTTTATGCTTCGTCTGCAAATTGTAACGCTTTCACGTTGATAGTAAAAGCCTACTATATTATTACCCGCTTTCTTCAATGAAACGTGTGCTGTATTTCTTGGAAAAACATTGAGATACCAAGCTGATCAATGACCTAATTTAAATATTTCATTCATTCCATTTTATACACGGCGTAACTAAAGACAGATACGTAACTAAAGACAGATGGACTAAAGGATAGAGAGAAGGGAGAGGCATAAAGCCGAACACGTGCAACACAAAACACGCGTCGCGCGATACACAATTACTACTATCACGCGTGTAAGGCCACATGCACTAACTTTTTCAGACGGACAGTGATAAATTCACTACCCTTCCCAGAGTTAGGTTTTAAAAAACCTGGGAAACGCTTATTAGAAAAGATAACATTATATGGGTTTACGTTTGAAAACATTACAGTACCCAGACAGCACATCTTCGAAACAGGAGGTAGAAGAAATTGCATATTTTGAACGCAGCCACTTAGCTCTATTAAATATATATATTTGGGTTCCTTAGGGTTTGCTGACAAAGAATATGTACAACGTTATGCAAATAGTCTAGGAATTAACAAGTTATAGCCAAAATAAAATGATGGTGCTGTCAGACAACACCCAAAATCAGAATCGCTCAGTGGTAGATTTTTTTACACCACCATTGTACGGGAAATGGGCCACAAGTTACATTTGAACTGATTGGCTGGAATGATATGTAAGGCTAAACACGATTAGTCGGGCTATAAATACTATCTTTGGTTGTTAGGGGAGACGTAGGAAGTTAAAATTTTTTCAAACACTTGTCGAAACGTGGCTCCATTGGCCAGACTCGCTGATATACTCACTTAGGAGCGTTAGTTCGAGACCACTAGTCAAATAAGCTTGATAAAGCAACAGTGCGTTGAAGCCAGCTCATATTTTTGCTAAATAAAAGCCTGGAACAAAAGCAGATGGGAATTTGTGCCAGTAGTTGTGCCAGAATTCATTGCTAATCAACGTATCTGTGTTTGTTTCCATGAATTGTGGTAAGCTTGAAACATTCAGTATCTTTTAATGAAAATTGAATGTGAATTGTTAATTTATGCCTGTATATTATGTGTAGTTCAGTAGCAAACATGATGTAAAGCCTATAATGCTCCAGCCTGAACAGAAGGTGTCGGAGGAAAGTAAAACTGCATGGAATGGCCAAACAGTACACTGACACCTAGATTATTGATTAGACAGAAATAATGCTGGAAGTGCAGAGGCGTAGTAACCGTTAAGGAGGTAAATACTGGTATAAAGTATTTCAGATGAAGCTGACAGTTGGCCTAACGCTCTGAACTCAATGTTTGTGATGTATTGTGCTCAGTGTAAAAAGAGAGTATAAATTAGTTATGAAGTAGAAGGTACATCCTTCTTGTTTTCAGGGACCGTGGTCTTGATGGTATTGAGCAGCACCTGGTCAGAGCTTTGCTGAATCCAGAGTCGGACAGCATACTCCTTGGTCCATTTAGCTATCAGTGAGGTGTCTCCAGAGCCCAGGGGAGAAATCGAGCAGAGGAGTCTTTTCCTGCCGCCATCACACAAGATAAGCTGATGTGGCCAGCTGAGCTCAAAATTATGTACCCCCAGCTTAAAATGACCTTGTAAAAATAACATTAAGAGGGGAATTAAATTGTTTTAATATCAGGAACTGAGAACATCTCCAATACTAGTCCCAATAAAGACAAACTATTGAAGTCATGATGACAAATACCAACAGAGCTTGAACAAAACAAAACCAGTATTACCTCATATTACTACTACACAACTGACACACATAGGATACTGATGCGTGATGCCATATGATGATGGATGGCATCCGCATGTCTGGTTTTGTGTAGTGTGTAGATGTGTTCAGTCAAAACAATGTTCATGCAACAATAACAGGGCAATCCACATAGGACGTCAGTAAACTCACGACGTATAAAGTCAATGAGTCTTGAAACAGCCGTTGACGTTTTTCTTCATTATTTATTGTGGACGCCACAGTGACAAAATGGTTACGCAAATGTGTAGGCACATCAAACAGTCATTATCACAGCAACATTCAATACAGCAATAAACGGTAGACAGCATTACAATGATGAGTCAGATGCATGTTATATTTCAAAGTGCTGTAAATGTAGTCAGGTGAACAACTCCATTCTCGTGACGACGACTTTCGCAGACAGGCTATGAATCGAAATCGCTCACGACCCAAAATCAATAGAGTTAATGAAAATGTTAATTTACCTTGCTTTCAAGAAATACACAGAAATATCACGCCTCCCGACATGTGGGAAAACACTAGAGGTATTATCTCGACTAAACGAAATATCCATAAGAGGACTACACATCCCTGACAGAACAAAAAATAGCGGAGATCCCCTCTTCAACGAGGCATCTCTTTCGCCATTCCAAATCGCTCACTCCCACTAGTGGTGGGCGGAAACCGATCGACCAAACAACAAGACAAGTCATGCGCAGTCCAGCGCAAAAATGACCACAGCTCAAAAGTTAACTGCATTCGATACTAACGCGAGAAGACAAATGCTTACCGAGAAAAGTGACTATAGATTTCAAGCAGTTGTTGCCCTTGCGTTATAAAACAGATATTGAAATAAAACGATGTTGCGAGAATTTATCACGCAACATATCACCACCTCCTCCCGATAAAAAAAAATGTGGAACATATTTTTTTTTTCAATATCAAAGAGCAAGCGATAAGCGGCTCAAAACGCACGAATTATGCGCTGATAATTAATTAAATTGCCAAACAATAGGCTAATTATAGAGTGTCTGGTGAGGATATACCTCAACAGAAAAATAAATATGTCTCAAAAAATATTCACATCGGGGAGGTGTCACCAACACACATCACGTTAGCATGTAAACACAATATACGTATGCAAGTTACTATAATCATCATTAAACAGCATACTCTAATATTGTCTTTAAAAATGGATGTACAAATCTGATAGGAAAATTTAAATAGTACATTCTTTGACATGTAATGACATAAGTACATAGCAAAGTTAAACTACATGACGATCCAGGACATATGCTCTGGTATTCCGAGGGTAAGTACACAATCTAGAACTCGTAAGGTAAGTCCTCAGCTCAACAATGACATTCTGAGAAAGTACAAGCAATATAATGCTAATTAATAACTAATATGCTTCATAAGGTACAATACATTATTAATAATTGTGGCTGTTTAGTAAACTAACGGCCCTTATATTAACTACTCAGTCCTCCTCTATCATTTTAAAAAACGAACAGAAGAAGATGACAACAAAGCACGATAGTGTGTACATATAAAGTAAGTACAGATGTGCTAATCTATTGTAGAAATATAGGTGTGTTATGACTCTGTAATATATAGAAATATAGGACAGAAGTATTAGTTGGAGTCATGTGGGCATCTAGACAAAACGTCAGCCATCACATTATCCGCACCACGGATAGCTCGTACCGTGAAGTGAAAAGGTTGAAGAGCTATAGCATATCGAGTGGATCTCGAACTCTTCAAATTCTTAGTCTGAATAGCTGTAAGAGCTTTCTGATCAGTCTCTAGAATGAAATGTGCGCCCAGGAGGAATCTTTGTAGCTTTAGAATTGACCAAACCATCGCTAACAACTCACGGTCTAAAACCGAGTAGTTCCTCTCTGCCGCATTTAGTTTTCTAGAAATGTACATAACAGGATGCAGAGTATTTGCATATTCTTGCATCAGTGCTGCTCCAATCCCAGTGGATGAAGCATCACTCCGAAGAACAAAAGTCCTATCAAGAGTAGGTAATCTTAAGATGGGAGGAGAAGAAAATATATTCTTGATTTGGTCTAGTGAAGATTGGCATTCTTCAGACCAACGGACCAGATTAGGCGAACCTTTCTTCAACAATGTTGAGAGAGGTGCCATGATCGAAGATAAATTTGGAATAAATCTCCCATAAAATTGAATTAAACCTAAGAGACTCCTAACTTGTTTCTTCGTTTTAGGAACAGAGATGTTCAGTATTTTGGAAGTATTGTGGTCTTCTGTCTTCAAGAGACCATGACCAACACGATGACCCAGGAAAGAGATTTCACCAAAACCAACAAAAGCTTTAGAAGGTTTTGCTGTCAAATTATTCTCACGTAGAGTGGACAGTAAGTCATATAACCCTAAATAGTGATCTTCTTAGGTATCACTGAAGAGACAGATGTCATCTAAGTATGCGATGACATCCGAACGATGTGACAGAATTCGACGCATCATGCGAACGAAAGTGGCAGGGGCGTTCATGAGACCAAAAGGCATAACATTCCATTGAAATAGACCCCTAGGTGTAGAAAAAGCAGTAAGAGGTTTGGCATGCTCTGCTAAAGGCACTTGCCAATAACCTTTAGACAAGTCAAGTTTAGTGAAGAATCTAGAATTAGAAAGTCTAATCAGTAGATCTTCTAACAAAGGCATCGGTTCAGCGTCGAACTTTGTGACCTGATTCAATTTGCGATAATCAACGCAAATTCGTATGTTCTTATCCTTCTTCCGGACAATAACCATGGAAGAAGAATATGGTGAAGTCGATGGTTCAATTATATTTAATTGAATCATTTCATCCAATTCCTTTTCCACTTGCGACTGAAAGTGTATAGGAATAGGATACGGCCTAACCCTAATTGGATTATTGTCGGTAAGAATTATGTCATGTTCTATGACATCTGTGTGTCCAGGAATGTCAGTGAGAACATCCTGAAATGTTTGTAACATCGACGAGACTTGTCGATGTTCGTCACCAGAAAGATTAGGAGAAACAGAAACGTTTTTCCAAGATTCCGTAGAATGTAATGGAACCACTGGAAGGGGAAGGTTGACATCAGAGAAGGTAGCTTCCTCATCCTGAATGACAGACAGGGATGAATAATGACCGTGAGGTGCAGGAGCATCATCCGTTGCCTGGAAAATAGGCAGCAAATAGTCCGGACGTTCGTGAAATTCCGAAAGCATGTTTATGTGGAAAGTTTTATGCTTTCCATCAATATCGGCCACATAGTCAACATCGGAAATCCGAGAGACTATTGCATACGGACCTTTCCATGCAATAAGAAGTCTATTTTCCCTACTGGGGAGTAGGACGAATGCTTTGTCACCTGGACAAAGTTGTCGTAGACATCTATTCTTGTTAGCAAACTGCCTTGCCTTCTCTTTAGCAATTTCTGATGAAGCAGTTGCTAGCTTACATGCCTCAATGATCTTTTGTCTAAGAGCAATGACATACTCATATGAGGATTGAGTTTCATCGCTAATATCATCGGCAGTGATGAGATCGTGTAATAAAGACATAGGGCCGCGTGGACGCGCGCCAAAGACAAGTTCGAAGGGAGAAAATCCTGTGTGTTCATTAGGGACTTCTCTATAGGCAAAGAGAGCCGCGGGTAAAACCCTGTCCCAATCTTGAGGATGATCTTCAGTTATCTTACCAAGCAAAGTCTTGAGCGTTCTATTCAGACGCTCAACTAACCCATTAGACATAGGATGGTAGATACTACTGAGAGATCGTTCAATATGTAAGGTAGACATTACCTGTGACATAGTGTCAGATATGAGTTGAGTGCCATGGTCTGACAATATTTCTCTGGGGAACCCCAAGCGAGAAAATATCAACCAAAGAGCATCTGCGATATCTGTAGTAGATATGCTCTTAAGAGGAATAGCCTCTGGCCAACGTGTGCACATATCGACACATGTAAGGATAAACTGATGTCCTCTGGCCGACTTGACCTTAAAAGGGCCAATAATATATATGGCCATTTTCTGAAACGGCCGAATAGGAATGTCAGCAGCCTGGATAGGCGCAGCATGTCGTGGTCCTCTAGATTTGACCTCCTGACATACCTTGCATGATTGGCAGTAAATACGAATGTCCTTATTGACAAAAGGCCAAAAGAAAGCCGCAAGGACTCTCGACTTCGTACGGGCAAAACCCATATGTCCAGCACATTGCGAGTCATGAGCATGTTGTAATATTTGGACTCTCATGCTCTTGGGAACAAGAATTTGCGAATGTGCCGACGTAGTCGAATCTTGTACCATACGTACAAGTACGCCGTTTCTCATTGCAATCCAAGATTTTCTATTTGTATCCTGATTCGGATCACCTTTCTTCGCAAGAACGAAGAATTTTTTTAAAGAAGGATCTTCTTCTTGCAATTTTATGAAAGAGTCACGAGTAATTACTAAGTGACTATCTTGGCTATCAACTTCATTATCACTATTCAGTGAAGTTTCGGGTGTTTGTAGAGCTTGTGCTCTTGTAACTACTGCATTTGTAGCTTGCATGTTATTATCTTCCCAAGCAGCAATCTGCTGTGGGGTACACTCCCTAACTCCGTGAATACGACCAATAATAAGGTCCGCAATAGGATTAGGTAAGAGACAAGCATGCACATCTCCAGTAAAGAAAGGAGTGGCAATGCGAATTACAGCAGTAGGATATTTTTCTAGAGTGCCGCCAAATGTGACACATTTAATAACCCTTCCTGTAGCACAAGATGGATCTACAAGCGATTGTCTAACACCAATAGTGGTGCATCCGGAATCGAAAAGTAGTGAGACCGGAGTATCATTAACAAGACCCTTATGTAGAATTAAAGAACCCCTCCCGTCATGCGCAACAGCAGCAGGAAGAGCGGGAAGTGGGTGACCACAACTCAAAGTAGTTATGGTACCCGGTTCGAATAAAGTACTGCATTGGGGGCATTTGTTTGCTCTCTCAAAGTCAAAAGCAGAACTAGTGACAGCGTCAAAGTTTTTATTATCAACAACATGATTACAGGCTCCCTCAGTTTCCTGTTGTACAGCATTAGCCTGCTGATATCTCTTTTTTTTTGTGTTGAGATCTACCCCGACTATTATTACCTCTGAAGTTATCAGAGTTATTATTATCTCTGCAGTTATTATTGTCTCTATTGTAATTGTTATACTGGTTCGAATTCCAGTTTCCACGATTACTATCATGTTCACATTGATGCGAACATCTATTTGTTTGGTTCTGAGGTCTTCGGCAGGAATAACCTCTATTACCATATCCTCTTTTGAAATGCTTATAATTATTAGGGTGATAGTAACGACCACTATCAGGTTGTCTCCAATTCTTCGAAGAAGAATCACCATGAAATTGGTTTCCATGTGATACCGACTAGATTTGCTGGTTTCTCACTGAATGTAATTAAACGTTAATGTTATTATGTCTTTGAAACCACCGCTGATAACGGCGCTAAGTCTAAATGTTATATAATCTCTGTTTACACCCACTGTTGCGAGTGTAGTGGTTTGGTCTATATCATCGCCACACAGGCTAATTTAATATATGTGTGCTGCTGTCCTGTCACTGTGTCTGGAATGTTGACCTGGGTGTGTGTTGATATGTTCGCACACCACAGTGCGTACGTAAGAGTACATGCAGGAGTCAAAAAGGGTTGCAAACGACTGGAACAGTTCGCTACTGTTTATTACGTTGCAACACAGACACGATGACATAAATGACACACATTCGACAGCAAAACACGAATCATATAATTTCCACATTGCATTAAATATATATAATACGGCCTGTCCACATCCTGGCCTAAACAGTACTTCAATACTCAATAAAGCCTGCACCACACGGCAGTAAAGCCTGCATCACACGGCAGCTATAATAATCTTCATATGGCCTAAACAAATCTTCAATACTCAATAAAGCCTGCACCACACGGCAGCTATAATAATCTTCATATGGCCTAAACAGTACTTCATTACTCCATAAAGCCTGCAACACACGGCAGCTATAATAATCTTCATATGGCCTAAACAGTACTTCATTACTCAATAAAGCCTGCAACACACGGCAGCTATAATAATCTTCATATGGCCTAAACAGTACTTCATTACTCCATAAAGCCTGCAACACACGGCAGCTATAATAATCTTCATATGGCCTAAACAGTACTGCATTACTCAATAAAGCCTGCAACACACGGCAGCTATAATAATCTTCATATGGCCTAAACAGTCTTCACTGCAGTTTATCAAATAGGCTGTACACACAGCGAAATATATAAGTCGACATTTTCTCAAATCCTACGTAGGCATACATTATCCAAAAACACTGGGACTCGACCTACACGGTCCACGCCCAAAACACAACTCCCTAAATCACACACTAGTCCCGCCAAAAAACCCGTCACGAGATTCGGTTGTCTTGAACACCGTTCTCGATAACACCTGCAGACTAGCGAGCTATTCACATGACTCAAAACAGTACAGAATAAATACATTAAACAGCGTTCACACGCTTATCTGTACTCTGTCACCCGAAAAATAGGAAAAGATAATTCTATCCTAAAGTCAAACAAGTATCCGCTTAATCAAGCGTTGCAACTCGAAATTTAATATGTTCAAAACACCATTCTAAAGATTACTTCCCCTTCCATAAATTCCACTTGCAACAGTTACCACCCGCTCCGGGAAAAAAAAATGATTCTATCATTTTTTTTGAAAAAATTAACTCCCAAAAACGAAAAATTTAGAAGACAATTAAGCTCTAACATATGCCTACAAAAATATCTTATTTTAAATCAAAATTAGATATTTACAAGAAATATCAGCATTAAAGTGTAAAGTAGCAATTAAAGCATACAGCATAACCAGCTAAGTATAAAAAGTAATTAGCTAAATATACAAATATGATCAGTTCCAAAATTAAGTTACGTATATTTAGTACAAACCAAACCGAAAACAACCAATCGAAAGAGAAAACACAAGATCAATCAAAAGAAGAATGATCTGTAAAAAAGGAAAGTAAGAACTCAACAATACCATATACTCATAACTAAGTTGGACAATTACATGTAAAATAAATACAACTGTCAAAAGTAGATATGTTATATCAAGTCATATAACCACTCCAACAATACAAAGAATAGAGGTATAAGTGTTGAAAGAAGACAAAGTATACAAATAGAATCAAGTAAAACGAAGATGAGGTACGAAAGTATAAACAAGATATGAAATCCATACCGAAAAGACAACAGAAAAGAAGGAATGAAATGAAGAATAGTTACCAAAGACAGATAGAAAGCAAAGGCACGAACGCAAAGAAAGTCAATAACAGTATATACTAATAACTGTTTTGATCAGATAACCTATTCAAAAAAAAATATATAAACATGATCGAAAGGCACAACACAAAATATCAAAGTATATCTATACTAATACCATCAAAAAATAATTTATAACTAAACAAAAGCTAATAAGTAATTTAACTAAGTTATAAGAGTTATACAAAACTAACATAAATAAATTATAGGCATCGAACAAACAAGTAATAGCATTACTATAACTAATACGACCAACGCACAATCAAGCGCTAAAAATAAAAAATACATCATAATAAAAAAAAAACAACTTTTTACAAGAACTAATCAAACTACATATCAATGATATCACGAAGTCAAATGGTGGGCACACACAACAAAAAATTTACAATGCCAAAAAAAAAAAAAAATCATTTTTTTCAACAGTACCGTACAAACATATTTTTTTTTTCTCGATAAGTTACATAAAAACAGTATTTAATTTTTAAGTAATTCAGTAATACTTTAAGTAAAGCCTAATAATGAAATCAATATTTTAACAAAATGAGTGAAATATAAAACAAAAATCCTATCTCGAAGAAACCTTTAAATCAACACATGTAAATTTAATTTATCCTTTAAGTTCTTTCTGCTGACAATTACGTTCAGCTCCGTACAATGCTATTTAGGTATAACTCTATCTCTTACTCAAATCGATAAGATATACATTATAAATAAATCTACACTTTGTTGCTAATATGAAATATAAAAAAGGTTCTATAAAAATATCTACAAAAAAAAATAAGTTTTTTTTTTTTTTAAATAATCTGCTAAGAAAATAATCTGCATGTCTGACTGGCAAGAAAATCAAGTTCTGGAAAAATCGAAGTTTCACAAAAAGTTAACAAATCCAAATACAAGATCATGTATGATACATGCAAGCTATTTTCCAAAATTACATTTCACAACATACCAGATAATACACATCTTCTCTGTATGTTCTATATATTAATTAATCATGACATCAAAACATGAGAAAAATATAAATTAAGTGAATAACGAACACTCAGGATTATCTAAAAGTAACCACTACATCAACACAATAAATGAGTTTGTGCAATCTCATCATGTACAAAACTATCCTAAACAACACAGTTGCAAAAATTCTAAGTTGAACAGAGTAGTATAAAGGATAATAATTACATACTACACATTATCAACACAATAATATATAAATAGCATAAAAATGTATTAATACATCATCAAAATACAGACATATAAATAACAATAAAAAAAATTATGGCAATCAAATGATGCATAGAAATAATCATTACAACAAAATTATATGTTATTTCAAAACAACAACATGTCATGTACTAATATAGAATACAAAAATATTTACTATCTTCACATAAAAAAAAAAAAAAAAAATCAGACGCGAAGTCTCCCACTCTCTTGTAAACATGCTTGACCTTCAGAAAGCAACACCTCAGATTTTAGTTTGACGCTGACAGGTTTCGGTTGACTACTCGAGCGGAAAGTTGACTCACATTTCTGACCGTCAATATGTCACAGAAGCCTTGACCCTTATCGCAACGTAGCTTCTGTCAACAAATACAAATGAAAATTTCCATTTTACTCAATAGTGAAATTTAATGAAAAAAAAAAAAAACGTAGAAATCACATTTACAATTACCCAACACCGGCTTGTGTAAAAACCCGGTCTCTTCACGATGTCACTAGCTCTCTCTATCACATGTAGATATCATAGAATTCTTGGGGACAACATGACCGACCTTGAATGTCGCCGCTGTCTTACGCTGAAACAAAGTCTCACATTCACAACAACAAGTAGAGCAATCAATAGTATTCAAGCATCCACTGTTATTTTTACTCTGTTTACTTTGATTATAAATGACTCTGGGCTCATGTTGAACAAAATTAGCACAATTGCGCTTATTATTTGTTCTACGATCACAATACTTATTATTACCGTTGTCTTGTTTACAAAAAATGACTTTAGTCTTTTGTTTAGGAACATTACTCTGGTGATATAAAGCAACATTTGAAAAGCTATTATCTCTATCATACTTTCCAACATTCTTACAATCAAAACTTTGAGATTTGTTAAATTGTCTACAGTATCTACGAGAGGGAAAATTATTATTTTCTGATCTCCCTTGGTACTGTTTACTCTTGGGGTTATCTCTCTTTCTAGAACTGTTTTTTCTTTTCCCTTATGGGAATATATTTACCAATAGTTTCAAACTGACTGTGCTGAGTTTGACAACTGCCAGAAACAATAGTATCTCTATTGTTCCGCATATGGGTTTCATCTTTGGAACAAGTAGTAATAGTCTCAACACCCGCTATTAATTTCTGAGTATTTCCAGTAGTAGACAAATATTTGCTCTTATGAGTCTTGACCTGAAATATATCACCTTTCTTTTCCTGACCAACGGAACTGCCTGTTACACTAGAATCTTTGTTGGTCTGACGCCAAGAATTATCACTGGAACTATCAGTAATATTAGAACTTTTAAAGTTGTATTTACCACGATAAGATCTGTCTTTACCATGAATGACATCTCTCTGAGCAAAAAGTATATGGGGCTGACTTTTCGCAACTTTCTGTCTATCATTGTGAACATTGACAGAAGAGCACCTTTTGTTTTTCAAAACCATATCTATTAAGCCAAATATTCTTTCCCTTGCTTCCGCAATTTCATTATCTTTAAGTGAAATCGTTTCACTTAACCTTTTATTTAACTCCTTAACAGCCAAAACTTTGTCGCTTTCTTCTGCTAGCAAATTTTCAATTTTAGCGACCTTCTCTTTCTCAGCCGTCAACTCCACTAAAGTCTCTTTCTCGTACTGTTCTTTATTTGCCCTCAACTGAGTCAACTCTATCTGAAGTGTTTCAGTCTGGACATCATCATTGTTTTTCATAATCTCATTACTCTTCTTGGGGGGTACAATATTCATCCCCCCAATTTGATCACTGAGCATCGCATTATCATTCATCACCTCATGAAGCATTTCTATGTAAGTCTTCTCACAGACATTTCTCTCAACCTTCAATTTCTCATACATCTCTTTCTGTTCTTGAAGTTCCCGCGTGAGATTACCTATCTGAGTTTCCAAGTCTTGGACTTTGCTTAAAGTTGAATTTAATGTAGCTTGTGCACTAGAAAGTTCTGAGTTTGATTCAAGTATCTCACTTTTAAGCCTATACACAGTTGCCTGTAGTTCGTTCTCTTTAGCAACACCTTCTAGGAAATTCTCTCTTTGCTGTAGAGCACTTTGTTTGTTTACTTTTGCTTGTTTCTCAATTCTCAATTCCCTTTCCTGCTCATCAGATGTATGGTTGTGGATTATTTTGAACATGCTTTGCATTATATGTCCGTGTTCAAGTTCAATATACTGTTGCAAAAACACACGAAGGTGCCGTAGCAAATTCACCAAATCCTTGGCCATTACCAAATTGCAAACAAACTTAAAGTTGTGTTCAGCAAATAACTCCAGGGATGTTGACACATTAATCAAAAAATCATCCATTATCCATTCTCCAAGTCGTGCACCTCTCAATCCCTTACCATCTCTACCTACCACCAATGCAGACTCCAACATAGGCCTTATATCTGTAGGGTACATATCACGATCCATGGTGATTCACTTACTTAATCAACTATATATAGTAATCACTTATAGTTATGACAAATTACTGTCGCAAAAGGTTTGACAATTACCCTTCCAGCTCACAAAGTTAACTATTTGTCAAGAAATGAGCTTATTCCTCAATTCTGTATCACCAATTCCTTTTTATAGCACCTTTATCAAGTCACATCATTATCAGGAAAATCGACATATGTCAACAGCCATTAACACCTATGCATCAAATCTTAATCATATGTCAAATTAGACATAAACAACAATAATAACAAAATGAGCAATTAGGGAGGCCTAGCGACATATATGAAGTGACACAATTTACACAAGACACAATCACTTATCTTGTCAATGATCCCGCTTCTTTTCCGCCACGATACTGGATATCACATAGACTGCTAAAACCTCCACTGCGGGAAAGCACTGGAACTTGATTCGCTTGTCTTCAGGTAATTTCGTCAATATGATATGTGCTTAACAATGCACACGTTGACAGGAACCATAATACAGCACACACTGCCCCTCTTGACTCTTCTGTAGTCTGAAATGTACACGGCAACTCCGTGTATCATAACATCTGGAACTTGTGATGGTGATAACTGGCACAGGTAACTCGAATATTGCAGAAATCTGTGACAACCCGTACAAATGCTGGTACAAATACTGTCCAAGTCTAATTGAACTTCCTTGACCACTGCAGACGTTGTTGTAGTCTATAGGCACGAAATAGGACGTCAATTGCTACTGGTGTAAAGTTGCATACTACCAAATAAAGCGTGCGTTGTTTCTCAAATGCGCCACCCACGCAGATAATATTTAGGTCACAGTTCTGAAGTACACCAGATTCAAGCCACGCCTACATAAGGCTAATTATAACACAGTCAAGTGTTCTACCCTCTTGTCACGTGAAAGTCATATGTATTATTTCCAACTTGTAGTGACTGATCCTCTAGATATGTTATGGTCTGGTGGACAAAATTTGCTTCATATTATCCTCTTGCTTCAAGTACATATCACTGTAGAGGTAACAATTTCTTAATCGTATACGCCACCCAGGCACATCTTAAATCATATCCAATGATACAAAACTACGCCACTTAGGCTATCGACGCGAATAGTCGTAGATGTCAGATCCTGTTAACTGAAAACCACCAACTGATACCGACTAGATTTGCTGGTTTCTCACTGAATGTAATTAAACGTTAATGTTATTATGTCTTTGAAACCACCGCTGATAACGGCGCTAAGTCTAAATGTTATATAATCTCTGTTTACACCCACTGTTGCGAGTGTAGTGGTTTGGTCTATATCATCGCCACACAGGCTAATTTAATATATGTGTGCTGCTGTCCTGTCACTGTGTCTGGAATGTTGACCTGGGTGTGTGTTGATATGTTCGCACACCACAGTGCGTACGTAAGAGTACATGCAGGAGTCAAAAAGGGTTGCAAACGACTGGAACAGTTCGCTACTGTTTATTACGTTGCAACACAGACACGATGACATAAATGACACACATTCGACAGCAAAACACGAATCATATAATTTCCACATTGCATTAAATATATATAATACGGCCTGTCCACATCCTGGCCTAAACAGTACTTCAATACTCAATAAAGCCTGCACCACACGGAAGTAAAGCCTGCATCACACGGCAGCTATAATAATCTTCATATGGCCTAAACAAATCTTCAATACTCAATAAAGCCTGCACCACACGGCAGCTATAATAATCTTCATATGGCCTAAACAGTACTTCATTACTCCATAAAGCCTGCAACACACGGCAGCTATAATAATCTTCATATGGCCTAAACAGTACTTCATTACTCCATAAAGCCTGCAACACACGGCAGCTATAATAATCTTCATATGGCCTAAACAGTACTGCATTACTCAATAAAGCCTGCAACACACGGCAGCTATAATAATCTTCATATGGCCTAAACAGTACTTCATTACTCCATAAAGCCTGCAACACACGGCAGCTATAATAATCTTCATATGGCCTAAACAGTACTGCATTACTCAATAAAGCCTGCAACACACGGCAGCTATAATAATCTTCATATGGCCTAAACAGTCTTCACTGCAGTTTATCAAATAGGCTGTACACACAGCGAAATATATAGTCGACATTTTCTCAAATCCTACGTAGGCATACATTATCCAAAAACACTGGGACTCGACCTACACGGTCCACGCCCAAAACACAACTCCCTAAATCACACACTAGTCCCGCCAAAAAAACCCGTCACGAGATTCGGTTGTCTTGAACACCGTTCTCGATAACACATGCAGACTAGCGAGCTATTCACATGACTCAAAACAGTACAGAATAAATACATTAAACAGCGTTCACACGCTTATCTGTACTCTGTCACCCGAAAAATAGGAAAAGATAATTCTATCCTAAAGTCAAACAAGTATCCGCTTAATCAAGCGTTGCAACTCGAAATTTAATATGTTCAAAACACCATTCTAAAGATTACTTCCCCTTCCATAAATTCCACTTGCAATCACCTTAGAGTTACCCATGGTTATGTGTGGGTGCGCAGTTACGTATTGGCAACAGAAATCTTCCATTTCTTTTATTGTTTTAGGTTTACGTTCATGAAGGAAAGCAAGGAAAGACTCATTGACAGACGACATGACTTTGTCTCTAAGTATTAAGTCCATAAGTCCTTCATAAGTTTTTTCCGTCTTAGATAGTTCAACCCATCGTGAGAAAGTAATGCGTATTCTTGCAATAAACTCGGAGAATTCAACTCCATTTTCAGGTAACATGTTTTTAAATTGTATACGATAGCCGTCTTCGTTAAGCTGATATTTCTTTAACAAAGCGGCCCTGACAACCTCATAATTGCTCTTGTCAGGTTCATCCACCATATTTAATATACTTAGAGCTTTACCTGTCAGTATCCCTGATAACTGATAAACATATTTTGCTTTGTCTATGTTATGAGCTGTACATGCTTGTTCAAATCTGTCCAGATAGAACATTATGTCATCACTGGAAGGACTAAATGTTGGTAACTTAATCTTAAAAGTATCATTATTAGCCTTCCCAGAAGATGAACCCTTGTTTGAATCATTACCATTACTCATGCTCGTCAATTTCAATTTCTCCAACTCTAAAGCTAAGAGTTTTTCTTCATGTTCCATTTTTGCTTTCCTCTCATCAGACTCTCTTTGTAACTTCCTTTCTTCAGCTTGAGCCTGCATTTGAAGTCTTTCATTTTCAGCTTCTTTTTCAAGTCTTTTATTTTCAGCTTCTTTTTCAAGTCTTTTATTTTCAGCCTCTTTTTGAAGTCTTTCAGCTTCTAGCTGTAGCTGGAGTTTTCTCTCCTCAGCTTCTGATTCCCTTTTTTGTTTTTCCATTTCCATTTGGAATCTCTTTTCATCCACCTGCATCTGCAGTTTCTTTTGTTCAGCTTCCATATGCAGTTTCTTTTGTTCAGCTTCCATTGCTTTATCATATCGAGCAGTTGCAAATTCTTCTAACTTATCACCAGTCTTCCCAAGCAATTTACCCTGCTCAATAAAGTGCTCAAATGTAGACATGTTGTCTAACATATGAGTCCAAAACCTGAAATAATTAACTAATTTATTTCAAACCTAAGTGTAACAAGTCTTAATTAAGCACTTGTATATTCACATCACCTTATATTATCCCAGTCTCTGTGGGAAACAAGTCTCCAATCAAAGAACTTGTATATGAAATATCAGCACTCAAATCTTGATCATAAGTGCACTTCTCATTCAATAGTGCACGACACTATTCATCATTCATTTATCATCAGTATAGTAGTAACAGTGCATTAGCATAGCCCATTAACTAATTACTATAACTGTAAACAATGACTATGTAAACACATGCAGAATGTAAACATTGAAAATGTAAACAATACAAACAATGTAAACAATAACAATGTAAACAATAACAAAGATCAGCAACAATACAAAAACTTTCGCAGAAATCAACTAAAAATAAAGCAGAAATTAATGAAATATCACAAAAAATGTGACGATATCTGCGATAGAATTAAACAAAATACATGACACCACAGTGTATAAACAAAAATGTTGTATGAAACTAAATTATAGACAAGAGTAGGCTAACAAATACAAACAAATCACAACAAAACTAAAGAATGTGAAATAATAACGAAAACAATATTAAAACATGTCATCACAGCTAACATAAATAGCAACAGAAGTCGCTTAGCAAATTCCAGTATCGGAAATTTGCAAACCCTACAGAAAACGCTCACAATAGACGACCTCTATGACGTGGCATAATCTAACGGAGACACCACCCAACCGAGAACCCGCTGAAATATAAACATATAAATATACAAATAACATATAGACATATAACATATAGAATGAGATGATACACAGAAGACTCAGCAGAAGTATAAGGGCACAGTTTACATACAAACAGGCCACTTAACTTAAAGGCTTCCAATCGTAGAACAGCAGAAAAAACGGATGTCAATCAACGTCCTAAAGAGCGAAGCTCCAACGATGATGGCACATCTGAACTGCTTCCACTGCTAACACGATGGTACAAGAGCTTCTGAAATACTGTGTGTTGAGTTGTTTCGGCACTTGACCTTCTAATCCAAAAGTAAGTTGATGGAAATCGGTACTTGGCCTTCTTCAGAAAACAACCCGTTTCAACCGGCACTTGACCTTCTCAAAAAACGACAGCACTGGAACCTTGACAGCAGCAACTTGCTTGACTTGCGTAAAAGATAACAGCAGTCCGAGTTATCCGGCAACATGTAACAACGCCGGGTACTGTCAAATTCTTGTTTCCGTCAAAAAAATTGAAATTTGACTTTTACCGGGCAACGCCGAGTACTTTGAAAATTTTGAAGATGTTGACTGTATTGAAGAATGTTAATTTCTTGAAGGATGCTGATGAATTCTTGTTGAAAATGAAGTGGGTAAGGGACCCCGTGTTTGCTAGTACCAGAATCAAACCAGCTTATGGCCACCAAATGATGCGTGATGCCATATGATGATGGATGGCATCCGCATGTCTGGTTTTGTGTAGTGTGTAGATGTGTTCAGTCAAAACAATGTTCATGCAACAATAACAGGGCAATCCACATAGGACGTCAGTAAACTCACGACGTATAAAGTCAATGAGTCTTGAAACAGCCGTTGACGTTTTTCTTCATTATTTATTGTGGACGCCACAGTGACAAAATGGTTACGCAAATGTGTAGGCACATCAAACAGTCATTATCACAGCAACATTCAATACAGCAATAAACGGTAGACAGCATTACAATGATGAGTCAGATGCATGTTATATTTCAAAGTGCTGTAAATGTAGTCAGGTGGAAAAAACTCCATCCTTTTCTATAACAGCCAGGAGATAACCAGATGTATGAGATCAGTTCACTCTCCTTAGTTTGACTTCAGCAAGACAGACACGTCTGCCGAAGTATAAATAATGTCCTCAAAAATATCCTCTAGATAATAAAGGTTTTCTAAACCTAGTTCATTTAACAAAGTAGCAAGTAATGGTCCTTGGTACCTGCATCAACCGATGCAGTACAATGCAGCGACATGTGAGCTGGGAAAAAAACATCTCGTGACGACGACTTTCGCAGACAGGCTATGAATCGAAATCGCTCACGACCCAAAATCAATAGAGTTAATGAAAATGTTAATTTACCTTGCTTTCAAGAAATACACAGAAATATCACGCCTCCCGACATGTGGGAAAACACTAGAGGTATTATCTCGACTAAACGAAATATCCATAAGAGGACTACACATCCCTGACAGAACAAAAAATAGCGGAGATCCCCTCTTCAACGAGGCATCTCTTTCGCCATTCCAAATCGCTCACTCCCACTAGTGGTGGGCGGAAACCGATCGACCAAACAACAAGACAAGTCATACGCAGTCCAGCGCAAAAATGACCACAGCTCAAAAGTTAACTGCATTCGATACTAACGCGAGAAGACAAATGCTTACCGAGAAAAGTGACTATAGATTTCAAGCAGTTGTTGCCCTTGCGTTATAAAACAGATATTGAAATAAAACGATGTTGCGAGAATTTATCACGCAACAGATACTTTTAATAATATATGTCATTACCATATTCATATTGATAAATTCTGTACATATAACTTGTAAGTAAAATTGATTGTGATTCCTGGTTCCCTTTGTATTTGAATCAGGACACATATTCATTCATAACAGCAATGAATACATATTGTTATTTGAAAAGTTATCAGTGACTTGTGAAGTGTATGGTTCCCATACCCTAGACATACAACGTAGTCATCACACTATTCCAGAATAATTCTGACTGAGGTATACATATGTGGCAGCAAGTAAGGTTATATATCATACACTACTCTTATTAGATATATATACCTTCACAGCTGATCTCAGTCAGTACACTAAGTCCTCTATACATATTTATAACATCCCACTTCACCACACGCTTGTTGGGTAATAGTCGAACTTAAAAATGTTAGAGCCCACTATAAATGAACTTACTCTGACTAAGTCTAAAACCCAAGGAAAAATAACAACTACCAAGTTACTTACGGATCCTTACAGAGATTGTGAAGAATTTCCCACAATAAATTAGCTGCCCAACTGCAGAAAATTTCTACCACCTCACGGCAGAAGTTCCAGGGACTAAAAGCATTTAGAGACAGAAGGGGACTCTTTATATACTGTAAATCGGGCCGCAGGTGTTCGAACACCTGGACAGAAAACGAAGAAAACAATCGTAACGTCTCCCGGAGGATTTCTCCTGGCGACGCACTACAAGAAAGTTTGCGAAACGGAGTGACCGCTGTTACGCTGCGAGGGTCCCAGACTTTCCCTGGAATCAAAAACCACGGAGAAAATTTTGCCGCCCAGCGAGAAGGGTTGCGGACGCGTCACAAAGACACTCTTACCAGCATTAAAAGACCTTTCATCTCCGCTGGCCACTGTCGCGGGAGCAAAGGGGAGGTAACTTGTCAGATCAAAGTGACATGCTAGCAGCGACCAAAAACTAGAAAAAATATGAAAAATGGGCGTGCCTAAAATCAAGAAGAAGTTGAAAAAAGGGGGTGGGGAGAATGGTAGCTACACCCTAGGGCCAAATTTTCGAACCCAGCGGCACAGTAGCCAAACAAATAGCGAACACCTATAGATGTAGGAAGACATTATTTCATACTTGTTCGGACCACTGTTGCTGTAAAGCAATGTTTGCGTTCTTGAGCCAAGGGCTAATTGATGTTGTCTATCTATCTGCCTCTTGGTCCTTCCAGAGCCCTGAAATGAGAACTTCTACAGTTATAGGTTGTGTAGTGGTCATTTATCAAACGCCATTCTCATAAGATGGCCAATTATTACGTGGGGAAATAATGAAGTGTTTAGATGGTGTAAGTTGAAATGCTTATTTGTAACTAATGTGCAGTCTCTGAGTAGACATGAAAACAATAGGGCTGTCCAATGCATGTTGCATGAAGCTAATGAGAGGTTGTGCGTGGGGCTGACAACCTCACCATATAAAACAAATTGTTTCAGAGACAACTGCTGACAAAAGCACATGAAAGCTATAGTACAGGCTTCTTAGCGACTGGCTGCAGTGGTGGCTTCATGATCCATCGGCAGCGAAAACGGGACAAAAAATTAATTACATATCGTGGACTCTGTACTTATTGACTAGTCGTTATTTGCTTCTTGTTTAAAAAATGTAATCAAATTAAGAGATTCTAAGCGTGTCTCGTACAGCCAAGATAGTACACGACGTTTTTTGTAAACGATATACAGAGTTGGTACATTGTTTCATAAAGGCGAATATTTTGTCATCTCTTGTATCTTTATCAGATTGTACGCCATGGAGATTGTTTGCGGTTTGGACTTTCTGCATCAGAGAAACATCATGCACAGGTTGGCAGATTAATACATAAGTCAAATATTAGTTGACTTCTTGAATTAGAAATGATAACTAAATAATAGGCAGACAGACAGGCAGACAGAAAGATAGACTGATGGATGGATCGATGGATGGACGGATGGATTTGTCGTATAAGGTATACTGGGCGGGGCACCAGTGGTCGCACCGCTACAGTATGATGGGGATGGCACTGGAATGTCATCAAGAAGGTCTCCAGAAATTGGCTCGTTAAGAAAGAAAGAGACTTATTCGAGATACGGACAAGAAGAAGAGAAAGCTAATGCTCTCCACTAGACAGTGTTTTGTAATAAATTATGGAAAGTTTCTTTCTCTCTACGACATTATTTTCTTTCCCTGAACTCTCGGTATAGAAAGTGCTCCAAACCTATTAATGAACGATTTTACTCATATGTAAATACATTAAATAACTAGGTATTGATCAACGCAGCTATACAGTTTAGTAGTTAGTGTATATATACACTTATAGGGTCTGCAGAAAGTTAAAAAAAAGATGATGATGAAAGACCTTTAAAACACAGATAAAATGTAATAAATTAAATATGAGAGTGAAACTAGGTGATTAGCGAAATGATGATGTAATATATTAAGTGTTACCATACTGATCACAACTCTTCAAGAGTCTTTCAAACTGCGGAGGCCGAGATATAAAGAATGAACCAGCGCTACTGCACTGCACGAAGCATGGCCACCGACCGGACAAAGTGGAAGCAGTTTGTTGCTGCTCTACAAGACGCCACCTGGCGTTATGACTACTGCCTGCTTTGACAGTCGGCGGCCAAGGATCAAAGAAGAAGACATAATGCGTAGACTTAGACTTTTGCAGAACTGAAGGCACAATGTAACTTCTTAAGTTTCACATCTAATATCAATAGTTGACTATCTATTTTATCTTATTCCTCACTACTGCATCTTCGTAGCTGATCACTCTGGTTTTAATTCTCACATTTTGGTATTTGAAATGTCGCACACATGATGGTGTTAGATAAAGTGAGCATGAAAGTGGGTGCCAGCGTCAGTCTGTTGTGATAATCTAATACTCTAGATGAGAGTGAAGTATTTAACTTCAAATTGCTTCTTTACATTATAAGTCCTTATGGAAACATCTTTAATCTGATTAACCATTAACAAATAGAAGTAATGGAAAAAGGACAGCCTGTCGTACAGTTAGCAATGAGGTTAAGTGCAAAATACGCAATCACTATTAATGAAAAAGAAAATGTAATAATATTTCTAAAATTTACAAACCTCCTTTTCCCTTCGCAAATTCCTTAAGAACACTATATAACTGTCGTAGATTTTTGATAGGAAAATTAAGACTGAGTTTGGTCCCTTCTGAATAGATTGGAATGAGTGATAGATACAGTGAGAGCTGGTGAAAAAAAAAAACAATAGAATTTCCCACACGTGAGATGATAGAATGTGATATAGAAGCTGTCTTTGAGAATCGAGATAATCTTCTCTCACTCACCGATCTTCTACGACCGCTTTTAAAGGCGTCAGACAGTCTAAACACATATATATATTAATATATCTCTATCTACTCACGGGCACGCACATATACGTGCCGACAATTAAAACACACAGACGTGGGAAATCTATAACATTGAATATATATATTATTTGAACGAGCTGACCAACGCACTGATTTAGTTCAAGAGAGATTTTTTATTATTATCATCAAAAAAAAATCTTCTCACAACACCAAAAAATACATCAAGGAAAAAAAACATATACAAATAGTCATAAAATTTAAGAAAATGCTACACGGATGATAGCCCGTTAGAATCTTACTCTAGGTTTAGCCCACAGCCCCGTTAAGAGAACAGATGATGGCCCAAAGAGTTATAGATACATAGGGTTGAGTCTAAGAGGTTTCTTTCTTTCTCGTAAATGTATGAACAGAGTTGAATAATCTGATTTAGCCTAAGAAAAAAAAAGAAACTCTAGCATTTGTAACAAATTCGGCAGATTTAAAAAAAATTTAAGATAGAAACTGGGTGACAATAATACCCCGGTAAAACAACACTCTGACCTGTGTACCCTCATTCATTCAGCCATGGCCTTGCTCTCACATACATATACTCACAACTTTGCTCGTTGCCTCTGGGAACATAATAATTCTAGGACCTTCACACAGACCCGAAAAAGGCAGTCCTTGACCAAGAAATCCCCAGTTCCAAAAGACGTACTAAACTCTCAGGGAACGATTCCTTGGGTGTTCTAATTTTTCGAATGTCTGATTAAGTCACATAAAATATGTCCAGGCACGAAAGTTAGCAGAGCACAATGTCATTAGCTTTGGATTCTAGGATTTAAGGAATGTCAGATCGGTGTCTTCTTTCAGGCAGGTACTATATTTGGTCACCACAATACTAGTCACAATCTCTGTCGGAATGTTAATATTCTTCTTGTAATATTCTCGCCGCCAGGCAGCATGTACATTTAAATTTGTGGAGCAATATGAACTGGCTCAAAAGCCCAATATATATTTCTAGTCTTTAGAAACCGTTAGTGGGATTGCTATTACTGTCTCTCTCTGATGGCTTATGCACTGTCAGACCCGTGTTACTTGAAACAAAAAAACCCACGTGGTTAAAGATAGGAAATGTCTATGCTTCTCACAAATATGTCTCTCAGGCTACTAAACGCTGGCAAGTTGGGTACCACCGTTTCACTATATAAAAGAAAGAACACATATCAAATAATTTACATATATGTACTCAATATAACTTACATTTAAAACAGCAAGCCTACAGCTTGACTTATTATTTAAACTTCCGGTGAAATAAGTTATATAAAATTGTATGCGTCACTAGGAAAAATAATAATAATAATAATAAATCTTTCAGCACCAAAAACGGGCGCATTTGTTCGTTGTGACGCCATCCTTCTTAGCTCTTCGGCAAATTATTTAGGCTTATTCCTTCTCTTATTATTGTTCTTCTGAGTGTTTCTTTTGGTCTTCCTTTTTTCCGCTTACCCTCAGGAACCCAAGTGAGCGTGGTAGTGGTATTCGATCATCAGGAATTAGGAATATGGTGCGTATTCCGTCACTATTCACTGATGTCGCATCTAGCATTTTATAAGTTTGATATAAAATATTCTCGACTGAGTATTAGCCGTTAAATTAAATTCCTTATAGCTACTAGTTTTAGTAAGCTAAGATATAATTTATTATGTATTTCCACTGTATGCGTCACTAGAAAATAATATAAACTATAAATTTGGCACTCTGCGCAAAATCTAACTAATGAAATATGAAATAAGCGACTTAACACTTTATCATTTCACAAAATACTAGATATAATATATATTACCTCAAACACAGCACTACAGGGTATCGCACAATTAAGAATTATACGCTTATATTTATGGAAGTCTAGAAGTTCGACAAATTGTCGCAACAAACTAAGAAACTTCGCTTATACAGCTCTACTCTTCGCGAACCACCTGTCTACTGCGATTATAGAGAAAGAATGAAGATAAAGTTTCAAACTAGGTTTAATATTTTAAACCAGACAAAGGATGAACTATTATTTCGTAGAACGAAATGCTCTCCCCTTTCCGGCTTAAACGATACGTTTAACACCTAACATGTCGTAACTGCCACCTACTGACCAAGATGTACGCGTGTCAGTTTCAAATCTCAGACAACCGTCTGCTCTGGGCGAAAGCGGGTTGGCAGTTTTAGCACCTACGTTAGTGTCAGGTGAAACTGGTAGACCAAAAGTCTGCTCATGTCCAGCGAAACGAATTTCTCACACCCCAGGCCCAGAAATCCGGTCGGGCCGCGCTCTGACCGGGGAAACTGCAGACGTATGTCTGGCGAGAACTGTATATTCACAGCTATGGTTCGACCGGCAGAGACTGACATCTATGTAATAGAATTACGTATCCCAGTATGAGAAAACACAAGGTAAAGTTTTAGAATACTGAAGAAAATATTTTTCGCAAACGAGTGATGCGAAAAATACAGGAAAAACAAGTGAGGAAAGATAATAAGATGAAAGGATTGGGGTGAGAGAATAGGAAGAAGATGTAGGCAATTTAATGATATAAAGACCTACGTGACAGGACGTCCCCCCTTAAGATATGGAAGCACTCCATGTCTACGTTATGGAATTAAATTTCCTATAACCGTAGCTTCGGGGTGTCTGTCTTCTTCCCTCTCATCTTCCCCCTCCATCTCTCTCCAATTCCTACTCAAGTCTACTCCCCAAAGTTTCCTTCCTCTGGAATGTCTCCCATGCGCGCTTGAAAGAGCGTCGCCGCTTCTGACATTTTTGAAAGATTTCTGTGATAGCGGTGGAATATCCCTGCCACTATCATCATCTTCGTCAGCTCTGGCGATCGTCAGGAGATGGTCGGAGGTCGGCACTGGTCTTTCCAAGTATCTCTTTAAGAGATTTAAATGGAAAACCTTCTCCTTTCCTTGAATAGATATCTGGTAGTTAGCCTTAGAAATCTTTTTCAGGACGGTAAACGGCCCTTGCCATCCGATCTTCAGTTGGTTGTTCTCGGTAGGGAGTAACACCAAAACTTTCTCTCCTGCTTCCAGTTCTCTCTCTTTCGCGACTTTCCTGTATCGGTTAGCGTGCTTTGTGCGTGCTCGCTTAAAGTTAGTCGTTGCTAGGTCCCACCCTAGTTTCAACCTTTCCTTTAAAACCGACACATATTTACTTGCTGAGACAACTGTCTCATCCGCCTTCTCGTCTGTCAGAGACTGAAGTAAGGCTTCAAGCGGGCCCTTAATGGGTCTGCCGAATAAGAGTGTAGCTGGCGGAAATCCTGTGGAAGTATGAGGAGATTCTCTGTAGCCAAATAAAGCTCCAGGAATACAAAGGTCCCAATCTTCAGGTTTCACTTGTGCCAGTTTACTTAGCATCATGTTGAGGTTTCCATTAGCACGTTCCACGAGCCCATTTCCGGCGGAGTATATGGCTTAGTGTGGATGTGTTGGGTCCTCAAGATCTTAACGATCTCATCCATCAACAGGTTTCGGTATGGAGATCCGTTATCCGTCAACACTTGCTGAGGGAATCCCAACCGAGTGAAAATCTGCACGAGGGCTTCTGCGACATGCTTGGCATCTGCGCATGTTAGCGGGATAGCTTCTGCCCATAAAGTGCATGTATCGACTAAGGTCAGGATAAACCTGTTCCTTCTTTTAGTCCTTTCGAAAGGCCCTAAAATGTCGATCACAACCCGTTCGAATGGTGTTCCCACTATTGGCATTTCACCCATGTGGACTGGGGGTGTCCGTTGCTTGGGTGGTACACGTTGGCACTGGGCACAGGATTTGACGTATCTGATAATATCAGTGTTTACTCCTGGCCACCAATAATGAGTGGTTATACGTTGGTTTGTGGCGTTCTGTCCCATGTGTCCGCTGAAGGGAAGAGAGTGCCCCATTTCTAGGATTTGGCTTCTGTACTGTTTCGGTACTAGGAGCTGGTTGTAACCTTGGTCAGGCTTGCCCGTTCTCCGATAAAGTACGCCATCCTTAGAAAAAATGTCCCCGTGCTGTCTGGGTTCCTTAGCCATGGGCAGTTTCCTAAAGCAGGGTGCCAAAGTAGGGTCCTTGTATTGCGCTTCTTTAAGTTCCATAGGTAACAAATTAGGCGCAGGCTCCCGTTCCTTCTTGGTTTGCCCTCTTGTAGTTACTGCTGCCACAATCGGCTCTTCCGGTTTCCCAATACACACGTATCTCCCGCCAAGTATGACTGGGTAGATGGGATCATCCATAACAGCCGCTTTGATCACACCTCTGACAAAGTCAGAGTGTATCTCCACCAATGCGATGGGAAGCGCTGTAGGTGCATCACTCTTACGAACTCCACAAAGTTGGACGGTCTCTGCTGTCTCTTGACCGGGTTTGACCAGGTTCCTGGCAACAATGCAATCATAAGAAAGCCCCGTGTCAAATAAGCAAGAAGTTTGAGAACCGTTCAAAGTAACAGTACCTCGCGTTGAGGGTCCATCCCCAACAGGTTGGGAATCACTGTCAATAATTCCACCTTGCGAGACTGTTAATAAGCATCCGATGCGTTTCGGCTCGGTGTGCTCGGTCTGATCATATGTCCCGTGCTCAGGGGTCTCCCTTTGCCACCTTGTCCTTTCTGGCTGCGCTGCCATGTAGGGCGGTCGGGTTGATCAGACTGTTTGGGGTGGTTGGGGTACTTGTTCTTGTAGAACTTGGATTTTTCAGGAGGGGGGTTTTGAGGTCCAGTTTCTCTGTGGTTATTTTGGTTAGAAGCCTGAGAAGATTGCTCTAGGTTATGTTTTCGAAAATGCTCCTCTGTCGGTTTCCGCTTTGTGGCCGGTAGTTCAGCCAGCGCATTGTGATAACGCTCAGACTTCTCTAAGATGTCTTCAAGCTTTTCTGCACCCTGCTCAGCTAGAAATCTTCGGGTATCCGCAGACAAAGTGTTCTTTATTTGTTCTGTTAAAACAAATTCCTCAAGGCCTTCATAGGTAGAGGGGAGCTGTGAAAGCTCAAGGCACTTTGTTAGATATCCCTTAAGACGAGATGAGAACTGGTGAAAAGTTTCAGAATTCTCTTTCCTGCTGTTGCGAAACAGTTGCAAAAATTTGCGAGCATTCATTTCAACGCGCTCCAGTAACGCTTTCTTCAACAGATCATAGTTGTCTTGTTGGCTGCTTTCCAGTTTGGCGTAAACATCATACGCAGAACTTTTCAAAGCCTGGGAAAGCTTCATGTTCCAACGCGACCTCTCTAAACCGTACAGAGTTGCAATTTTCTCAAATTTTTCTAGCCAAGTGTCAATCTTCTCATTTGGACAAGGGAAAGATTCTAGCGGAAAAGACATAGCAGTGAGGTGAAGAGATTGAGTGTTAGAAGGATCAGTTAAGGAAGAATGAGGAGAAGACTCTCCATTGCTGGAGGTAGAGGCAGCACCACGACTTTGGAACTCTAGAGTTTTAAGCGCCAACTCGTGCTGTCTCTGTTACCTCTCCTTCTCCTGCTGTCTCTCCTCCCTCTCCTTCTCGTGCTGTCTCTCCTCTTCCTCCATCTCTTCTTCTCCTCTGCTCCAGCGAATTTCCATTTCCTCTCCATCTTCTTCTGCTCTAATAGCCGGTCTTCCGCTTCTTTTTCCTCTTTAGCTTCTTCTTCTTTCCTCTCCGCATCGTATCTCTCAAGTTCGTCTCTGACAAAAGCTTTCGCTTCTTCTCCTTCCAGTCCCTCCTCTCTCGCTTCGTCCCTGAGGAGTTGTCTAAGCTTTGCCCTCTCGGCCATATTATGTCAGTGACTGAGACTAGTGGAGAAAAAAAACTAGGAAAAAGGATACACTGGTTCCTACCACTTACGAGAAAAAAAATGTACCAAGAATTTAAAAGATGATATCCTTAACCCTGGGATACCTCCTCCAAAATAACTTTAACTATCGCTGCTATTAATCGGCAATAAAGCATCTAATGCAAAACCCGACTACGCCAACTAAATGGTAGTTAAGATTACTTCTGAAAAATAAGTTGCTACAGTGGAAAAGCAAAATAATTATTGCAAAAATTAAAGAGAAAAATAATCCCTTAATTATAAAATCCACTATAAGTTCACCCCTGAAGACAGTTAGGGTAAGGGAGGCAATTAATCTGGACAAATAGTCCGAAACGCACTCCTTAGCTTTTGCTCAAACACCTACTTCTTCAAAACCCAGTGAATGTTATACACTCACCACTTTACCAGCGTTTAGTATTACAAAATCATTAATTAACATGTATTCCGACAAAATCAACCTGTAAACCAAATGTATAATGCTTCTTAATGCTGTGGAAAAAAAAAACTTATCAGTTTGTGTGGTCAGCACGCCCGTAAACAGATCGTTAGTCTAGGGGATAAATTATTTTTAAAAGATACAAAACTCACAAGACATCACACTCTTACTCTATTTCAGAATAAAGAATCTTAAGTTCAAAATCCAGATAGACGAGTCCACCTTTGTCGTACTCGTCTTCCTATTCTAAGTTCAAAAATCCGTCGGGCGAGACCCCATTTGTCGTATCGCCTTAGGATTTTGGGTTCAATTCCCGGTAACGAGCGACCATTTGTCGTAGATTTTTGATAGGAAAATTAAGACTGAGTTTGGTCCCTTCTGAATAGATTGGAATGAGTGATAGATACAGTGAGAGCTGGTGAAAAAAAAACAATAGAATTTCCCACACGTGAGATGATAGAATGTGATATAGAAGCTGTCTTTGAGAATCGAGATAATCTTCTCTCTCTCACCTATCTTCTACGACCGCTTTTAAAGGCGTCAGACAGTCTAAACACAGATATATATATTAATATATCTCTATCTACTCACGGGCACGCACATATACGTGCCGACAGTTAAAACACACAGACGTGGGAAATCTATAACAATGAATATATATATTATTTGAACGAGCTGACCAACGCACTGATTTAGTTCAAGAGAGATTTTTTATTATTATCATCAAAAAAAAAATCTTCTCACAACACCAAAAAATACATCAAGGAAAAACATATACAAATAGTCATAAAATTTAAGAAAATGCTACAAGGATGATAGCCCGTTAGAATCTTACTCTAGGTTTAGCCCACAGCCCCGTTAAGAGAACAGATGATGGCCCAAAGAGTTATAGATACGTAGGGTTGAGTCTAAGAGGTTTCTTTCTTTCTCGTAAATGTATGAACAGAGTTGAATAATCTGATTTAGCCTAAGAAAAAAAGAGAAACTCTAGCCTTTGTAACAAATTCTGCAGATTAAAAAAAAAAAGTTAAGACAGCAAATGGGTGACAATAATACCCCGGTAAAACAACACTCTGACCTGTGTACCCTCATTCATTCAGCCATGGCCTTGCTCTCACATATATATACTCACAACTTTGCTCGTTGCCTCTGGGAACATAATAATTCTAGGACCTTCACACAGACCCGAAAATGCAGTCCTTGACCAAGAAATCCCCAGTTCCAAAAGACGTACTAAACTCTCAGGGAACGATTCCTTGGGTGTTCTAATTTTTCGAATGTCTGATTAAGTCACATAAAATATGTCCAGGCACGAAAGTTAGCAGAGCACAATGTCATTAGCTTTGGATTCTAGGATTTAAGGAATGTCAGATCGGTGTCTTCTTTCAGGCAGGTACTATATTTGGTCACCACAATACTAGTCACAATCTCTGTCGGAATGTTAATATTCTTCTTGTAATATTCTCGCCGCCAGGCAGCATGTACATTTAAATTTGTGGAGCAATATGAACTGGCTCAAAAGCCCAATATATATTTTCTAGTCTTTAGAAACCGTTAGTGGGATTGCTATTACTGTCTCTCTCTGATGGCTTATGCACTGTCAGACCCGTGTTACTTGAAACAAAAAAAAAACCCACGTGGTTAAAGATAGGAAATGTCTATGCTTCTCACAAATATGTCTCTCAGGCTACTAAACGCTGGCAAGTTGGGTACCACCGTTTCACTATATAAAAGAAAGAACACATATCAAATAATTTACATATATGTACTCACTATAACTTACATTATTAACCGCAAGTGTACTGCTTGACTTATCATTTAAACTTCCGGAAATAAGTTATAAAAAATCGATCATCAGGAATTAGGAATATGGTGCGTATTCCGTCACTATTCACTGATGTCGCATCTAGCATTTTATAAGTTTGATATAAAATATTCTCGACTGAGTATTAGCCGTTAAATTAAATTCCTTATAGCTACTAGTTTTAGTAAGCTAAGATATAATTTATTATGTATTTCCACTGTATGCGTCACTAGAAAATAATACAAACTATAAATTTGGCACTCTGCGCAAAATCTAACTAATGAAATATGAAATAAGCGACTTAACACTTTATCATTTCACAAAATACTAGATATAATATATATATCACCTCAAAACACAGCACTACAGGGTATCGCACAATTAAGAATTATACGCTTATATTTATGGAAGTCTAGAAGTTCGACAAATTGTCGCAACAAACTAAGAAACTTCGCTTATACAGCTCTACTCTTCGCGAACCACCTGTCTACTGCGATTATAGAGAAAGAATGAAGATAAAGTTTCAAACTAGGTTTAATATTTTAAACCAGACAAAGGATGAACTATTATTTCGTAGAACGAAATGCTCTCCCCTTTCCGGCTTAAACGATACGTTTAACACCTAACATGTCGTAACTGCCACCTACTGACCAAGATGTACGCGTGTCAGTTTCAAATCTCAGACAACCGTCTGCTCTGGGCGAAAGCGGGTTGGCAGTTTTAGCACCTACGTTAGTGTCAGGTGAAACTGGTAGACCAAAAGTCTGCTCATGTCCAGCGAAACGAATTTCTCACACCCCAGGCCCAGAAATCCGGTCGGGCCGCGCTCTGACCGGGGAAACTGCAGACGTATGTCTGGCGAGAACTGTATATTCACAGCTATGGTTCGACCGGCAGAGACTGACATCTATGTAATAGAATTACGTATCCCAGTATGAGAAAAACACAAGGTAAAGTTTGAGAATACTGAAGAAAATATTTTTCGCAAACGAGTGATGCGAAAAATACAGGAAAAACAAGTAAGGAAAGATAATAAAATGAAAGGATTTGGGTGAGAGAATAGGAAGAAGATGTAGGCAATTTAATGATATAAAGACCCACGTGACAATAACATTAAATTCCACAGGGATGAAATATAAATTCACACAAAAATGAAATAATGAAAGAGGCTGTGAACAGGTAGGCTCTGGGAAACTCTTCCACTTACGCTCCGCGGGTGTTATAAAACGTGCTGACTTCAGCGGGGCATCAGGTTATACTTTGGCATTGCCAATGTGTTAATTCTTGGGCTGTGTTAATTCTACTCTGTGTCTCTGCGCTCTGATCCACTAAATCCCTCTCCATCTTGTCATGCCCTAGCTGCATGCTGACGTACCCAGCCATTGCCTATCAATCCTAAAAAGTGGGTGGGTTCTCACAATAAACTCTTCGCCTGCTTGCTAACTTCCTGTGATGAGATAAACCGTGGCTTGGGATTAGCCGCCGATTTAGAAATTATGCGCCCCTTGTCACAAAGTCTTTTGTCGTAAAATACCGTCGCCCTGCCTTTTATTACATTGTTGAATGGCCCGAGGGCTGTTCAGTTGGTCTCTTCCCTCATTGTCTTGTCACGTAGACAACATCTGAGTTTCTATATTGCAATAAATGTGGTCTATCGTTGTGTCTCATGTGGCTTCGTCTCGAACGTCCTTTGTTTACGACCGCCAGGGGCTGGTATGTCATTGTGCCCAGATGTCTTGACATCATGTGTTCAAACATGGGATTAGCCATTAAACCAATTCTTTCTATTGCCCAAGTGGCCGTCTCCCACGCTAACAATAGTGTGTCTACCGAACCAGGTGTGTTCTAAGAGAAAATGCTTTATCAAAACGTAAGGTTGGGAAGTATCAAAGGTATGATTAAAGTTTAGTAAAAGGCGTGATTGGAACGATCACGTTAAAAAATAATAGGAAGAGCAAAGACAGTATGCAATAAAATAAGAACGACGATGAAAAAAAGGTAAAAGACGATAAAGATTATTACCACAACATCATAAGATTGATGAATGGATGGATGGATGTTACACCACAAATAACAGATGGTTTATATAGCTGATTAGTTAAGCAAACCGACGACAGACACCCAAACGTCATGGAGGTGGATACGCAGACAGATAGATAGACGGACAGAGACAGACGGATAGGCAGAGAAATCAGACAGGCAGGCAGACAGACGTACAGCTAGATAGATAGATAGATAGATAGATAGATAGATAGATAGATAGATAGATAGATAGATAGATAGATAGATAGATAGATAGATAGATAGATAGATCGATAGATAGATAGATAGATAGATAGATAGATAGATAGATAGATAGATAGATAGATAGATAGATAGATAGATAGATAGATAGATAGATAGATAGATAGATAGATAGATAGATAGATAGATAGATAGATAGATAGATAAGTTACATATCTACCTATCGGTAGGCAGATAGATGGACAGCCACAAGGACGGATAGATGAATGCAGAGACGGATATGAAAATTAATGGCTGATATACGAAAGGCAAAGTTACCGGGATCTGGATTCAAAACCTGGTGAAACATGGAGAGCCAAACTAGCTTAAGCCGAATTGTGCTTAATTTTGGAGGTCCTGGTCAATTGTATTATTTAGCTTTGTTTAAATAAAAAATAATAAAACTCCGGTTTGGTGGACTTCGATAACTTGAGTTTTCGGTTAAGTCCAGGATATTTTTCTGTACCAACTCAAATGTTCACTCTTATAAGTAATTCTACCTTCGCCGCTTCAGCCACAGTACAGCGTAGACGTTAGTATTTGTTAGGTTAACGGGTGGAAAAGGTTAATAAATACCATTTATAACACATAAGGAAGGGAAACCCGAGGCCTGTAAACAGTAAATAAATATTAGACAAACATAAAGGTATGTTTTCAGGCACTCGTAAGAAATAAAGATTTTAAAGTTGGAAAGAATATATTATTCATCAATTGTCGTTTAGTTTTCATGCCGATATTTGGATGTTTGAGCAGTGGTGACAGTTGGTAAGTTAGTGCACTGGCTTTTTCACATCTTGCTTCAATTTCTCTGTCAAGCACTGTGATGTACTCGGCTGAAAGCTACGGTACGCTATTCGTTCCACTATTTTCAAACTTTCATTCACCTAATTACATGTACTATGTCTACTCGCGACACATTCCCTACTGTGAACCTTGGCAGCTATTTATTTCTAACGTTTTCGCGTTTCTTAGACTTTACTTTTCTCACTGCTCTGATGTTTATTAAATAAATATTAGACAAACATAAAGGTATGTTTTCAGGCACTCGTAAGAAATAAAGAAGTAGAAAACTAGACAACAGAAAAACAACAGACGTGAGTGGCTAACCCAGGACTCGAACCCAGGACCTTCCGTGCGACAACCCCCGCCTAGCTATGCAAGCGAATCACACTTTCCTCCCTGCCATCTAGGCATCACCTAAAAATGATGCTTCGATGACGGGTCATTAGTGCGACCCGCAACACATAACACCGGGAATTTACCATGGGCAGTCCAGCCTGGGCGCACATACTTTTTGAATTGACAATCGGAAGGTAAACACAAATTGCCGGCAGGAAATTGCATAAAGTACCAGAACATGGACACTCATGTTTGTAAACATTCATAATAACAAATTAATCGGAAGGTTTCTTATGAAGTACAGACATGAGTCATCTAAAAGGGTATATGTCAATACCTTATATGGGAGGCGTTTTAAATTACCTGTGTCACACAAAATGTCATGAGAGAAGGGGGAAAAGATATATACTTAAGTCAAACGGGTAATTTGCTAGGTCTAGCCAAGATATATTAAAATACACGACGTTTGATCGGCGACTTTCACCGCTTAGAAGCTTACAGAACGTGGGCGAAAGGACCCATATAATGTAACACATTTTCAGACTCCAACACTATGTCCCATAGAGTCAAGACGACACCTTCAGACTATCCAGGACCGAAGAACTATAGGATTTTGTTAACGAGGATTGGACCAATTACACTGACAAACAACATTTTTCTTTCTTATATAAGAATAAGTGTTCTTAGGTCAGTTTCTTGCGCTGATTTCAAATCTGAAATCCGTTTATCTCTATCACGTCGGGTTCTTAAGATATTTGTGAATAAATATATTTTTTGGGAAACCGTTATTTGCTCCGTTTCATTTTTACTATATAACTTATTAAAAATTAATAAAATGCAAAATAATTCTACTTTTTATACTGCTAAAAGATGCATGACATATGTTACGCTATTTTTCAAATAGTTACTGTATTTTGAAATAATTCTGAGCGAAATATGGCTTCTAGAAGTTGTAGAATCGGTATCGAAACCAGTGCCTCATGATCCAATCACGTGTCCGATCCCAGTTCCACCATAACAATATCCGTTGGACGTGAATGAACCATCAGAAAGTGATAGTTTACCTGCTTTAGAAACTAATTCTGACTCGGATTATATACCGGTGAATGATGGTGTTCACTTAATTAACCATTCAGAACTTTCAGATCTAATACGTGATCTCGCTCTTACCAAAGGACAAGCGGAATTACTCGGTTCGCGACTCAAAGAATGGAATCTTTTAGCGCCCAATACTCCGATATCTAAATTTCGTCATAGACACAGAGAACTTGTTCAATACTTTGAGATGGATGATGGCATTTGCTATTGCAAAGATGTAAACGGTCTAATGGTGCACCTCGGTCGTGAGCACATAGTCAACGAATGGCGACTTTTCATCGATTCTTCCAAGACTAGTCTAAAAGCCGTGTTATTGCATAACGGAAATTTATTTTCATCAATTCCAGTCGCCTACTCTGTTCATATGAAAGAAACTTATGACAATATGGCTATACTTTTGGCAAAAATAAAGTACAATGACTACCAATGGCGGATTTGTGGAGACCTAAAGGTCATTGCAATTCTCACGGGCATGCAGACTGGGTATACTAAATTTTGTTGCTTCCTATGTGAATGGGACAGCCGCAACAGACAGGAACATTATGCAAGAAAGGTGTGGCCTATCAGGGATCGTATGCAGCTCTGGCATAAAAATGTAATACATGAGCCATTAGTTAACAAAGACGGCATCATTTTACCACCGTTACATATAAAGTTGGGGCTCATGAAGAATTTCGTAAAAGCGTTAGATAAAACGAGAAAAGCTTTCACTTATCTTCGAGAAAAGTTTCCGCAAGTTAGCGATGCAAAGATAAAGGAAGGTATCTTTGTAGGACCTCAGATTAGGAAAGTTATTGCAGACAAACAATTCGAGAACTTGTTACATGGTAGTGAACTTCGCGCATGGATGGCATTCAAATCGATCGTCGATAACTTTCTGTGAAATCACAAATCTGTCGACTATGTGCATATTGTTAAGCAGTGCATAGATGCATACAGAATTATGGGCTGTAACATGTCCCTCAAAATCCATTTGCTTGATTCGCATCTTGACTTTTTCCCTGACAAACTTGGCGAAGTCAGCGATGAACATGGAGAACGATTCCATCAAGATATCGCCGTAATGGAATCACGCTATCAAGGACGGTGGAGTGTGACCATGCTTGCCGATTATTGTTGGATGCTTCATCGCGATGTACCACATGCCATTCACCGACGAAAGTCGACTGCAAAGAAATTCAAGCCTACATAACTGTTACACTTCTTGTATGAATGATGTTATAATACTTTATGCCTTGTTAAAAAACTTCAATTGCGTATTTCTTGAGATCCCGACCTGATAGAGAAAAACGGTTTGCAGATTTAAAAACAGCGCATTAAAATTGACCAGAAAAACATAGAAATGTTAGAGAAAGAAAAAAAAAGTTTTTTTTTGTTAGTCAGTGTTATTAAGGATCTACTGAAGTTAACCAAGAGGAAAACTCGAATTTATAATACTGGAAACCACAAATTTCTCGGAACTTATAAGCAGTATAATAGTGGGATTATCATAAAAGTAATACTTAACTATCTGTAACACGGCCTCATACCCTGTGGCTCGACATTATTCTGAACTCTTCCTGTACCAAACATCTGTAAATAACCTGATTATATGGGGTGAGTAGTAACATCTATAATTTTATATTTTACATTTAACGTTTAACTCGCTGGTGGTTGTTCATACGAAGCTGGCAACCTCAGCATATGAAAATGATAGAACCACCACAGCAAGCGCTGGTGACTGCTTCATGCCGGTTCTCTCACAAGGAACCCAAAAGCCGAGGTATCCCAGGCTCTAAGTGGTGCAGAGAGTGAATGATGATGACATGAGGTTGTATATATTTATTAAATTAACATTTTAATATGTTTATATGTATATTGAAACATGTGTAAACCAGGCAAACGTCGTTTTCCGCTGTCCAGCCACATTGTTTTTCACGTCAGATTACCTGAATTAACGATGATTTTCATCCTATCCACTGGGTTTATCACTGATGCTCAGGAATGGTAAAATTACTGAGAAACCAAAAGGAAGGGTCGGTGGAACGGACAGCAGGGAAGGCGCCAGACTAAGGAACCAAATACTTAACAGAAACTTTTGTTGTTTTCTAAAGTGTGTGGTACAAGTTTATAATACCAGTTCGTGGTACACGTTGAAGATACCAGTGTGTGATACCAGCTTGATACTAGTCTGTGGATCAAGTGTTTGTGGTCTACTCTAAAATGCCTGCCTTTGATGGGTTCTGATGATCCTTGCCATGGCGTTAGAAGCGTTACCCCTGCAACTACGCCTGGGACGTGCCCTCATCACAGAAGTCGACAACTGACCTAACAGACAGCAAACCAGTCCAACAGCTGGCCAGATAAGTGATTTTAATCTAGCCAAAACTAATAATTCTCACCACTCAGATAAACCACCAACTGAACATTTTCCATGAAGAAAACTCCACATTTTTTAAACTCATCAACTTCAAGAATTTAATTACTCATGTTAAATAATATTAGATTATTAAATTAGTTTTTTGTCTTTACAAATCATTAGTTGATTTAATTATTACAGAGAGAAGTGCACACGTATGAATCAATTATCTTAAATATAAATACAACAGAGCTACTTAAGGAATATTTTATTGAATAATTCAGTTGAGGGCTCAGAACGAGCTAATATATCTTTCTCTTCATAATAAGGGCGGTCAGATGTAAAGTTCACAATAGCCTTGAAAAATTCAGCGTTGTGCTTGATTTCTGAAATATCCTATGAAGACTCCCAAAAATAGAAGCAACATCCTTCAATTTACAACTTTTCGAAGAGTAATCTTGAGCGAAGGTAGATACCTTTAAAGACCCTCAGTGTATACTCTTAAGTTTTGGCCATTGTTGGACCATCACTGGAGAGCAGGGGAGACAACCCGTGACACAGATAAATAAGTTTAATAATCACTTATGGGTTAACAATGTAAAATAAACAAAGTTGTTTATAAAAATAAAGCGATGATGTTTGTCATCATCGGATGATGTTAAATGTTTTTGGATAAAAGGAAATATATGAAATGTCCATTGGGATGTTACTTAAGTGCAAGTGTAGGGTCAGTTGGCATCTGCTTCAGTCGCTGTTGGTTCCAATAGGTGCTTTGGACTGGTCCTTCTCTTCAATAGTCAAATCTCGTGGCAGTAGCATGGCCCTTGCAACAAGGCCCGGGTTACCAGTTAGGTTGTCAAGCATCTTCAAGACCGATCTTGTGTGGGTGTCTAACATCGAATGCTGTCAACTTGTAACACAAACCAGACATCGGGCGAATTAATACACCTACTTTATGCATAAAATGGCCGTAATTTATTGCAACTGGTTTGTTAAGATGCAATAATCCCTAAGATAAATGAATTTACACTGTGCTGAATCATTCTACTATTTCCACTTGAGAAGGGCCCTAAGCCTTTGGCTTTCAGTATTATTATGGGAGTTTTACGCTCTCTAATTTTAGCAGCTACTAATCCTGTGGCATGTGAACAGCAGTTGAACATGAGTCAGTCGGTCCTAAGAGATAGGAAAACTCCGTTCTGACCTCGGGGCACTCTTTATTATTTGCATACAGAGTCGGCCCGCAACCTATCGAAAGGGAATCGGGTTAATATTCCTGAACCTGGACACGGAGATTGGTCCTCAGGGGCCAGGTGCGGCAACGCAAACGAAGTGGCGGACGTCGGCGGGAGCCCCGGGAAGAGTTCTCTTTTCTTTGTAAGGAGCCACATCCCTGGAATCGGCGTGCCCGGAGATAGGGACCGCGGCCCCGTAAAGCACCGCGGCTCTTGCGGTGTCCGGTGCGCTCACGTCGGCCCTTGAAAACTCCACGGAGACGGTGTGAATTTCGTGCCAGGCCGTACCCATATCCGCAGCAGATCTCCGAGGTGCACAGCCTCTAGTCGATAGATAATAATAATAATAATAATAGCCCCTTCAGTCATAACTGACTATGGGAATGCGCCCCTGAGGTGACAGCCCTCAGCTGCTTATTTTTCTGGTGCTCCTTTCGACGTTTTCTCCTCACCTCTGCTTCTTGTGTGAGCCTCTCTTCGCCCAATCTGAGGTGGCGCCGTAAATAGCATCGCCACTCAGTGCGATCGGCAGCTTCATCCTCCCATGTTGCTGGATCCATGTCCAGTGCTCTCATATCTCTCTTGCACACATCTTTGAACCTCAGCTGTGGTCGCCCAACTGTTCTCTTGCCATCTGCCAACTGTCCGCAGAAGATATCCCCTGGGATGCGACCATCTTCCATGCGGCGAACATGGCCAAGCCAGCGAAGTCTGCGCTGTCTAAGAAGCGTACACATACTTTGAAGGCCAGCACGTGACAACACCTCGACATTTGTCACTTTATCTTTCCACGAGATGCCGAGGATGCGGCGTAGACACCGCAAATGGAAGGTATTGAGCCTTCTTTCCCGCCTAGCACAGGCCGTCCAGGTCTCGCTGCCATACAGGAGTGTGCTGGCGACGCAGGCATCACATACCGCAGCCCTGGTCTTCACTTTGAGTCCAGAGTTTCCCCAAACACGCGATGCGAGGCGGGCAAAGGCAGCTGCAGCCCCGCCAATGCGGCTGTCGATTTCTGTATCCAGTGAGAGTTTGTCATTGATGGTAGACCCTAGGTATGTGAAGTGGTGCACCACTGCCAATTCATAGTTATCGATAGTGACAACTGGTGCAGCACCCACATCCTGACTCAGCACATTCGTTTTCTTTAGACCCATTGTGAGGCCAAAGTCCTTGCATGCTTTAGTGAAGCGATTCATCAAGCTCTGAAGCTCCTGTTGGCTTTGAGTGACGACTGCAGCATCATCAGCGAACAACAAGTCTCTTATAGTGACCCTTCTGATTTTTGTTTTTGCCTTCAGCCTTGAAATATTAAACAGACGGCCATCTGACCTAGTGTGAAGGCATATTCCTTCAGTTGCATCTCTGAATGCATGTTTCAAGAGTAAGGCAAAGAAGATTCCAAAGAGGGTCGGAGCCAGAACACAGCCCTGTTTAACGCCACTTCGTATATCAAAGGGCTGTGACGTGCTTCCAGCATATTGGACTGTTCCCTTCATGCCGTCATGGAATGACTTTATCATTTCCAGCACTTTAGAAGGGCAGCCTATTTTCAGGAGGATTTTAAAGAGTCCATCCCTACTAACCAGGTCGAATGCTTTTGTGAGGTCTATAAAGGCGATATATAATGGTCTTTTCTGCTCTCTTGATTTTTCCTGAAGCTGGCGGAGAGAGAAGATCATGTCTGTTGTTGATCTGCCAGCTCGGAATCCACACTGTGACTCTGGATATATGCGCTCAGCTAACTTGTGTAGTCGCATTAAGATGACTTTGGCAAAAACCTTACCAACAATACTAAGAAGAGAGATGCCTCTGTAGTTATTGCAATCACTTCTGTCTCCTTTATTTTTATACAGTGTTACAATCTTGGCATCTCGCATGTCTTGAGGAATAGTTGTCTCTTCCCAGCACTGGCACAGCATCCTATGCAGGGGATGTAATAGCGTGCTCTTACAGCATTTGATTAAATCAGGAGGAATCCCATCACTGCCTGGTGCTTTGCCAGAGGCAGTCGATAGAACAATGTAGGTAAAGGAAGTCGGCAAATTGGATCCGTAACTTCGGGAAAAGGATTGGCTCTGAGGGCTGGGTCAGTCGGGCCGGGGTACGAAGCGGGACTGGGATGGGCCCGGGCTGGGCAAGGCAGCCGCCGCTAGCCTGGGGGCCGGCCGAGCTCGGAACGTGGCTGCAACCTTCCCGAGGACCGCCCCAGCTATGCGGCGTCGCCCTCGGGCGGCGTCCGCGTCGGCTGGCATTCAACAGCCAACTCAGAACTGGTACGGACCAGGGGAATCCGACTGTCTAATTAAAACAAAGCATTGCGACGGCCGTCACCCGGTGTTGACGCAATGTGATTTCTGCCCAGTGCTCTGAATGTCAAAGTGAAGAAATTCAATCAAGCGCGGGTAAACGGCGGGAGTAACTATGACTCTCTTAAGGTAGCCCAATGCCTCGTCATCTAATTAGTGACGCGCATGAATGGATTAAATACATGCTTACCATGCTTACACTGAGGGCAAGTTCGTATCCTACTAGTGACAGGCGGTTGCTACTGGTGCCAGACTGAAACGGCCAGACCGTTCCTCTGACATCCAGGCCGGGTCTTGCTGCATGGGCAACAGCTCGATCTACAATTGCCCAACCTCGTGCCACTGAAAGTTATTTCGGGAGGTACGCTCCTATGGTCAGTAATGACTGAAAGGGAAGATAGCTAGATAGATGAATCCTGTGGCCAGTCTTATAAAGTGTCCTTGTTACAATCTCTTATTTTGGCTGTCTGTGATCTCTCTTTGACAAAATTGGAAGTCAGTGAAGTAGTCTTAAAATGCTGTACGGTATGTTATAAGTGCAATTTTCGCCCACACACAACATGTTGCTTCGTTTGAGAAAACTCCGATCAGAAATAATTTATCTTAGCATTTTCAGGCCATACCAAACACAAATAAGTGTCTTATTTTTGGTAGCCTTTCACCCGTCGGGGAATAAAAGGTTGGAGATACGGTTGATAGCTTTTAGTACGTAAGTACTCGATACTGAGTTGGGGGGGGGGGGGGGGGGGCAAGAAGGGAGAGACAAAATATAGGATTTCAAATTGAAAGATGAAGATAGGTGAAATTAGACGAAGGGTAAAGAGGAGTGAGAGTTGTGGGGTGGGGGAGAGAATGGGAGAAGAATTGAATGCATTGAATTGGCTATCACTTGACATGGTATACGATAAATTTGACCGAGAATGTATTGTTGCTCCAGAGATATAACACCAGAGAATATTCTCGTTCTTCTGTCTGGACATGTGGCTCTGGGAGATCTTGGTGCCGCCATACAATTGAATGGCTCCACAGTAACAAGCAGAGTTTGCGGGACGTACGTCACCAGAGCACCTGAGGTAAAGTTTTTTATCTCCTTGATAACATCACACAGATTCCTACATTCAATGATATTACATTCCGCTACATCGTTATATTGGGTCGAACTCCATCATTATACAAATGCTTTTTAACACCACATACTACTTAGGTCTCAGTCATCGCATTAATTTTCACTGTCACTAAGCTACAATGATTTTTATCACTTTTACTACTTTGATCTACGCCACCATTCAACATTGCACTACGTCGCTATACTAGATAGATTTACGTCACTATACTGCATTGTGCAACGTTGTTATGAAGTAATGAACGCCACAACACAGCTCCATTGTATCACATCACAATACATTTCACAACATCGCTACACTACAGTATACACCTCTGGTGATCTAAACCAGGGTTGTAGAGTCTACTAAAATATTTTCCGACTCCGACTACTAAAATTGTAAAAGACCGATTCCGACTCCGACTACAGTTTTGTATTAGTCACATGGCATAAAATTCAGAGTCGGATTTCGGGCATTTTTTTACCGACTTCCGACTACACTAAAACGACCGACTCCACGCCTCCGACTCCCGACTCCACAGATCTGATCTAAACTGTTTGTTTATGAAAGTGTGATCAGTATGATTTTCTATTCTGTGGTCTAATGATACCCATATTGCTTTATGTATTCTATTATTTTATGCGGAGACGTGCTTCCTCCTATAGCCAGTTGGTTTGAAGCACAGACGATAATGAATACTTCCCATTTTCGGTCATTGCTCCTAGCCTATGTTTTCTTCAACGCTGCTATCGTTTGTTATCTACTTTGCGTTTAGGTCATTTATCCAACGTGTGATGTCTTTTCTTCTCCTTTGATCCACGATAGTTGCAGTCTGGTGGAAAATTCTTCTTTTACGAATTGTTGTTTGGTATGGCTTGGTGCATATCATTGAATAATGTTTACCTTTGTCTTCTTCTTGGCTGTTTTGAATATTACTGTTGTTATTTTGAGTCCATTGCTTTCCATTCTATTAGCGTTTTTTGTGCTTCTAATGACAGCATTAGATCCACCCCCTCACTGTAGCAGGCACTTTCTTCCTTATGTTCTAAGGATAGCACTATTTTTTCAAGTCCATGCCTTTCCACCTTGTCTTGCAGAGTCGGAGGATGCAAATCCTGTGGCTTCTGATTTCTGTAGTGACTTATACAGTTTTCAGTCGTTCGTTTACTGTTTTATTCTGATCACAAGTGTATTTCACACACAAAAAATAAAAATTTGGTCGTAGATGATAGCATCTTGTACCAAATTTACTACTTTGACATTCTGCTTCATCACAAGGATTAACCAATATAGTGACCCAAAACTGTAACTTTCACACAACAGTGTATGTCACTTATCGGTGCAGAGTTGAGAGAGATGGCTGAGCATCACAATCCCCCCTGTGTTGCAGCATGATGAGAACCCAGCATTGCACACTGAGCTTGGGGGGATCACTTGGGCACCAGACTTAATACTGGCTCTTGACTGGATGGCCGCATGCAGGAGATTTCTACAATGGAGAGATGGCAGGTGGTGGGTATCTGGAAGTGGCTCTGTGCAGGACGTGAGGATTCCTTGGGAGAGCCCAGAACCAGAGCACAGCATTGTGCAAGCTCTGCATAATTGGAGAGCCCCCCTGGATGACGGGGAATGCACAGTGTGCCACCCCACCTATCCCCAACTGCTAACTTAGAACCAGAAGTGGGGTCCTCTGTATGTTTGCCAGGCCAGGAAAAAATGCCTGGGAAAGAGACTGGAGCTCAGAACTCCCTAACTCAAAGTTGCAGGATGGCAGAAAAGCCACGGGAAAGACAGGTCTATTTTGAAGATAACGCAACCATATTTTCACCATACGAGCTCGGACGCCGCCTCGGTAAACAAGGTCCGCGCAGAGCAGTGACACCCCCAGGCTGCTTGCGAATAGTCTACTACTGGGAACATAAACAGATTAGGGATGAGCCCACTCTCCCGTTGAAGAGGTGCTAAAGTCGTAGATACTGGGCCAGAAGGCGCACCGGAAACCACCGTATCACGCAACTCGCTTTTTTTTTATGGATGAGTACACCGTCAAATAAATCTCGTGTTGGTGCTCGCCCTGTGGAGCTCCACCAGGCAGGTGCAGTGCCGGGCTCTGAGCCTCGACAGAGCCCACCCTCAGCTACTGGAGGACCCTCTAGACCGTCTTGTGGAGTCAGCAGGCGGCGGAGGAGAACTACTGACCGAAACAAAACAGAAAAAGAGAAACCCAGAGTGCCACTTGTCATGATGCACTGGAATGCAGAGGGAGTGAACAGCAAGCAGGCTGGATACAGCAAAAAGACAGAGCTGGAAAACATCTTGTATGAGAAGCAAGTCAGTGTTTGCTGTATCCAAGAGACTCACTTGAAAGCAGATCAAACCTTTAAAATAAGGGGATATCAATGCTTCAGATCCGACAGACAAGATAGACGAAAAGGAGGAGTACTTACTCTTGTAAGGAATACCATTCATGCACACGAAAGGAAAACCTACATGGATGGAGCAGAATATCAGCTGTTGCAGATAAATGTAGACAAGATGGAAATAGAACTCCTGAACTATTACTGTCCAAACAACAAACCCCTGAGTCTCAGCTCTATACAGGTACCAGCCACCAACTTTATAGCAGTTGGAGACTTTAATAGCCACTCCCAGAGCTGGGGCTATAACCATCTAGATCACAGAGGTGAAGAGGTTGAAACATGGCAAGATGATCACTCCCTAATCCTAGTCAATAATGCCACAGATACTCCTGCCTTCTACTCCAGAGGATGGCACACAACTTCAACACCAGATCTTGCCTTCGCCACCCCAGATATAGCTGGATCTATTAGTAGAGAAGTAGGAGACCAACTAGGGGGAAGCGACCATCGCCCAATCTTTCTTACTGTCCAGAGTGCAACTCTCAGTACAGGCCCAGCCATTACAAGATGGAACTACAAAAAAGCCAACTGGGGTTTATTCAGGCATCAGGTAAACACGCTGCTGTCTACCCTCAAGGTACAGAACAGAGACATTAATGAAGTGGTAAAAGACTTCAACAGATGCATACTACAAGCTGCAAAAGAAACCATTCCCAAAGGATGCCGGCGTAACTACATACCATACTGGTCCATTACTCATAAGGGAGGGAAACCCGAGGCCTGTAAACAGTAAATTAATATGAAACAAATATAAAGGTATGTTATCAGGCACTCGCAGGAAATAAAGAAGTAGAACACCAGACAACAGAAAAACAACAGACATGAGGGGCTTACCCAGGATTTGAACACTGGACCTTCCGTGCGACAACCCCGCTAGCCATGCAAGCGAATCACACTATCCGCCCTGCCATCTACGCATCATCAAAAAATGATGTTTCAATGGCAGGTCAATAGTGCGAACCACAATACATGACACCAGAAGTCCACCATGGGCAGTTCAGCCTATTAATGACGCAATCACTTCTGTTGTATTTCTATCAAGCAGTATAGGCCGAATCCAACAAGACCCTTAGGACCTTAATACTGTGTCCAGTAAATGATAGTAGACTAGAACAGTGAGAACAGGATAGCGGGTAGGTTTGGTATTGTACAAACATTTATTACAAATAAGGGAGGGAAACCTGAGGCCTGTAAACAGTAAATTAATATGAAACAAATATAAAGGTATGTTATCAGGCACTCGCAGGAAATAAAGAATGTTGTCTGGTGTTCTACTTCTTTATTTCCTGCGAGTGCCTGATAACATACCTTTATATTTGTTTCATATTAATTTACCATACTGGTCCAGCACACTCCAAGAACGCCAGGAAGCTATGGACAAGGCTAGAAAGGATGCAGAGTCTCAGCCTTCACTTGAAACTCACAACAAATGGAAAAAGGCTGTAGCAGAGTTTCAGAGAACAAAGCTAGAAGAAAAACGGAAAAGCTGGAGAACTAAAACGGCATCGCTGAACCTTGAGAAAGACGGCAGGAAACTTTGGAGATTAGTCAAGTCTCTAAATGAGACAGATACTCCTGCACCAATGAGGGAACCCATCACACTAGGAGAACTACAGAACGCTATTTCCAAGCTTAAGTTTCAAAAGTCACCCGGCCCAGACAAAATCAGCAACGAAATGCTAGTAAATCTGAGCTCAGCAGCAAAGACAAAACTGCTTGAGATATTCAACCACAGCTGGTTGAAAGGAACGGTACCCCAAGTATGGAGAGAAGCCATCACAATACCCATACTAAAGAAAGGGAAATGTAAGACCGAGGCTGCAAGTTACCGGCCAATCAGTCTCACAAGCTGTGTTGGGAAGACTATGGAGCGAATAGTCAACCACAGATTGAAATGGTATTTAGAGTCTGAGCAGATCCTGGTGCCGGAACAAGCTGGATTTAGAGAATGCTACAGTATAGAAGACCAAGTTACTTACTTGTCTCAAGCAATAGAAGATGCCTTCCAGGAAAAGAAAAAGGTCCTAACGATCTGGGTCGACTTCAAGCAGGCCTTTGACAAGGTGTGGAAAGATGGCCTTATTGCAAAACTTAGGAGAAGTGGAATCCAAGGCAACATGATGAAATGGATCCAGTCATACTTGCGTAACAGGAGAACTAGAGTCACTCTTGACGGTCTGCAGAGCAGAAAAGTGTTGCTCCATCAGGGGGTACCTCAAGGAGGAGTAATTTCCCCAACACTCTTCCTTGTTTACATCAATGACCTGGTGAAAGATCTCCCCGCAGGAGTGAAAGCTGCCTTATATGCAGATGACCTAGTACTCTGGTGCGCTGATGAAAACGTCACCACAGCAAATTATAGAATGCAGCGGGCAGCAGACATGCTAGTGTCATGGGCAGAGAAATGGCTTATCACAATAAACACAGACAAAACCTCCACAACACTGTTCTCCCTCGCCCCCAAGGACAAAGCAGCTAACATACACCTAGGGACAACCGTGATCAAGGAAGAAAGCTACCCCACCTATCTTGGGGTGACATTTGACCAAAGGCTTACATGGAATAAGCATATTGAAAATGCAGAAGGAAAGACCCGAAGATGACTAGGCATACTCAGAAAATTAGCAGGTACCAACTGGGGAGCAAATGAACGAAATCTAAAGAAGATTTATAATGGAGTAATAAGACCACACTTAGAGTTCGGCTCAGCAGCATGGTCATCAGCTGCTAACTCACATCTGCAGTCTTTGGACAAGGTGCAAAATTAAGCTCTCAGGCTCATTACAGGAGCCATGAAAACTACACCAATATCAGAGATGCAGAAGGTTGCTGGATTACAGACATTGTCCCATAGAAGAGACACAAAAACCATGATCCAGATGGAAAAGTACAACAGTATGCCAACGCACCCAATGAAGGCAAGACTAGATGATCTGGCATTGGGACGTCTAAAGCGTAGCAGCTTTGTGCATCGGGGAAAAAGACTTAAAAGACAGCATCAAGAAGACCTATCCATGAAGACAACACCACTGAAGCCCACCCTATACCCTGTACCATGGGAGCAGGCCAGCAATGCCCTCCAAATTAATACATCAGTCAGTGGTCTCACAAGTGGATGTGAGTATAATGATCTGCAAAAACGAACTGCTACATTGAGTATGATCCAAGAAAGCTATCCCGATCAATCATGGATACATGCCTATACAGATGGATCAGCAACTAATGCTGTTAGGAATGGAGGTGCCGGTATCTTTATCTCGTATCCTGACAACCACTATGAGACTAGGCACATTCCCACTGATAAATTCTGTTCCAACTATACAGCTGAGGTTCAAGCTCTAGAGCAAGCTGCAAATATGATTTATAACACCAACTCTGACTGCCACCACATAGTCATCTTCACAGATGCACTGTCTGTCCTGCAAGCTCTCAAGGGTGGTAAACTCCCGCATCTGAGAAATGAACTAAACAAGGTAGCTGCCAAAAAGAGAACCATACTTCAGTGGGTACCATCTCATTGTGGTGTACCCGGAAATGAAAAGGCAGATAAACTTGCAAAAAAGGGAGGAGAATGTGAACAAGAAGATAATGAAGTCACATACTTTGAGAAAAAGAGAGCTTTCCAGACTATCAGAAGAGAACAGAACCAACCCAAAGACGACTATCACACTCTCGACCGGCAGGGACAGATAACTATTTTTCGCCTCAGGACAGGGCATAACAAACTGAATAAACACATGCACAAGCTACGATTGTCTGCTTCACCACTGTGCACATGTGGATTAAACGAACAAACTGCTGAGCATGTTCTACAGGATTGTCCTCTGTATGACCAGTTAAGAAAGATATACTGGCCCAATGACTCAACACTAAACTCAAAGCTATATGGAGCTAAAGAGGAACTTCAAACAACAGTCGAATTCATCATGAGAACTCGTCTGACGGTGTAAACATCAAAGATGCGATCGCAAGAAGAAGAAGAAGACACAACAGTGTAAAGTACGGATCTTAGTTTTGGCATTTAAAGCTGATACAGAACAATCTTTTAATCCGTTAAAACGGAAAATCCTGTAAAATATTGCACCTTCAGGAACCATAGTTGTTTACCCTAATATATATATATACTATCTGTCTAACTCAAATTTTAGCCACGCCTATTTTTCTTGTTTCACGCGCTGACGAGAGTCTACCTAGATTCGTAACTGTCATTCTTTGCAAGGGAACGAACCTAAGGCGTTTGCCTGGAGCTCCCATGAGAGCAGAGCTGTCAGGATTACGACAACTGACAGAATACACGGGCCCAAAACACATGGAAGGTAAAACTGCTTTGTAGTCCTCTACAAGCTCGCGCGAATCCTGTAATGTTGTACATAACAGGGAGACAATCGCCGAGATCAGAAGCCTTTGTTGTCGATTCAATGGCGAACAGAGCGAACGGAGGAAATTCTTTATCTCGGAAGAAAACCCCGCTGATTTACGCTGAGTGCCCAAGGCGTGACTTTCGTCATCTCCCAGCGAAACAACGCTATTTTTGTATAAATACTCAATCTCCTAAAATCAGTTATCTAGTCGCCTCAGAAAATTTTGGATAATCTAGCGCGCAAGTTCTAAGAGCCATAGTGGAAGTGTAGTATTAGAAAGTCCGTGGAGATTAATTTATTTCTGTTTGCGGTAATATATATATATATATATATATATATATATATATGTATATATATATATATATATATATATATATATATATATATATATATATATATATATATATATATATATATATATATATATATATATATATATATATATATATATAAGCATTTTTTCGTGATCTTGTGTGTTAAGTTTATCATTAGAATTCACTGGGATTTTCTAAGTGCTAAAAATGGTATACTAAATAACGCATAGCTATTTTTATTCCAGATGGTTTTAATTAACTAATAAATACACTAGGCGATTGATAATTGACGGATACAATTTACTTATATTCATTACGTGTAATTTTATAAATGACTGGTGCTTATATCACGTGTTAAAAGCGATACGATAAGCTAGACATTTGTGGTTTCTAATCTAATTTAATAACGGAATGGATAAGAGATCTTACCTTTACGCGTGTTAGGATAAGATATTGATATTATGGTTAAATGTTTATATTTCTTCCAAAATCTAGGCTTGATCCAAAAACCAGCAATCTAGCGGTCTTATAAGCTGTGACGGGGCACGTATTAATGGTTTTTCTTTTTACTTGTATATTCCAAGTTAGATCTTGACTGGCTTAAAGTCCGCCAGAGGTATTACTTTCTTGGTTTCAATCTATTTGGACCCAGGCTGGTTCGTTCCTCTTTTGAGATGTTTCGATGGGAGATGATGATGTACCAAACATGTACATAACATTTAACTTATCCAACTGTTAAGTAATCCTTCAACAGCCTTGACAATTAAAGTGAAGTTTATTTGAAGCAGAACTGTTCAAGATCAACAAGAAAATATGGCAACAATGTTTCATCTATTTACATCATATGCATCCATTTCAACATGTACGATAAACCTTCCCTCCTTAATTTCAATTCAAGGTGGTTTGTATATTTCCTCAACAGTTTCAAGCTTCTCCAAGTCCTTAGTGTTTATTATATCATTATTGGGCACTTCGTATGTAGGAGTCTCTATAGTACTTATTTCTTCTTTTAGCAGCTTCATTAGTTTCAAATATCAGGGACTTATCACGAAAATCGAGCTGAAAATGAAATAAAGTTCCCTGGAACGTACTTACGTGGATGAACCACAAAAATATAATTTGTATGCACAGATTTTCACAATAAAGGAAATCTCTTCTTGCAAACTGAAAAAAAATCTTGAAGAGTATGAAATTACACTAAATTTCTTGTTGAATATTTCAACGTAGGAGCAGGACTTGTTTGACAGACCGGGGTAGCGCCAAATACTAACCCCGCACGGTTAGAATCACGTCCATATGCAATGCTCAATCCGTACAACTAATTTTCAGAAAATTATTTTTGAGCCGGTTTCAGTAGTGGGCGATTCTGGCCACTGTTCATTGGTCAAAGTTTTATTTTGTTAATTTATTTACTGGTCATTCCATCAAGCGATCTTACAGGGAGTGAGGCTATTCCTATCTACGTCACTATTTCTGTGGTAACTCCTGCCGATCGTTAGCGTGGCTTATGACAATCTTGACATAGTTAATTTCATCTTACGTTATCCTATACTCAATGTATCTTGGGTTTTAAAAATTTTCCACGAGATTTCATACTTGCTTGTTTATTTTCTATAATAGTAAATGATAATTTCTATTATTTTATTATAATTAGTTTCTAGCACGAATAAATGCTATGGTAGTAGGTCATACGGCCACAAAGCCATCCAGAGATATTATTGTATTATTGGGTCTTCGATTTTCGACCTGTGCGGTCCACTTTCTTCACTCCTGAGAGAGGCAAATCTGGAAACCATAGACATAATATTTAACTGGACCTGAACATTACCAGATTTTTTTATATAAATTGGATCAGCCCGCTGTGGCAAAAAATATACGTATCAATTTACCTGACCTATGACATTAGATTTTCCACGGGGTGTTACGGTAGTTTTATTGATATCGTCTGCTAGAATTGGCAGTGCGCATTTTTGGGGTCAATAGAATTAATATAAATTGATTTTTATACTTCACGGATTAATGAACGCGAAATACACGGTCAAATTATAACGTGTTAGCGTCGATAAGGTCACGCTTCGTGACTTAGTTACTGTACCCTTGTTACGTTGTCCGTCAAGCCGTGAAGTCGTGTTTTTACCTCCTTCCAAGGTTGATAGGCTTTGCTAATAGCCGTATTTATGTAATTTGATACCAGGACTCAGGGTCAGTCCAGATAATATTATATATAAGTGAATTCATAAAGGTTTATGATTAACCTGCGTTAAGGAAGGATCTTTCATAAATAGTTTGATTATTTTCGTCAAGACATCATGCGCTCACTTCTGGCTGTCTGGATCCCAGCAGCGCATGTACATAGCCATGATGGTCTGTCGACATGAATTCAATATGACACGGACGGAATAGAATATCTATGCAAGTCAATTCTAATGAACTGTATGTGAATATTGTACCTGTATGACTGTCTTCGTATGTGAACTGTCAATAAACCATGGACTCCAATTTGAAGACTTATCTACGTCGATACGTTACGGCTGTTTTGCTGTATTGACAATGTTGATTAGTATTACATTGAAGAACTCTTCCGATGAGAAGATTTATAATATCATAATGAGCTCCGAAAGGAACAAATGTCTTCTTGGACAGTCAACACATAATGAGTCCATATAATGGTGACCCTCATTTGAAGATTATAAACGAACGAAGCACGCATTCGCGATTCAACAAAATACTGAACCAGCTCTGAACATACCTTAGCAGCTTTATGGCCTTAGCAGCTGGTGGCAAGATGTGGCGGGGAATTATAATTTAATTGTCAAAAATTTTTCAAAAATTACCGAGTTGAAAGAAAAAATTCACTTCGAGCGAAAATGGACACTTTTTGCATCTACACCTATGACGTCACACGCCCTTGACAACAGGATGAATCGTCTGTATCGATGGCAGCCGCATTTCAACGTCTTTGAAGAAAAGAATTTCTAAACGCTCAATCAAACATTGGAAACTAGATCCAACCGGCATTGTCAGGCAATATAAGCTCTTCTGTCCGTTGGCGAAGCAGGCACTGGACGAATCTATCGAGGCAAAAAGCTAAGTAACTATTTTGCTGTACCCTGTCATGACCTTTTTGCTATTTCGCCGGCATGTTTTTTGCAAATCAGTGTTGACTGTTGTTTGTGAATATCTATTATGTTGTATTTTACGTGTTAGCGGGTTGGTTGGCCAGGGAGCTGAGACCTCTGGAATGTCGCGAAATTTGACCACAGAGATTTCAGTCGTTCTTAGGGTCTATTGAACTTTTGCAATCTGTACGGGAGCCCCCTAACAAATTAACCAATTCGTGTACATCCCTATTCTGTCCCACTACATTTTCTCAGCAAAACGACTCAGGAACTTGAGCAGATGTTGTCGTTAGATATTATCGAGACTAGTACCTCACCATTTTCGTCACCTTTAGTCATTGTCCGAAAGAAGGACAACAACACTCGCTTATGCGTTGACTATAGGAAGCTAAATGCTCGGACCATAGCTGACAGTAAACCACACCCCAATATTGACGACTTACTTTCTCGTCTGTCCAATGCAACACTTTTCACTAAGATGGATCTAACTAAAGGTTTTTGTCAGATACCACTAACCGAAAAGGCCAAATATTACACAGCGTTTTCCACTCCACAAGGTCTTTACCAGTGGAATGTGATGCCTTTTGGGCTTATGAACGCTCCTGCTACCTTTATTCGCATGATGCGAACAATTTTATCAGGTAGACCAGACATCATTACATACATTGACGACATATGTTTATTTAGTTCATCATTTGAGGAACATTTTTCGGGGCTTAGATGTGTTTTGGAAATATTAAGAGAAAACCATTTAACCGAGCATTTCAGGAGATAACCTTCCTGGGACATATTATTGGGGCTGGACGTATTCAAACTGTTCCCAGTACGGTATCTAAAATTTTAAATTTATCGGTTCCTCAAACGAAGAAACAGGTTAGGAGTGTATTAGGTCTAGTCCAATACTACAGTAGATTCGTACCTAACTTATCATCCATCACGGCTGTCTTGTCATCATTGTTGAAGAAAGACATGCCGTTGAAGGTAAATTGGACTGACGAATGCGACAAAATATGTCGCTTGATAATAGACATCTTTTCAAATCCACCAATTTTGAGATTACCAGATACTTCTAAAAAGTTCTTTCTTCGTACAGATGCCAGTAATTACGGTATCGGGGCTTGTTTACTTCAATATCACGACGATATACTCCATCCCACGATGTACATATCAAGAAAACTGAAGTTACCTGAAACGAAATACTCCACTGTGGACAAGGAGTTGCTGGGCGTAGTTTGGGCAATAACTAAACTAGAAAAATTTCTGTTGGGAGCACCTTTCGTGATCCAAACGGATCAGAAGGCAGTGGCATCGTTACGTCGCTCTAACCACAAAAGCCCCAAACTTGCCAGATTTTCGATTCTATTACAGCCGTAGGACTTTGTCATCGAAGCCATACCGGGACAAGAAAATATAATTGCTGATGCACTTTCGAGACATCCTACTGAAGTCGAATAATAATTGTCCACAGATAAAAAAAAAGCCTGAACAAGATTGACTCTGTAACTATCACTTATTCCTGCGACGAAAATGATATGAACCACCTCCATACGAATGACACTTCGAATACTTGCAGTGAATCATTCAATATATACAGTTTCCGAAAGATGATTCGTGATAGCAAGAGATATATTTCGATGGTTCTTTTCTAACGTTTGGACTTTGGTTAGTGTCCAATCGTGCTACAACTCATTACGATATGGCCGGAAATATGATATGAATCCAAGCTGGACATATAACGGAATGCTACAGAAATTGACTAATTCAACACGATAAAAGTTTATATCCAATCAGGAACAGTATTAAATTTCTTCTCCAAAGGAACTTTCCATAATTTCGCAAAGGACATAACGACGACTGGATCTTGTTACGGTATATGATATTAACGCCGTCTGCTAAAGGTTACCAGACGTGCAATTGTAAAGGTTAAGACATTTAATATATTGCGATAGATGTTTCAATTACTGAACGCTTCATACACGATCGATTATGACGTGTATAGCGTTGTTTAGGTCGATAAAGTTGACAATCTATCCTCAGGTAATAATAACAAACATTGTTTTGTTATTAAAAATGACATATTGATTAGATGTTTTAATGACAAATCACAAATGAAACAACAAGTTATGGTCCCATATACTTTTAGACGGTACATTCTTCAACATGCACATGACTCACATTGTGCTGGACATATGGGATATACTCGAACACGATCTCGAGTACTGTCTTCATTCTTTTGGCCAGGGGTGTCAAGAGATATTTCGCAGTATGTACGTTCCTGTACTACATGCCAAGAAGTGAAAGCACGTGGAGCTTTTCACACGGCGCCTATTCAGGCTTGCGATATCTCAGTGAGACCTTTTGACAAGATGGCAATAGACATTATTGGTCCATTGCTACCATCGGCCAGAGGACATAGATTCGTCCTTACGTGCATTGATTTGTGCACACGATGGCCAGAAGCTATCCCATTAAAGACCACCACTACCACAGATGTAGCTGATGCACTACATCTCATCTTTTCTAGAATAGGGTTTCCTAGAAAACTTTTATCAGACCATGGGTCGCTGTTTATATCTGACACCATGAAGGAAGTCATGAAAACTTGGGACATTGATAGGAATTTAAGTAGTATTTATCATCCGATGAGTAATGGTGCGGTTGAAAGACTTAACCGTACACTTAAACAACTACAAATAAGGTTACTGCTAAGCACCCTCATGACTGGGACAGAGCACTCCCAGCTGTTCTATTTGCTTATCGGGAGGTACCGCATGAACAAACTGGCTTCTCTCCCTTTGAATTAGTTTTTGGTGCTCCCCCAAGAGGTCCTATGGGACTAATAAAAGACTTATTAATTGACGACGAGATGACTCAGGACACTCAGTCATCTTACGAATATGTGATTAATCTTCGGAAGAACATTATTGAGTCTTGCCAGTTGGCAACAGCTTCTTCTGAGGCTGCAAAAGCTAAGGCTCGATCTCTACAAAATAAGTCTCGACGATTACGCCAATTATTCCCAGGCGACGAAGCTTATGTATTACTTCCTCACAATAACAATAAATTATTGATATCTTGGAATGGTCCTTACAAAGTCATTGATAAAATTTCCGACGTTGATTACGTCTTAGATATCAAGGGACACAAAAAGATATTTCATATTAACATGCTCAAGCAATTTCATACACGTCCTGAACACTTACAGTCAATTTTTCATGAACTAGATGACAACACAGTATCCACTTGTCATTATACTAACTTATCTGTCATCCAGGAAGAAGAATCTTCTTTTCCTGAGGTACAGTTACCGTTACCTGTACCAGTAGTTCAACCTACTGAATCTTGGCGGGATGTAACCATCTCTTCAACGGTTACACCGCAACAGCGTCTACAGATTGCTAATCTATTACAATCTTATCCAGATGTGTTGACCGACGTCCCGGGTCGCACATCGGCTATCAGTCATGACATTACTCTCAATGATGATACACCTATTCGTGTACATCCCTATTCTGTTCCTTTACATTTCCTTGCTAAAACTACTAAGGAACTTGAACAGATGTTGTCTCTGGGAATCATTGAGACTAGTAATTCGCCATTCTCTTCTCCATTAGTGATTGTCCGGAAGAAGAACAATAACATTAGACTATGTGTTGATTATAGAAAATTAAATGCTAAGACTATAGTTGACAGCGAACCACATCCACTTATTGACGACTTACTGTCACGTCTATCTAACGCAACTATATTTAGTAAGATAGACTTAACTAAAGGTTATTGGCAGATACCACTGACCGAAAAGGCTAAGTACTACACCGCATTTTCCACGCCACAAGGTCTATACCAGTGGAATGTGATGCCTTTTGGGCTTGTTAATGCGCCAGCTACCTTCATTCGCCTGATGCGACAAATTTTATCAGGTAGACCAGACGTTATTACATATATTGACGACATATGCTTGTTTAGTTCGTCGTTTGAGGAACATGTTTCGGGACTTAGATATGTTTTTGACACTCTAAGGAATTATCATCTAACTGCTAAACCTACAAAGGTGCAAATCGCGTGTAATGAGATAACCTTTTTGGGACATATCATTGGATCGGGATATATCCGAACGTTACCTAGTACAGTCTCCAAAATTCTAAACATAGCAGTTCCTCAGACGAAGAAACAGGTCAGGAGTTTGTTAGGACTTGTTCAATATTACAGTAGATTCATACCAACTTGTCATCCATCACGGCTGTATTGTCTTCATTGTTAAAAAAAGATATGCCGGTGAAGGTGACATGGACTGGTACATGCAATGAAACTTTCAACAAAATTATAAATTTGTTCTCACATGAACCAATTTTAAGACTTCCCGATGCTTCCAAAAGATTTTTCTTACGAACAGATGCTAGTAACTACGGCATTGGTGCATGCCTGCTCCAGAACCATGATGGCATTCTACACCCCACCTTATATATATCAAGAAAGCTGAAGCCGGCAGAAACGAAGTATTCAACAGTCGACAAGGAACTTTTGTCCGTGATCTGGGCAATAACGAAGCTTGAGAAGTTCCTCCTCGGTGCTCCCTTCACCATACAGACGGACCAACGTGCTGTGGCCTCTTTGCGTCGATCTAATCATAAGAGCCAGAAACTTGCCAGATATTCAATCATCCTACAGCCATTCGAGTTCTCCATTGAACATATTCCTGGCACTGAAAATTGTGTGGCAGATGCATTGTCACGTAATCCTATTGACGACGAATAATCAATATTGACACTCTTAACCTATTTTAATCAGAACTACATTGGATTGAACGAAGTATCAACTATAAAGGAACTAACCTTGCCTTTAATTTAAACTGTATAAACACTATATGCATCACAGAATTGAATTAAAAGACAATCAAGGTATATATAGACATTCAAACTTCGTCTAACGTCCATACACGAGATATGAATACTCTTTGAACAATCATGGATTTATGTCTGACGACAAACCGAACTGATGTTCCTGTGTATACTTAATTCTTGGATGCTAGGATAAATGACATTTCTTTCCAACGTAAACGTTTGAACATTTTTGCCTAAAAGAATTCATCAGGATCAAGACTACGGATGGATCATCATATCCTATACTAATTAATTAGTTAACTTAACTTCTTAATTGAATTATTATCAATAAAATGAAATGTGAGAAAAAAATGAAATGAAAGAACAAAAAAAAAGAGAACGAAATACTAAAAGAAGAAATTATGAAAAGAGAAAATAAATCTCACACAAGTATTAGATTAATAATTTTTTTTTTAATGTACCTATACATTATTTAGTTAGTTAAATTAGATAGTTATTATTCACTAACACTTAACACACACAATTAAGTTAAACTTATATTCGAATTTCTTTCTATTTCTTCTTACTTAGTTTGTCTTTTCTTCTCTCATAACATCGCGTTACATTAGAACCTTAATAATTTAACTCTTAGTTTAATTAATTAATTTAATTTTAATTAGTCAAATTAATTCCTATATGACATACTAATACGACAGACCTTACTTTAATTTAATTTTCTCATTCACTATTAACATTGGACATTTATTTAGTTGATATAATGATATGTATAATATTGATATATAATGTGATTTATGATTAGATGACTATGACAAATAGTTAGTTGACACGACCGCAACACGGTTCTACTCAGAACATCGTCGGCCATATGTCACAATTGTGTTAAATTTTTTTGAAAAATTGTTAAGTCGGATAGATATTGAAAAAAAATCTATCGATTTTTTTTTCCCCGGTGTACAGGGAATTGTTACGGTATATGATATTAACGCCGTCTGCTAAAGGTTACCAGACGTGCAATTGTAAAGGTTAAGACATTTAATATATTGCGATAGATGTTTCAATTACTGAACGCTTCATACACGATCGATTATGACGTGTATAGCGTTGTTTAGGACACAGTCGGTAACTAAGAAACCATACCCTTTTTACATTGACCGTCAAGCTGTTAAGACGCGTCTGACTTTCCTTCCAATGTTGAGCATGGTATTGCCATACAGATATATTTTATGCAATTACGGACATGGGTCAGTCCATTGCTATTACGAAGATTTGAAATGATTAAAGGTCAGTACGAAAGTGAAAATTAAGGAAGGATGAATTACAGTCCATAGTATTTGATTTTGCCAGACTCATAGACTCACTGTCGGCCGTTGGAAAACCCCAACCGCGCGTGCATACAGCTATGACAATCTGCATACAGTAAATTGATTATTGGACAAGGACTGATAGGATATCTACATATCTATGCCATATATTTTCAAGTTATAATATGTACCTTTGTGATCAACATGCATGAATCGTCTTGACGCGTAAACTGTATTAAATATTTGTGGACTCTATGAACCGACTTGTCACATCAATCGTATTCCCAGGTTCAATTATTGTTCAGAATCTTCCACCCCTGCATTCGCGTAATCTTACATAGAAGGCACGATACACGATCACTCAAGAATATCAAGAAGATAAAACAATAGCCAGACATTTATAACTGTTTTATTAATATCACATGGAACATTGTTCAGAGCTAACCAAACCACGCCTTGCAACACGCCACTTGCAACAGATCTTCATATCCGACATTATTAAGTTTAATAGTTATTAAATTAATAAAGAATATAATAAATTGAAGTGTGATAAATAAATAAAAATGAAATGTTTCAAAAGAAAGAAAAGATGAAAAAAAAAATAATAATAATATCACACAAGCGGATACTCTAAATATTTTATTTATGAATATGATAGCTGTTATATGCATTTAGTTAAGATGTTCACATGAAATGTATGAATATTTTTTCTTTTATTAACTCATTAAGTTAATTATTTAGTAATCACTTGACACACATAATTAAGTTTAATCACACATAACTAAATTAATTTATACTTTATCTTTTTCCTTACTTTACTTGTCTTTACTTCTCATATCTTTTGTTATGACACTATCTCTCAGGTTATTTAATTAGATGTTAATTAATTAATACCCTACATACTTATTATGATTAATTAGTTTAATTTTAATTAATTAGAATAATTTTTTTTACATAACACTTCATTATTCACTCACAACAGTCTTTAAGTTCAGTAGATAATTATTTAGCGACAGTTGACACCCCTTTGTTTAATAATGTTATATGACTGATATATTATCAACATGACCACGAAACTGTTCTAGACAGAACATCGTAGGCCATATGTCGGGTTTTTGTTAACTTTTTCATATATTTCAGTAAGATAGTATCAAAAAATCTATCTAATAGATTTTTTTCCCCGGCGGGCAGGGAATTGTTACGGTAGTTTTATTGATATCGTCTGCTAGAATTGGCTGTGCGCATTTTTGGGGTCAATAGAATTAATATAAATTGATTTTTATACTTCATGGATTAATGAACGCGAAATACACGGTCAAATTATGACGTGTTAGCGTCGATAAGGTCACGCTTCGTGACTTAGTTACTGTACCCTTGTTACGTTGTCCGTCAAGCCGTGAAGTCGTGTTTTTACCTCCTTCCAAGGTTGATAGGCTTTGCTAATAGCCGTATTTATATAATTTGATACCAGGACTCAGGGTCAGTCCAGATAATATTATATATAAGTGAATTCATAAAGGTTTATGATTAACCTGCGTTAAGGAAAGATCTTTCATAAATAGTTTGATTATTTTCGTCAAGACATCATGCGCTCACTTCTGGCTGTCTGGATCCCAGCAGCGCATGTACATAGCCATGATGGTCTGTCGACATGAATTCAATATGACACGGACGGAATAGAATATCTATGCAAGTCAATTCTAATGAACTGTATGTGAATATTGTACCTGTATGACTGTCTTCGTATATGAACTGTCAATAAACCATGGACTCCAATTTGAAGACTTATCTACGTCGATACGTTACGGCTGTTTTGCTGTATTGACAATGTTGATTAGTATTACATTGAAGAACTCTTCCGATGAGAAGATTTATAATATCATAATGAGCTCCGAAAGGAACGAATGTCTTCTTGGACAGTCAACACATAATGAGTCCATATAATGGTGACCCTCATTTGAAGATTATAAACAAACGAAGCACGCATTCGCGATTCAACAAAATACTGAACCAGCTCTGAACATACCTTAGCAGCTTTATGGCCTTAGCACGCGGATTATACTCAAGAGAACTCACTGTTCAGAATCAGCCATCAACTCAGGGAACAGCCGATTATTATTATTATTAACATTTGCATAACGTAACAGAGTGTCGTAGCAACCAGAGGCTAGACAGCATAGGAACAATATATTTTTCTTTCTATGACGGTGACCATCACAAATACGTCTTATTCCAACCAACTATCGGCAGTGATACCTGACTTATCCAAGAAAAAAAAACAATTAACGCACCAACTTCAGCGACTACATTAACATTTGCAGTAAGCACCAAGACTAGTCTGGGGCTGGAATTGGCAACAACCTGACACTGTCTAGTGATATTATTGTTAGTGTTTTTTTTCAATGAATACCTGCGACAACTACTGGGTAAGCGAGTATGCGTGTGGCCACAGAATGACTGAATAAATGAACAGAAAGAGAAACATATTTTCCCTTGTTACCATCATTATACTTTCTTCTTCTTCCTTCCTTAGCCATCGACCGACCAAGCAGTCTGTGGCCATTACGCCTAGCTGGCGTCTTAGGGCAACAAGAAATTATCCGTTGATCCGTTACGCTTAAAGGCGTTTATTGGTACAACAGAATATTAGTTGTTGTTTCCGTAATCAGTGTGACTGGCAAGCGGGTGATCAATCCGCTGTGCCCGAACTTGCCCTCGTGTGTGCTCTCCTTCTGCCGCTATAAAACCGATACGCTACCAAGACTACCGAGACGTCAATCCAGCCAAAATTTATTCGGGACCGAAGGTCCGCGAAAAAGAGCAATCTGGTATTGGCACAGCACCCTACGCTGCCTCCGCTATGCTGGGAGGACCCGGCAACCGGGACCACACACAGCCTTGAGAGGACAAAGATCGCCAGCGGCGATCATTATACTAATCTGGTTTTATTTCCTCACTAACCGGATTGTTTACGGGATAGCATACTAGGAACTTGTTCTTTTCCTTTACTGACTATTCCATTACCCTTATTGTTAGCCTTTGACCTTTTGGGGTTATTAACTTCTGTTGGGATCCTTTCTCTACAAGAGGGGTGGGCAATAGTGGGATATGTTCATTTGTCTTAAACCATGCTTTTTATTGATATGTATATGCTTGATGTTGTGAAGTTCTTTTAAGTGATAATAAACTTAATAAAAACTTAATTTAGCGTGTTGGTCGAACCCCTACCCATATATATTATCCATAGTTTTTCACGTCTGTGCGTATTCGTCACGTAATTGTGTATGTATGTGAGGTGTAACGTATATTTGTTATATAAGTAGCGAAAGTTGTCTGATTACTATATAGTCGTATAGATAGGTTGGAGTAGAGAAACTACTCACTCCAGAGACTGATCTTTCTCTTACACTATCACCCTTCGTGGAAAAATCTATTTCTTACACGTTTATTCTCACACATTTTCCACTATCACCTCTGCTCAGACCGGACCATAAATATCCATAAACCTATCTTATAAAATTACGACACAATTCCAGTTCATCATTGTCATAGGCACTGGTATCCAACCACTTATGAGTGAGCTCGTTTTTTCACATATATAGCTTGCCCTCCTCTACCTGGCCCACTTGAATTTGCGTAGCATTTGTAGCCTGGGCAATTAATGCTGATCTGCTTTTTTAAGTTTCTTTCTTGGAGCATTGGGGTAAGAACTTGGGCCAATGGGAGGGAACAGCTGGAAATTGATCAACTGATAAATGATCTTTTTTGGATGATGATGTCATTGTGTACACTGATGGTCTGTAATCCGTGATGAGAAATCAGGGTGGGGCTTCTGTGCTAGAATAAAGGACAGAACTGTCGCTGAACGTAGCGGGGCTTACAAGATAACAACCTCCAGCATGAGAATTGAGGCAGAAGCAGCTACTACAGCCTTACGGTGGCTGTCTGAGACTTCATTAAAAAGGGCAGTTATTGATCAGACTCACAATCTGTGACTCTTCAGAAGGTCCAAAGTGGATGGCTCCGGCATGAATGGAAAACCTCCATTTCAACACACTGGACTAAACGATAATCGGAAAATGGGAAACACCACATTATTTTAGTGGTTATAGGAAAATTAGTTTTTAAAATCGCAAATTTGTACAAGTCAAAAAGTTAACGTTGTTCGAGTATATCGCATCAAAGGCAATTTACTTGTGTACATGATTTTAATTAAAGTGTAAGATAATGATTATTAATCAGTATAAAAAAAAGTCTAGCAAGAAAATTACAAAGTGCATTAAATCAATGTAGTGTTGGGCAGAGCAACCTAACCTTTGAGGTGAAGACAGGAGTACGACAGGGATGCCCCTTATCAACCACTCTATTTTCAACAGTCATAGACTGGGTGATGCGCCAGACAACAGAGGGCAGTCCAAGAGGAATAAGATGGACAACATTTTCTACATTGGAAGATCTGGAATATGCAGATGACATTGCACTGCTAGCACATTCACATCAACACATCCAGGAAAAAACGGATAGACTTAATAAGTTTAGCCAGCAGGTGGGCTTGAACATCAATTTAAGAAGTCTGAGGTCATGACGCTCAATGTGAGCAACCCTGAGCCCATATCAGTAAGGAATCAGCAACTGGTACAGACAGATACCTTCACATACCTAGGAAGCATAGTAACACCAGACGGTGGGGCAGGCAAAGACATCAACATCAGAATGAATAAGGCAAGAACAGCCTTCTTTAGCCTAAACAACATCTGGAAGTCCTCCCAATACAGCACAAGCACAAAATTAAGATTATATCAGAGCTGTGTGCTTTCTGTGCTTCTCTATGGTGCGGAATGCTGGAGAGTTACAGAGAAGGAAATGTCGAAATTGTCCTCTTTTCACACAACATGCCTAAGAAAAATTCACCGAATCTTTTGGCCGAATACCATCACTAACCAAGATCTGCTTACTCGTAGCAAGCAAGAGGACATGCACACCATCATAGCTAGCAGACGCTGGAGCTGGGTTGGCCATGTCCTCAGAAGAGACCCCGATGCCATCACAAGAACAGCTATGCTTTGGACCCCTGAAGGAAAACGAAAGAGAGGCCGACCAAAAACAACCTGGCGGAGGACTGTGGAGGCTGAGATGCAAAGAATGAACCAGAGTTGGGGCACTGTACGAAGGAAGGCCACCGACCGAGCAAAGTGGAATCAATTTGTTGTTGCTCTACAAGACGCCACTAGGCGTGATGGCCACTGACTGCTTTGACGGTCGGCGGCTAAGGATCAAAGAAGGAGAAGAATAGATGATTGTACAAATACCGTCTTTATATTCAGTGGTACGGGTGATAAAAAAGTTTCATTTTAATTTGATTCCATGAAAATATGTTTTTGAATTTCTGTTCTCGTGTAATATAGTTCATGGGGTTATCGTTTATTGCGCTCATCTGGCCTGCATTTGCTGTCTGGACCACTTATCTGACACTGCCCCCTAGGCACTTAAATAGGGCACAAAATGTTGTTTTTATCATATTTAACAGTCTTCCTTATCGCTTATTGGTCATCAAAGCAATGTTATCGGGGAATTACAAAAATACGATATTTTGAACTCTAAATTGAACAACAAATTGCGTCACCTAGTGTGAATTTATAAAGGCTGTGTTTATGAGTATTTACAATAAAACAAAAAAAAAGGCAAACTTTTTTTTTGTTACGGTCCGCCATCCCGACCCATTAAATCAGTGTTTCCTAAACTTTTTTTCTCTAAACCATACTTTCGGAATGGAAATTAGCTCACGCCATACCGAATTTTGTATTGAAAAGAAATACCTTCAAAAAGAAAAAAAAAGTGTTTCATTCATAACATAGATAGCATTTACTTTATAAGATGATCATGAGACATCCATAAAGTATTTACAAAAATACAGCTTCATAAAAACATGATTCATTCACACACAAAAATACAAATTCAGTGAAAGATGTAAGCCTGTTTTTAATCGGGCAATCTCATTTATATTAGGTCTTATGTGAGACAAACAAACTCTCATCTCCTCATCAACGCAAAGAAGCCTTTCTCTGTTCTGGTCTTTGATATTTGTCAGAGCTGAAAATCCTGTTCACAACAATATGTAGTGGAGAACTGTATATATTTGATGTAAGATAAATTAAGTTACTGATTAAAATCTGAAAAATTCTGGAAAATTCTATGGGATTCTTCCCATATTAAATCACGGGTAAGAAAATAAATACAATTAAGACAATGACCTTCATATTTATTTTTGGCATATGAATTTTTCGAAAATTTCTCTAAATACTTAATTGTCTTTGAAACTTCGGCCACACCTGCCATCCCCTCGCGTCACACTAGTTTTGCGTGCCACGCCATTTTGGAGCCACTGCATCCAATTATATTATTCTATCCAAACAGATATGGAATCGAATAGCCTTTCTATACAAATGTATTTATCTATTAATGTTTGCAATTGTATATTTTTCTGACATCATTTTTCGTGAACATTTGGTCTTGTGCCAATCTCGCAGGTGTGGGCCGGCGAAAGTTACACATTTTCAGTCGATATCTGGCAGTTTGGTGTTTCCCTCTACAACATCATTTCAAATATGGTGAGTGACAGCACACAAACTCTAACATCCTCTGTGTAGTATATGTTTTGCTGTAGTGACAGTTTAATAAAGCTATACAGCACACAAACTCTAACATCCTCTGTGTAGTATCTGTTTTGCTGTAGTGACAGTTTAATAAAGCTATACAGCACACAAACTCTAACATCCTCTGTGTAGTATCTGTTTTGCCATTCGACATATCAATCTTACAAACTTATGCACCAACTAAAGATCATAGCGAGGAAGAAATAGAAGAATACTATGAAGAGCTACAACACACACTTAAACCAGTAAAATCTACAGATGTGTTGATAGTAATGGGTGATATGAATGCAAAAGTAGGAAAAGGAAAATACAAGAAAATAGTAGGACAGTATGGATTAGGGACAAGAAATGAAAGAGGAGACAGACTTATCCAGTTCTATGAAGAAAACCAGCTGGTCATATGTAACACTTTTTTTAACACTACCCAAGGAAAGTATACACATGGAAAAGCCCAAGAGATGTAACAAGAAATCAAATTGACTACATCATGATAAAACATAAATTTAAGAACAGTGTCACAAGTGCAAAGACACATCCTGGCGCCGACATAAATTCAGATCACAATCCGGTCGTCATCAAAGTAAATATAAAGCTGAAAAGAACAGAAAACAGAAGACAGGAGGAACCCCAAATAGAAATATCGGCACTGAAACAATCAGATATAAAACAAAAATATCTAATCGACCTCAAAAATAAATATCAACAGTTACTGAAAGAAAGCATGGAAAACCCAGAAGAAAAAGTAACCACAAAATGGGAATGCTTAAAAACAAGCATACAATCAGCAAATGCAAATTTATCTAAAAAGGAGCCTAAGAAAAATCAAATTTGGATGACAGATGACATCTTGAGTAAAATGGCAGAAAGAAAGAAAGCAAAAAACACTCCAGAAGATAAAACAATAGACAATGACATACGTACTATGTGTAGACAAGCAAAAGAACGGTGGATAGAAACAAAATGCAAGGAAATAGAAGACTTGGAAGCAAAGCACAAGAGATATACATGAAGAAATAAAGAAATTATCAAATAGGGCGCGGTTTGCACAAGGAGGAAGCTGTATCAAGAAAAAAAAAATGGTGTAATCTTACTTGATGAGAAAGGCTCGGCTGAATAAATAAATGAAATAGATCGCATATATCGATACATGACGTGTTAGACATAGTTACGAGATTCGTTGTGTGGCCTTCAAGCCAAATGGCAGTGTTTCAAAATGTGTGGCATGGCCACTTAGCCAAAGTGTTTTAAAGATGTGGTATAGCCACTCAGGTGTGATAGTGCATAACTAGAAAGTTATATTTAAAGCAGGAATAAAGAATGTATAAGGACCTTTGAGTCTGAAAATATAAGACGGCAATATTGGCGGCAATAATCTATTATTAACGTAAGTTGTGATAATGTGAAAAAACGCAGTTATAATATGTAGGGCTGATTAAGCCTGGCTGTGAATGCCAAAGTAGATTAATACTGCGTGAAGGTATTTACGATTCCAAGCAGTTGTGGTAGTAATAATTAAAACGCTAAAGTATCAGACGGGCAATGTCTGTAGAATAGTAGAATTGAAACTGTGCTGTATCCAGTGTTCTTGGTGTGAACTAATATTAATTAGTGTCTGTGCTTCATGATAAGAATGAATCCTTATTAAATTATTATGTCGTCAAAAACTGGTCTTATTCAGTAACGTATTGAAGGTTCCAGTTAAGACTGCTTTTATGAAGAATGACCATTGACCTTCAAATGAATACACACGCTGTCACACTGGTAATATGAAATGAAACGATATAACACGGTCATTCAAATATATCTGAACTTTTATTGGAAGCACGTTTAAAATGCAATTACTTAAAAGAAGTATCAAAAGAATCCATGGCTGTAATCAAAATCGATAACGGGTGGAACACAGAACAGACCATCAAATAATTGTACGAAACATAATACAAGATTAACTCATTTAACTAGAGGAACGCCCGTAACATAAGCATATCAAACAGATGGGCAGAATACGTAAAAGAACTATTCGAGGACAACAGAGGTAAAAAACCATCACCAGATTCTAATGAAGGCCCAAACATTCTCAGATCAGAAGTAGAGAATGCCATATATATGATACAAAAAGGAAAATCAGCAGGCACGGACAACATAAAAATTAAAATGATAGAAGCCCTGGAGAGCTTTGGTATAGATACAATCACAGATCTATGCAACGATATATACAATACAGGATATATACCACACGACATGAAGACATCAGTTTTTATAACCATTGCCCAAAAAACCTAATGCAACAGAATGTTCAGACTTCAGAACAATCAGCCTGATGAGTCATGCAATTAATCATACAGGAAAGAATAAAAAGTAAGGTAGACAGCGAAATCCAAGAAGAACAGTTTGGTTTTAGACGGAGCAGTGGAACAAGAGAGGCAATATTTTGCCTAAGAATATTAGCAGACAAATATACAGAGGTCCAAAAAAGTAAGTACATGTGCTTCATTGACTATAAGAAAGCTTTTGACAGAGTCCATCATGAGAAAATAATTGAATGCCTCGAAGATATGGTATTGATGGAAAAGATATAAGAATACTCAGTAACCTTTATTGGGAGCTAATTGCCACAGTAGGATCTGGAAGGAATTATTCACCATACATAGACATAAAAAGAGGTGTCAGACAAGGTTGTGTGCTGTCCCCCTGCCAATTTAATCTATACACCGAAAAAATTTTCAAACAGATACATGAAATACCATGACTGAACATCAGTGGAAGGTCAATAAACAACCTTAGATGTGCAGATGATACCGTGTTGTTAGCTGAAAGCGAACAGGAGTTACAAGAACTAGTGAAGCAAGTGAACAGTATAAGTCATGAATATGGACTCGACATTAATATTGAGAAAACAAAAACTATGGTAATTAACAAAACAAACGATAAACCCATATTAAAGATAAGCGTAAATGGGAAAATCCTGGAACAAGTCAAGAGCTACGTATATCTTGGTCATATAATAACAGAAGATGGCAGATGTGAAACAGAAATAAAGAAGAGAATAGGAATGGCCAAAGCTACATTCAACAACATGAAACATATACTGACATCTAAACAGTTATCTCACAAATTAAAACTGAGAATCATAAAGTGTTATATATATTCTGCATTTCTGTATGGTGCAGAAACATGGACGATGAATAAGCAATTGGAAGAAAGAATTGAGGCTCTTGAAATGTGGATATATAGAAGAATGGGGCGTATCTCATGGAAAGAGAAGAAAACAAATAAGGAGGTCCTAGAAAATCTAGGTATGAAAAGAGAACTAATGAGGGAGGTCAAAGTTCGGCAGCTAAAATACTTTGGTCGCATAAAAAGGCATAAGACCTTGCAGAAGACCATAATAGAAGGGAGAGTTGAAGGCAAACGTGCAAGAGAAAGACAGCGCTATATGTGGGAAGATAACATCAAGAGATGGACAGGAAAGAGTCTATCAGAGTGCACCACCAAGACAAGAGACAGAAGACGTTGGAGATCCATTACAGCCAACCTTCGTCGTGGAGATGGCAGCTGATGATGATGAAATAATACTGTAAAACTTTCAAAAGTATGTTACACTTTTTTAGATACACACTTTAAAGTTCTGTATCTCAGGATCTACTAAAGTTTTCAAAGATCTAATCTGGAATAAGATTAAGAATACACTGATTATTTTCAATTTAAACTTTCGCGCTCTTAACTCAATAAATAAAACAGCTTTAGTGAATTTAAATGTAAGTGTACATTCCAGTATAGCCGCATTTTCCATGGCAACCAACAGTATTATAACATTGCGTTGGTATGCATAGTTATTACCAGTGTATGTTAATTCATTGCATTTGCAACGAAAACCTGCGGTTCTTTATTAAAAATAGTTTGGACATTTCCTTTTCTGTCACTCTCAAGCATTCTGCACCACCCAGAAGTACAGAAATTACGCAGCTTTCGTATATTTTTAATGTAGTGTTTGTACTGTACTAGGGAGGGTCCGATTGGTAGAGTGGTTAGAGCACTGGTCTTTCGCGGCAAAGGTTCCTGGTTCGATTCACAGTATCTACACGCTTCAGTCTACCCAACTGTAAATGGGTATGTGACTTTGCACTTGAGTTAAGGAAGGGACAGGCAGCGAGGAAGGAAACTGGTCACACCACCTCTCGATGCTGGACCTAGTGTAGTGAAGTCTGTAACACTTCACTCCCCTACTGCAGTATCTGGCTACGGGACTACCTTTTAATGTACTGAGAAGATTTCCAGATGTTTAGAGTGGAGAAGGCAATTCTGGCTTTATTCATTCGGCTGCTGATGCCTTTGCTTGTTCCACCATCTGGTGTAACTATGCTTTCCTAAGTCTGTAGAGGTGTTTTGTATTTTGTAGCACTTGTTCCATTATTTTAAGAGAGCAGGATTTCTTATACTGAGGGTCATGACTTCTGTCTTCTTGAGATTAATGTTTAGTCTCACCTGCTGGTTATGTTTATTCAGTCAGACAGTTGTTTCTTGGCTGTCTTAATGTGAGTGCGCGAACAGTGCAATGCATCTGTGTATTCTAGATCATCCGGTGAATAGTATGTTGTCTACGGCCCGCATGCAGAATGCGGCCCGCCGTGTCTCACCATGCGGTCTGCGACAAGTTTTGGAAATAAATATATAATTTTGGTTTTTATCTTAAAAGTATAATTATGTGAAAGCCCCGTGTAGTTCCCTAATTAAATCATCATTACAGGATTGATTGTGCCGTACAGGCTAAAATATAAAAAAAAGTTTAATACTGTGTAGTGTTTGATGGTATTGTATGATGGTGATATTACTAAATGTAATGTATGAGGCCAGCTGTGAAGGCTCCTGAGATAAAATGTAGTTGAGAATTGTCAGAAGGCCTTTCTTGCTACCACTACGACCTCACACTTAATTTTTTTTTTTATGAATGTGGCTACGTAAAGTGTCTAGGGTTATGATATGTAGTGTGGTGTAATAGGTTATAGATATACCCACAAATATTTAACAAAACTAATAATATTTAACAAATATTACAACACACTGAACTAACTCAATAGTGTAAAATTTTTTGATAGAATTATATTACATTTATTTTGTTCTGTGTCAATTTTTTAGGTTGACCAGAACTTAAAAGGATTTAGAGATTATGAAAAGAAATGCATGGAATATTATATCATAAATGCAATAGTGTACATATATATGTACTATACTAGTTAGTTTTATTAAAATGTTCTAGTAGTCATCTACTTGGGAGGATATTTAATGTTTGTGCTGTTGGGGTGGCCTCATCACACCTGTCTATATTGACTACACAGTGTCCAGAAAATGGTGGGAATTTTTATGGGGTTATTAGTAACTAAAGGGCTTTGGTGAATGTCCAGCAGACCAGAGGCTCACTCATCTGGTAGTTGTAGCTCTGGTGCTGAAATCAGGTGGTCCCACCTCTCCGTGCTGGCGGGCAATAATGGTGGTCTCTGTCACAAGTACTGCACAGATACACTCGAGTAAAGTCACCAACTGAATAGACACTGCTTTGTTGACAACAGAAACTCGCAGCTCTGCAATCAAAGTATGGGCCATGTGTCAAAATCTATTCTCTACCCACGTCTGGACACAACACTGACACAACAACCACATCATACAGACAGGTCAGATCTCTCTGACCAAACAGCACATTTACCATGGTGGTTTTACATCAGATAGATCCTCCCAGACTATAGATTCTGAAAAATATTTATTTAGTTTTCTGCTCTAAAAGAGGATAGGTAATATGTTTCATTATTCTCAACACTTGATCTGTCTTGCATAATCCTTGTTGGAGTTTATGTACATTGTTGGTCCCTAGACCCTGACTAGGGCGGGGGGTCTAGAGCAAATCCCTACTTGTTTGTAAGGCTAGATTTCGATATGGCAGTATCAAATCACTCAAACATGAAACAATATTCAAAATATATAAGGAAATAATTTCAATCTTACCAGATTATGAATAAATAACACAGAATTGCTAGCAAAACTCAGCTGAGCTGCTGGCTATAGTATGGCGTCCCTAAATTTATTACACTTTCTTTCATATGGAAATCACCACACTTTAAAATCTGTGTCTATCACTGAACAACTATTGAAGAATGGCCCCACTTTCGCGTCTGAGCGCTAATGATATGATTGTCTGTGGCCAATCACTGCCTAGGTTTATTTTAAATTTCAAATTTCCTACACTAAAGTCATTTCAGTCATGCTTCAGTCAAGTATGGATGTTTATCTGTTAGTCTGTCCGTCTCTACTTGTGTTTCTACAAAATGTACTTGATTTTTGAACCAACCTTTCTCTCCCCTCCAAAATTTTGTCGTTAAAAGTTATTTTTAGACACAGCCACCACAATATCCCCTCTCCTCCATACCAAGTAAATTTGAACACCTGCGTCCCAAAGTCGTGTTTTTTTGTGCAATTAGCGACACTTTTAGATTTAATACAGTCTGTCGATGATGTGAACAACACTGTCTTTTGTCATTATCTTCAATATTATCTATCCGTCTGTAAAATTAAGAACATATTAGTTCACTGCTCAGAATAGGCCATCCGGCCAGCTAATTTTTATATTCCTAACATTAATATTAAGAAAAAAGTACTTTTTAATTTTTGTAATATTCCTAACATCTGCGTTTAGCCGCTGAATTCAAATCAAGGGCTTGGTATCGCGCAAAAGCGTCCAATAAATGACTGTGGCGTAACATATCTATGGTCCCTTCTGTCGAGTTGCTTACTTTTTATGTCAACTTGGGAAACGTGACTTTTCTCCGCCCCCCCCCCCCCCCCCCAATTGCGTCTCCTTAGCCTTTCTAGTCTCACGCAATCTTTCCAGTCATATATTTTTTTTCCTTTTTGATCCGCCGTTCCCCTCCTGTCTAGCAAGTCAATTTTTATGGAGGATGATGACCCGCGGTCTAGGCGATCATGTACTATTCGCAGCCTACGCATTATGTTTTTATCCTTAAATGTTATCCTTGGAGGGATTTTACCGTTGTATCTCTGTCAATTTCACTACACATCTCCCCACTTGAAAACATGCCTATGGCAAGTTCCAAAACCAGCGATACACATAGGTAAAATTACTCCTCACGTCTGCCACTACTCTAATTTTGATCACAGGGGTGCCGACTGAGGAAATCTGCACCGACATTCAAGTTGCGGCTTGCATAAGCGACTGGTTTCAGTTCCCCATCAGGTGAAGATGATCTTTGCAACAAAGCCCCTCCTAGTCCTACATTACTTGCATCGGTTCTTAAGACAAAGTCCTGTGTCAAATCAGGCAGTTTGAGAATAGGCTTGCTAGTGAGTTTTTCTTTTAACTCTTGGAACGCTAGTTCACATTGTGCAGTCCAAATAATTTTATCTGGAAGTCCCTTGCGAGTCAGATCAGTCAGAGGAGCACAAATAGCGTTAAAATTCTTGATGTATTTCTGATAAAATCCGCATAACGACACAAATGATCGCACGTCCTTTTTTGTTTGCGGCCTAGGTGCTCTCTGCAGTTTTTCCAAGTTCTTAGGATCAGGGGTCATATTACCCTGATATACAGTGTGCCCCAAGAATTCCAACTCTTTACATCCAATACAACATTTTGTTGGCCTAGCAGTTAAATTCGCCTCCCGAAGTCTATCAAACAACATCTCCAGAGCTTCAATGTGTTCTTCAAATGTCTCTGTGGCGACGAGAATATCATCCATGAAATTCGTGATACATGGGTTATTCAGGGGATCCAACAATTTTCGCATCATCCTTGAAAACACACTCGGAGCATTTTTCAGTCCGAATGGTAGCATATTGAATTCATAATGTCCATCCGAAGTGCTAAAAGCCAAATAAGGTCTCACTTCAGGCTTCACTGGGATCTGGTAATAGCCTTTACTAAGATCCACCTTTGAAAAGTATTTTGCCTTGTTCAGTCTGGCAAATAACTGTTTTGTGTCTGGTAATGGATCCACTTGTCCTTCTGTGACAGCATTCAGTTTCCTGTAATCTATGCACAGTCTGTGTTCCCCAGACGGTTTTCTCAACAAAACGACACTAGAACTAAAAGATGATTCACTGTGCGAAATAATCCCCTCCTTCAACAAATACTCTATTTCTTCCTTCAATGCCTTCTCTTTCGCGAACGGAATAGAATAGGCTCTCATACAGATTGGGTTTGAGTCTACCAGTTTCATGTCATACTGTAGCAAATTTGTATGGCCTGGTTTATCTGTTAATACATCTGTATGTTCCTCCAGAACCTGTTGAACTCTCTCCCTCTGGTTTTTAGTCAGGTGCTTACTGACTTTTACCTGTGCTGCTGTTTCACAAGGATGTAATGGGTATTCATGTGAGGTGAGTGGTTCTTTTTGCATCTGGGTTGCAATAGCTAAGGTCAATAAGGGGGTGCTTTCCTGGAGTGGTCTGTCCAGATACTTCTTTAACAGGTTTACATGATAAACTTTTTCCTTCCCCTTTTTGTCAATTTTATAGTTTGTTCTAGACACCTTCTCTAGAACCGTATATGGACCTTGCCAACCAATTTGTAATTTATTCTGGCTTCCGGGTAGTAGAAGCAGCACCTTCTCTCCGACTGCCAGTTCCCTGTCCTTGGCCTTCCTATTAAAATATGCTGCATGTTTCTTCCTGGCTTGTTTCAAATTATCATTTGCCAGTTTCCATCCAGCTTTCAAACGAGTGGTCAGTTCGTTCACATATTGATACGATGAGGTAACAGTCTCTTCCGCCTTCTCATCTGTCCAGGTCCTTAATAAAGTTACATCTGGATCTTTAATTTATCATACGTATTTTTCCTGGAACCCGTCGGGTCCCGTCCATTAGAAGCTTTATAATGAGGACTTTTCTTCCTAGAATCATCACTCACAAATCGACCACTACCAATTTTTTCTTGGGTTTATCTCCCCACTTTAGATTGCTTATGAGAGATCTTCGCTCTCTTTTCTGTTCTTCCAGCTTATATAATCCTGACCGAGGGATTGTCAGATTATTCTGGGTTAAATTTCTTCTTTGTACTTGTCGCATAGTGGCCATGTTAATCCATTCAAGTGACGACTGGGTGTGAAAAGGGGGCTCCCATTCCACTTTGTCTACCTGAGTATAATTAGTTTTCCTTTCAGGCCTAAAGTTGCCCCGTGGCGTTTCTAGGTCCTGCACATATTTTCCCTTTGTGGGTGTTCCCTCATGAAATACGCCACATGCTTCTACAAAGTTTTCAACATCGACATTTACGTCGGGCCAATAGTATTTTCGAGCAATCTTTTGGCAGATGGTACCGACTTTCTCATGGTCACCATCTTTTCCAACATGTAAGCTCCTTATTAAGTTTGCCCTATATATCTTGGGAAGAACTAACTGTCCGTGACCAGTGGACCTAGTTCCTGTCTTCCTGTATAATAGTTTGTTCTTCATGAAATATTCCCCCTTGCTCGGAGGTGTGTGGCATTTGGGCAATTTTTTAAAACAGGGCTTGAGTGTCCTATCCTCAGCCTGCGCCTTCCTCATCTCCTCTGGATGAGCATTTATAGGTTCACCTTCTTCCTCCTTCTTCTGTAACCTGGTCTGCACTGTCGCCATGATCACAGTTTTCTCGGGATTCCCCAAGAAGACGTATCTACACCCCAATATCAGAGGGTAGATTGGTTCATCTATCACTGCTGCTCTGATTTCTCCTTCCACATAGCGAGTTTTCACCGTTATCCTTGCGATGGGAAGTGTCATGAGTGGTATGTCCTTAGTCGTCCCTTGTATTTCCACTGTTTCTGTGGTATACTGACTTTGGTCCACTAGGCTAGACTTCACAACTGAATCATAATCCAAACCTGTATCATAAAGGCACCTTATGGTGACCCCATTACAAATAACATCCTCACAAACTGGGGGGTGATAAGGTTCCTGTTGTCCCTTAGGATTAACCTTTAATCTTTGCGTCCCCGACTTCATTGCAGCAATGTTTGAAGGTTTCCTTCTACAAAATTCGGTGTTATGGTTATCCTTCTTGCACCATTTACACCATCTTTTTCCTTGGTTCAACGGTTTTCTTTCATTGAACTTTTGGTCATTGAACTGTGAGTTTCTGTCGCGATAGTCATTTCTTGGCCGCTCAAAGTTTGTCCTACCTTTATTTCCCTGCTCTCTATTATCAAATTTATTAAATTGCTGTGGAGCTTTAAAATTGTCTATGTGCTTCTTCTTAGCACCACTTACCTCTGCCTGGGCTGCCTGATACCTCTCAGCAACATTTAAAATTTCCCCCAACTTCTCTGCACCTTGTTCCATGAGAAATTTTCTCATGTCTGGAGCCATGGACTCTCTCAATTGCTCAATCATGATCATTTCTTTAAGATCTTGGGTCTTCCCCAGAGCCGTCCATTTCTCCAAATAGGTTTCTAGTCTAGCAGAGAATTGGTGGTATGTCTCCCCAGAAAACAGTTTGGCATTTCTAAATTTCTTATGATAAAATTCACCATTCTTCTCGTATCTTAATAACAAAGCCTGCTTTAACATGTCATAATTGTCTTGGTCTTCCCTGTTCATTTTAGCAAATACTTCATAAGAAGTACCTCTCAATCCCTGTGATAGCTTTAAACTCCACCTCTCTCTCTCTAACCCATATGTAGTAGCTAATAACTCAAAACGTCCTAGGTACCCCTCTATGTCATCGTCTTTTTCAACAAAATGGTCTAAATGAAACCCCATAGCTGAGTTTGAGGCTCCCAGACTGGGCGTAGCATCTGAGGCAAAAGGGCTGGCACCATTTTCAGGAGCCTGGCCTTGTAATTCCAGCTCCCTTAGTCGTAATTCGTGCTCCCTTTGCAACCTTCTATCTTCTGCCTCCCTTTCGGCAGTCAATCTTTTTTCTTCTGCCTCCCTTTGCTGTCGTTTTTCTTCTGCCTCAATCTGCAGCCTCTTAATTTCTCTATCAGCCTCAATTTGTAACCTCTTCTCTTCAGCTACCTTTCTATCTTCCCTTTCAATATATTTATCACATTCAGTCGTTACGTATTGAATTAAAATTTGACCATCCATTCCCATCTCCTTCGCGGTGAGCACAGCAGCTGATCTAAATTTTGCCAGCTCCGCCATACTTTTTAGACAATATAATAATATACAAGATAAATCTCTAACCAGTAAATACACTAAGTACTTCTTATGACTATAGTCTAACTAATTCTAACTAACCAGTTAACTAATTAATTATTACTGGCTGTGAAGATTCACCAACTTTTATCTGCAGGGACACTTTTAATTTTAAAGGAAATTTTACAATTTATTTCCCTACTTTTATTTCTCCCACCAGGAGATCCTAATATTACTGTTGGGCTAATTATCCCCTGGACAAGACCCCAATATATGTAGTGGTGTTTGATGGTATTGTATGATGGTGATATTACTAAATGTAATGTATGAGGCCAGCTGTGAAGGCTCCTGAGATAAAATGTAGTTGAGAATTGTCAGAAGGCCTTTCTTGCTACCACTACGACCTCACACTTAATTTTTTTTAATGAATGTGGCTACGTAAAGTGTCTAGGGTTATGATATGTAGTGTGGTGTAATAGGTTATAGATATACCCACAAATATTTAACAAAACTAATAATATTTAACAAATATTACAACACACTGAACTAACTCAATAGTGTAAAATTTTTTGATAGAATTATATTACATTTATTTTGTTCTGTGTCAATTTTTTTAGGTTGACCAGAACTTAAAAGGATTTAGAGATTATGAAAAGAAATGCATGGAATATTATATCATAAATGCAATAGTGTACATATATATGTACTATACTAGTTAGTTTTATTAAAATGTTCTAGTAGTCATCTACTTGGGAGGATATTTAATGTTTGTGCTGTTGGGGTGGCCTCATCACACCTGTCTATATTGGCTACACAGTGTCCAGAAAATGGTGGGAATTTTTATGGGGTTATTAGTAACTAAAGGGCTTTGGTGAATGTCCAGCAGACCAGAGGCTCACTCATCTGGTAGTTGTAGCTCTGGTGCTGAAATCAGGTGGTCCCACCTCTTCGTGCTGGCGGGCAATAATGGTGGTCTCTGTCACAAGTACTGCACAGATACACTCGAGTAAAGTCACCAACTGAATAGACACTGCTTTGTTGACAACAGAAACTCGCAGCTCTGCAATCAAAGTATGGGCCATGTGTCAAAATCTATTCTCTACCCACGTCTGGACACAACACTGACACAACAACCACATCATACAGACAGGTCAGATCTCTCTGACCAAACAGCACATTTACCATGGTGGTTTTACATCAGATAGATCCTCCCAGACTATAGATTCTGAAAAATATTTATTAGTTTTCTGCTCTAAAAGAGGATAGGTAATATGTTTCATTATTCTCAACACTTGATCTGTCTTGCATAATCCTTGTTGGAGTTTATGTACATTGTTGGTCCCTAGACCCTGACTAGGGCGGGGGGTCTAGAGCAAATCCCTACTTGTTTGTAAGGCTAGATTTCGATATGGCAGTATCAAATCACTCAAACATGAAACAATATTCAAAATATATAAGGAAATAATTTCAATCTTACCAGATTATGAATAAATAACACAGAATTGCTAGCAAAACTCAGCTGAGCTGCTGGCTATAGTATGGCGTCCCTAAATTTATTACACTTTCTTTCATATGGAAATCACCACACTTTAAAATCTGTGTCTATCACTGAACAACTATTGAAGAATGGCCCCACTTTCGCGTCTGAGCGCTAATGATATGATTGTCTGTGGCCAATCACTGCCTAGGTTTATTTTAAATTTCAAATTTCCTACACTAAAGTCATTTCAGTCATGCTTCAGTCAAGTATGGATGTTTATCTGTTAGTCTGTCCGTCTCTACTTGTGTTTCTACAAAATGTACTTGATTTTTGAACCAACCTTTCTCTCCCCTCCAAAATTTTGTCGTTAAAAGTTATTTTTAGACACAGCCACCACAAATATCCCTCTCCTCCATACTAAGTAAATTTGAACACCTGCGTCCCAAAGTCGTGTTTTTTTGTGCAATTAGCGACACTTTTAGATTCAATACAGTCTGTCGATGATGTGAACAACACTGTCTTTTGTCATTATCTTCAATATTATCTATCCGTCTGTAAAATTAAGAACATATTAGTTCACTGCTCAGAATAGGCCATCCGGCCAGCTAATTTTTATATTCCTAACATTAATATTAAGAAAAAAGTACTTTTTAATTTTTGTAATATTCCTAACATCTGCGTTTAGCCGCTGAATTCAAATCAAGGGCTTGGTATCGCGCAAAAGCGTCCAATAAATGACTGTGGCGTAACATATCTATGGTCCCTTCTGTCGAGTTGCTTACTTTTTATGTCAACTTGGGAAACGTGACTTTCTCTCCCCCCCCCCCCCCCCCCCCCCCCCCCCCCCCCCCCCCCCCCCCCCACCACCCCCCCCCTCCGCCCCCCCCCCCCCCCCCCCCCCCCCGTCTCCCTCCCCCCCCCCCCCCCCCCTCCCCCCAATTGCGTCTCCTTAGCCTTTCTAGTCTCACGCAATCTTTCCAGTCATATTTTTTTCCTTTTTGATCCGCCGTTCCCCTCCTGTCTAGCAAGTCAATTTTTATGGAGGATGATGACCCGCGGTCTAGGCGATCATGTACTATTCGCAGCCTACGCATTATGTTTTTATCCTTAAATGTTATCTTTGGAGGTATTTTACCGTTGTATCTCTGTCAATTTCACTACACATCTCCCCACTTGAAAACATGCCTATGGCAAGTTCCAAAACCCGCGATACACATAGGTAAAATTACTCCTCACGTCTGCCACTACTCTAATTTTGATCACAGGGGTGCCGACTGAGGAAATCTGCACCGACATTCAGTTGCGGCTTGCATAAGCGACTGGTTTCAGTTCCCCATCAGGTGAAGATGATCTTTGCAACAAAGCCCCTCCTAGTCCTACATTACTTGCATCGGTTCTTAAGACAAAGTCCTGTGTCAAATCAGGCAGTTTGAGAATAGGCTTGCTAGTGAGTTTTTCTTTTAACTCTTGGAACGCTAGTTCACATTGTGCAGTCCAAATAATTTTATCTGGAAGTCTCTTGCGAGTCAGATCAGTCAGAGGAGCACAAATAGCGTTAAAATTCTTGATGTATTTCTGATAAAATCCGCATAACGACACAAATGATCGCACGTCCTTTTTTGTTTGCGGCCTAGGTGCTCTCTGCAGTTTTTCCAAGTTCTTAGGATCAGGGGTCATATTACCCTGATATACAGTGTGCCCCAAGAATTCCAACTCTTTACATCCAATACAACATTTTGTTGGCCTAGCAGTTAAATTCGCCTCCCGAAGTCTATCAAACAACATCTCCAGAGCTTCAATGTGTTCTTCAAATGTCTCTGTGGCGACGAGAATATCATCCATGAAATTCGTGATACATGGGTTATTCAGGGGATCCAACAATTTTCGCA